>JBBPCZ010000019.1:13934582-13974501 GCA_037974445.1 Brycinus macrolepidotus | reverse complement strand
CACACACACACAAAATATTCACCATGTTATGCAAAAGTCTTTGCAAACAGTTTAAAGCCATTTATCTCAACAGTAAGTGTTAATATTAGAGCAAATGCAAAAAACAAGAAAGCAGTAAAAAAAAGTATCTTAATTTTTGTTTGTAAATAGTAGTTGATATTTATAGCTGATATTGAGCCAAACCAAATATTTGTAGGAACTGATAAAGTAATACTGGGCTTCAATGAGGAGAAGTCTGTAAATAGTTAGGTGAACACAATGATGTACATAAAATCACTATTTACAGTCTACAGCTGTTTAGCCACAAAAATTCATGTCATATTGAAGCTGTAAGCAGTATTTCAACACAACACAGAGCAGAGCTCATTTACATATATCTTAACAGCATAGCAACAAGAAAGTCCTGCTTAATTCTAAAGAATATAGAATTAATGGCTGTGTAAAAATACATTGACTTTTTGTACAATTATAAGGGGGGAAATACAAGAAAACTGTAAGATGTGGGCCCTGTAAGTATGAATTATATTTGTATGAACTGAATATAAGCTGATTTATGATTGAACTCAACCTCCAAAGGATGATGTTGGTTTGGGCTGTGCAGGCTGGTCTGTTTGATGAGACAGGGCGTTTAAAGAGGAAGAATAGGTGAACGAATGAAAGGAAAGAATGGTAGAAGAGAAGGACGCAGCAGAAGAAGAGGAGGAAGTGGTGAGTGGGTGCTGAGTGGTAGAGGGTGAGAGTGATCGAGGGCTTCTTGGAGCTGCACTGTCAACAGTGGAGAGAAAGAATGTGGACGCTACAGAGGTGCTGAAACCAGAGGAAATGGATGGGGCAGATGGGGAGGAGGGGAGGAAGTGTTTGTTAAACAGAGTAGACAGAATGAGCGATGCGGTGGCTGTTTTAGATGGAGGGCTCCTGTCAGCTGGCCTCGTCATTCTTGGAGTGCTGTCTGTTGTTGCTTTACTCTGACCTGCAGGAAATATAAGGAAACAAATCTCACATTGTAAAAGCAGTACATTTGTATTTGCATCCTTATTGTACTAGACTGCATTACAAAACCTGAGGAATGCAGCCTTTAGGATCAAAAAATTCATGTATAATAATCTCTTTTCTGTATTTCATGCACTTTATTTAGTTTTTTTTATACCCTAAATACCATTTCTCAACAATACTATTACTACTACTACTACTACTACTAATAATAATAATACCTGTTGAATTGAAGCAAAACACATCAAATAACTTGTTTAGCGGAGCCGCCCAAGAAACAACTCCAACTCTTTTCTGGGCACATTTTTCATTTTCCTCAATTCGAGGAATAACAGGAATCTGCTCCTTAACCCAACCGTACCTGCAGTTCATGAATACAACATACAAACATACCAGCATTATCCATTTTATGAAACTGCTTTTTAACGAAATAAATACGATATACAGAATCTTTTCTATGTTGAGTTTTAAAGAGATCTGTGAGGCATTTTTGTTGGTCCACTGTGAACATACAAATTTTTGTACATTCCATGTATTTATTAGACTATTCCACAACTAGTCATGACTAAACTCTGCTTCTTTTGCTCTTAAGTCTTTCGTGTCATTGTCATGCAGTATTATGCTTTACAGTACCTGCATGTCTGTAAGCCGTTGCTGTGTGCCATTTCCACTTCAGCTTTGGTAGCTATTCTAACACTGAGAGACGTGCACACCTTTACGGCTGTGGTGGCATTGAAACTGTAGTCTTTGTTCTTGTGCGTGGCTAGAAAGACTCCAGAGGTTCCCCCATTTTCTGGATAAACTGTACAAAAAGGCAAAAACAAAATCACGCAGTGGCGGGGAAAAAAAAAACAATATTAAGATGAAAAAAAGAAAAGTACATTGATTTTCCTCAAGAACATACTGTCTTGTCCTACCTTGTATCTGGCTGGGATCTAGACTGCCTGTGCAAAGCACCAGAGAGAGAAGAGGGCACAGAGAGAGAGGTGAAGCCGCTGTCCGCTTCATTGCGTCTATACTGAATTCTTGTTCTGCACAGTGTGTTCTGGTGTAGCTGATGGCAGAGGGAAATAGGAAACAGGAGGTTGAGGATGATCTGTTAGGAGACCTTCTGCGTGTGGACGCGAGGGCATGCACCCGCAGAGCAAAGGGCAAAAGACAAAAAACTACAAAACAGTTCAGGAGGTTCTTTAAAAGGGTGAGCTTTCTGGTAGATTCTCCAAGAATTTACAGGCACAAGAAACAAATTCCAGATGGGTCGTCCCTTTTATACCGAACCCATATTACTGCAGGCAGGTGAAGCACATATACAGTGATTTCACTGACTGTGGGCTCTTATATGCAAAATGTAACCCAAATGTGTTTTAGTTAACTTATTTAAACACGAATTTTATTTGTGATGTGCATTCTCACATCAATCTCAACTAAATACAACTGATATATACCTGAATATTGAATAAATACAGTGCTAAAGTTACACAAGTAAGAATAAAACAACCTAGATGTTAAAAAAGTTAATAAAAATAACATTAATTTGATATGAACATTTTTTATGGATAGTATTCACATCCTTTACACAAAGTATGTATATATACACCGAATATTCAATGTTGTATTTGGGTGACAAATAATGGAAGAACTATAAGGCCTAAATCAAATATAGTATTACAGGAAGAGTCCCGTAAAAGGAGGCATTCAGACAGTATTATAGTATAGATATAGTATAGTGTAGATTAGATTAGATTATGTAGTCAGGCTAGACAGAACCAGCTCAACATTCTTTTCCATTGCTTTTACTCCTTGTGCTTCTAGCATTATTTTTTCTTCCTCACCCCTATGAGCACAGAAAATGCTTTTTTTTTTAGCTTTCAACTGTTGACCAAGGTTTACATTTTATGCTGTCCATAAAAAAGTATCTCCAAATTGGTAACTTTATAAGAGCAAGCAAAAACATTAATTTTCAAAGTATATTGATGTACAGAGCTTTTATTCTGCGTATTTATTTTGGAGCGTCTCTAATAGTCCATTTATTATGAAATGTTCACACAGTATAAAGAACAGCTGCTGTGTTCAAATGAAGTAAAAAATAGTGAAAAATGTAGAATGAAATGAAAATAAAAAATGGAATAATGCCGTTTTATTATGTCATAACTTTCAAAGCCGGTCAAAAGGTCATGTTGAAAAGTGCAGAAGGTGTAACAACCAGCAGCGCAGAAGGGGCCCATTGAAGGTGGTCTTAAGGGAGTGGGTTTATGGAAAAGCCCTTAATGTCTTTACCATACACTTCAATCATTAGCCTGGTTGAGACATAGCAAAAATGAATAATACAGCAAATTAGTAGATTGACTCTATTTATTAATTTGAAGGCAATTTATGTTTGGGGCACAATTTATTTTAAATTTTTCCATTTTTTAGTTTTTTTTTTTTTTTTAGGTCCAAGTCATGTCACTGAAAATCAAGACTTTTTCATTCCAGAAAGAAAAGAGTACACGCATGTCATGTGGACTGTGGTACAATTTGGGGCATCAAAAGCTAAAGGTGCGAGGAACTTCCTTACATTGTTGAGGTTTTCATACTTTTCCTGTCCGTTTCTGATGTTTTTGTGTCACTTTGTCCTCAGGGACAGATTTGCCTTTGTGTGAGTTGGAGGTTTATTAGCCTTGTTTTTCACATCAGTCACAATAACATGACACTCTGCTTCAGTGCCATCCAGGCCTTTCTATGGCATTGTTTCAAACAGGAAAAGTTCTTATCAGGACGACTCATTAGCAAATCACATAAGGATGCCAGTCTGACATCGACCAGCCAGTCGGCATCTGAGTCGAATGGGTGGAAAGCTGCAGTCCTGCAATTACAGTCACTGGGAGGAAGAAACGCTGAGATCTCAGCTCACAATCAGCCCTGAAGAGGAAAGCCATACAGAACAGGAAGTCTTTCATTATGCAGTGAGCGGATGTTACTGTCCCAATTTATGAATCAAAACAGTAAATGTCACATATCTCTAAATCTCTGTTTCTGAGGTACCCAATTACTTTTGGGTTAAGATTTTTTGACTCAGTCTCTCTGTCTTTTCTTACCTATAATACAGGTTCTTATTGTGAGGCATTTTATACACTAATCATACACTTCAAAATAAAGGGCCAGAAAGGGTGATGCCACAGAAGAACCATTTTACTGTTTGGTTCTCGCAAGAGTGATGATAAAAGAACCTTTAAATAATGGCAAGAATCTTAAAAGAATCCCTAAATTGGTGAAGAGCATTATGGCATCGCACAAAAGAAAAGGCAAAAGCCTTTATTGTATGTCATTTTAATG
Organism: Brycinus macrolepidotus; assembly: GCA_037974445.1. Classification (NCBI taxonomy): domain Eukaryota; kingdom Metazoa; phylum Chordata; class Actinopteri; order Characiformes; family Alestidae; genus Brycinus; species Brycinus macrolepidotus. The sequence continues at coordinate 13,970,196 of JBBPCZ010000019.1, read as the reverse complement.
TACCAAGATGTTACTACAAGGGGCAACTGGTGGCCTAGTGGTTAGGGAGTCGCCCCTGCAATCAGAAGGCTGTGGGTTCAAATCCCAGGACTGCTAGTGCCTCATTGGTGAATGGGTTAAATGCAGAGAAACAATTTCCCATTGTGTGCTGAGGTGTGTTGACATGTGACTATAAGGGGCCACTGTACTTTACTTTTTAGTTTTCTGTTGGTCCATTTGCCATATTTTCACCTAGTGTACAAGTCAGCTGATATTTTTATGTAAATAAAAAAACAGGCATAACTGCAATTATGCAGTTTTATATTTATAATGACAGAAATACAGATCACGGAGCTGATTAGAATGTTATTGCTAAACGCTGGAGGCTGGAGACAAAAAGAAAGAACAAGCACTAGTGGCTCTGGCAGTGTAACTATGGGACAAGTGACAGCCAAGCCACTAAAAAACTTAACTGGGCCAGTGGAACTTGCTCTACTTGAGCTACTTGAATAATAGATTAAAAACGGAAGGGTATGCATTTCGGAGGACTACCCAACAGAGGAAGGAGAATCAGTCATGATCACATGAGCACTGTGTTTGTAAAGCATCCTGTACTCTGAAGACTAATCAGACACAGGCCTGCAGTCATTTTGAGAAACTGCCAACACTCGTGGCTTTGTGGCCTCAAAGCAGACTCCTCACATTAGTCAAAAGAACTTACTGAAACATTTTTGGTCATAACTTACGATTTATGTACTAATGTAAATAATATGCAAAGTAGTTTGACCATTTATTAGCTCTAACACACAGTGCCAGTATGTTATTTGTACCTAATAACAGTGAGGGCAGTGGGTGTAATTAGTTATGGCAGGAATAAGCTTTGTTTCAGCCTCTTTGCACGCGTAGAGTTTCTACTCCCACCAGGGAGGCATCAGATGGCCTCATGAATGATTAACTCGAATGACCCGAGAGTCATGAGCCTTCGCAGGCTCAACCACATGCAGAAGTACATTTGGCTCAGCATCAGTAGCACGTTTAGGCTGCTGTAAGCCCGGTCAGAAATCTTGAAACCTGCTCTACACAGACAGCATCGTACAGCTAGAATGACTCTGAGGGCCACGTCTCATGGGGACCTCCAGGCCCTGTCTCTGTCCAAGCCGCCGTCTCTGGACAATGGAATGTTCACGTCCTATTCGGTCAGCAGCAACAACATGGGCAGCCGGTTTGGGAAGGACAGAATGGAGGAGAAAAAGGATGTTTCCAAGCCATCACATCCACCCCGCAGACCAGTGCGAGCGGTCAGGCCAGTAAGTGCCCTCAGCAGCAGCGGCACCTTCCTGCAGATCAACCACCTGCAAGGCGAACTGGTGCGCAAGAGGAAGGTGAGAGCAGATCAGGGGCCGGGCACAATGCACAGAGAAATGACAGTCCACATTTAAAGTTGCTGAGTTATGTAAAGAGCCTTATCAAGTCTAATCTTCGACTAGTCTGCACTGCCAAGTCAGTGGTGTTTCAATTAAGAAGCTTAATCTGGATGTGGAGTTCAACATGGGGCCAAATGTTTTTCGGTGCAATGTAGAGGAATTTACAGCACAATTTACGCAAAAGTTTTAGGCCACTTATATATTTACAGCTTTTTATCTGGGTAGTAGGCATTTATTTGCTGAAATACAAATAAACATTGATATACTCAATAGTAAAAACATCTTGTGTTATTTTAAAACATGATGTTTTTACACGACCTACTTGAGAGTGGAAAAGGACCCCTTAGATACACTGCTGTGTATTTTTTAAATAGTTGTGTGGAATATTCCTTCAAGCAACTTGCTGGATTTGACTTTCTGACTCTGGCTGTTTTTTGTTCTTTTCCCTGTCCAAGTGCTCAAAGCTATTCCACACAGCTCCAGTTATGTTAATGTATGAGCTCTAAAGTGATCCAACACTTCAGTCTGTTCAGTCTGCAGGTTTCCCCTTTTAGAAAGCCTTTAATGGACTTTGCAATGTGTTTGGGCTTGTTACTGTTATGTGGTGGGTAATTTGGGTCCAGAGAGTAAAAATCCTCACTACGATTTTGTCACAACTGCCAGACTCTTCTAGTTTGCTCAAACCACTAGTTAAAAAAATAAAATAAAATAAATTCTCCAACCCTCAGGCTAAAACAGAGCTGGCACCCTCCTTCTGATATACTGCCATCTTTGTAAAGTAATAAAAAAATTTGACTCATCTCTCCACAAGACCTTCCACTTGTTTTTGCTTTATGCTTCAGAGCCTTTTGCATATCCCCCTAAAATCTGTTGTGCTTTCTGCAAGAATGTCTCCTTAGCTGCCCTCTCACATACCAGATGCTGAGCAAGCATCTCACTTGATTTCCTTCTCTCCATAAGAAAATGACCTTTGAGTACAGTTCATCAGAAGCAGACAGCTTTTAGGGTCTTGTGCTGTTTTCTATAAATAGAAAATGAACAATGATGGGCAAGTACTTGTTAACTATCACCTTGTTGATATAAAAAATGTGATTACATGTGTTAGTGTGTTAGCTTAACTGAACCATTTATTCAGTTAAATGAAGTATGTTGGTGGTGTAATTTAACAAATCTATGCAACAGCTGGCCCACATAAAGAAGACAAAAAAACTACCTAGATAAATTTTCAATGTTGTGCTTTCACTATAGTTCCTCAAAAAACAGACACAAAGTTATGTACATATATATGCTATTACACTTCTTTATCCAAACTGACAGCGAACAAAGCTAATGTAAATGTACATAATCAAAAAACTCTCCTGTCTTTTCCCTTCTGTTCTAAGCTGAAAACCAACACATCTGGTGTGTATTGTGCCACTAATTTCCCATGCCTTTAGGAATGTGAGGACCTAAAGAAGGAGAACAAGTATCTGTCCAATGAGATTCACATGGAGAGAATCATGATGAGAACAGAGAGTGAGCTCACCATGAGGAACCTTAGAAACCTCAACCAGGAACTACAGGCCCAAGTTAGAGAGGTACTCAGATACCACCTCTGTCTCAAACACAGTCTCCTCATTGTTGTTGTTGTTTTTTTTTTTTTTTTTGCATAAACTGAAAATGCCAGCTATTGTTTACACTGAAAACATTTCATGAATAACAGAACAAGTTAAATAGTAAAATGACTTTAAAGAATAAGAAAAAGAATAAACTCTTTACACTGACTGTACTATTAACCAGGAGTCAACAGCTCAGATGTCCAGCGCAGGTTGGTGAGTTCACTGCTCCAATGTTTAGTTGGTGTGTTTGAGAAGGGAAGTCAGCAGTGTGCTGGACACCACAGTGTCCAGTACACAGAGACTAATTTACTGCCACTTGGTGTTACCAGCTGAAACAGAAGCTGCACTTGAGCCAGCAGAGGGCATCTCTGTGCTCCAGGGCAGCTGAGGAGGCAGACATGGCCCGAGGGGAGGCAGAAAAGAGCCAGACACTGGCAGAGGCTCAGGCAGTGGAGAGCAGGCAAGAGCGAGATGTGGCACTGGCTCAGAAGGCCAGACTCAGCGAGGACATGCAGCATCTCAGTAAAGAGGTGAATATGATTCCACTTTTGCTTCCTTACAACCAGTGTGAAGACTAGCTCACCCACTGCAACAATGCAGGGTTATAAAATCCAATGCCTTCAAATGCCCCCCCCCCCTTGACACCGGCACTAGAGGTACTCTTGAGTAAGATACCGTGCCCACACACTGCTCCCCAGGTGCCCCCTGTTGGTGACAGCACACGGCTTCACTTGGTGAATGGGTTAAACGCAGAGAAAGAATTTCACGTTGTTCAAACTGTGTGCTGTACTGTGGTGTTCATGTGTGACTGTAAAGGGCCGCTTTACAAGGTCCAACACCAATTTGTGTGTGTGTGTGTGTGTGTTCTTCACCGACACACACAAAACAAATGTTTCTAACTAAATAAGCTTCCTTCAGCTTCCTCTAATCTGACTCTCGGCTTTATTTCTTCAGCACACAAATGTGCAGCTGCTTTTGGCACAAACTGAGAAGAATTACTTCGAGGCCAAGATGAGGCTGGAGAGGGTGTCTGGAGAGAAGCAGTTCTTGCTGGGGGAGAACAAGGGTTTGGAGAATGAGAGGAACACACTGCGGCAAAAACTGAAGGAGATGACAGAAGAGAATGTGAAACTCAAAGAAAAGTGATTTTTCAGTTTTCAGTTAAACATACATGTATTGTGTTATAGCTGTGGGTCAGTGCTAACGCCTGAGACTGATTGCAGGGAGGCGAGCTCGAGGCACAGGGCAGAAGCAGCTGAGGGGCAGAGTGAGAGGTCCAGTCAGGCCCAGCAGCAGGCTGAACAGGAGCGCAAGCTGGCACTGAAAGAGAAGGAGGAGCGCATCAGTGAATGTCTCAGCTGGAGGGAAAAACACCAAGCTCTAGCAGACATCTTCAGAGCCCAGGACGACCTCAAATCTCAAAGACAGAACAAAGCGGTCAGTGCCACTCAGTAACACTAATCTTTGATAGGCAAACTAAGCTACAGCACTGGTTCTGTATCTGCTCGCAAGAATGTTGATAACGCTCTTGCCCATTTAGTTTGGCCAAGATGTTCTTGGTCCATGTATACTGAACATGCAAACAAAATTTGATTCTTCACTCAGTGTCAAGCAAACATAAAGAGTTACTTCCTGTGTATGACTGAAAGCGACCAGAGGGTTAAGATCTTGAAAAACCATGATGGAACTCCAAGGAACTTCACGGTACTACTCGCAGCTATTGTCACATATTTCATAAAAGAACAAATTTCAACATGTAGCAAATGCCCAAGTATGTTCACCATTCACCTAGGAGGGAGACCCTGTGTTTATTTCAACTACTGAAGCAGGCGGTGAAGATACGGACAGAGGGTCAGGAAGGTACAACTCCCTCAGTGTAGAATTACTTATGCCGTTTGACACATTTACTTAATGAAATTCAAAAGCTCTGAAAGCTTGAAAGCTCTTGATCAACACCGTACAAGTGAGTGTGCGACTGTTCTCTTTCAGAACGATGCTCAGGGTAGCTGCCCCTAGAGTAGGAAGAGACTCAGGGCCAGCTCACTTCACTGAACTGTCACCAATGGGAGGAGACGCCGACTCCAGCCCCCTGAGGAGAAGCCGGAAAGTAGTTGAATACTTCTGGATCCCCACCGACGAAGAATAACCACAAAGCCAGTTATTTTCCTTGATTTGAAGACTTGAAGTAGAGCAGTGATTTACTACATACTATACAGCCAAGATAGGCATGGCATTAAATCCCAGCGAATTTAACATTTTCTTGCATCTAGGATGACATAAGTGGTGGTCCTCACCCTGAAGTGTGTTACGTTTTAAAGAACGATATCCATGGCAGAGATTTTAATGACCTTAAAAGCTCCCCACTTCTCAAATCACATTATGTACAATATATAATGGACTTTAAAACAGGAAAATCACAGTTTTTGGTGTTTAAGTGTTTCTTTACTGAAAGTTAAGCAATAGTGGTGTAGAATACAGAGGATTAAAACAGCCTTCCCAAGACATGATCGTGAGCCATTTATTCTTACACAGAGAGCTGCAAACACCTCAGAAAAGAAAATGAAGCAAAGCAAATGCAACTCAGTTCTCACAAATAAATTGAATTCACTTGTCAATAACTGGGTGTCTGTGCATTATTGACAAGGGCACAAGCCTTTCATTTTCTCCAAATATCAAAATGCAAAAACGTGGTCCTTCTATGCATCATCACTGCTATTGTTGATAATTTAAATTGTTAAAATAATCATCTTCAATTTTGATTTCTACTAGAATTTGTCTCGTGTGGGGGCCACAAAAGGCCACATTCCATCAGTCATCATAAAGACAGTACTATTCCATCATGCATTCAGGTATCCTGAAGTCAAGTGTTAAGGGCATTAGGATAGGACAGCAGGGGTTCAGCTGACACCATCATGTTGATTCTTTTGATTCATCCAACAATCAAAGGTTCCCTGCAAAGCACTTCAAAAAGCTCTTCTAAAAGTCTTGAAATTAGGTAGTGTGTTGTGCAAGATGTTCTAAAAGTCATTAGATTTTCTGGATCTTAATTCTAAGATAATGTAGCTTGAGTGCTCTCTATAATGTTGCACTAAAAGACCATTTAGGAGGTAGAATCGGACAACGGCTAAAAAGTTACAGCAACAAAAAAATAATCAATTACAGTCTCCTGGATTTTGTGCATCATGAATGCTCAAGGACAAATGGACACTGCAATCAGCCCAGGATAACACCAAGAAATGTGCTGAGAGAACGACCTAAAGTCAGACAGCTCCTTGACCACAAACTCAATTTTATGTTGCTCCTTAGAAACATTTAGCCTCGGTCTTGGGACAAATGATTGCAATCAAATCAGTCATTTATTTCTTTGCCAACAAAATTAAGACAAATGTCAGAGATTGAGTTTCGTGGTCGAGTGAACCCTTTTCCAAATCCCACATGGAAACTATAGCAGAAGCCCAAACTGAGTATTATTAAAGAAGAATGTAACAGAAGTAGCCTATGATGCAAGCAAAGACAAAAAAAAAAAATGACTCATAGTTATTCATGATTTGTTTTGTATGCTTCATGGATCTAGCAGCAGAGTGTTGTGGAGGTGAGTGAGCTCGTGTTACTACAGTGGGGTAACCGAAGGGAGAGCAGTACGCTATCTAGCAGATCAATCTGGGACTCTGTTACTAGGCTTTGGCTGGTTTCTCAGTCACCCTCCTCCTCTGACTCCTCTTCTTCAGCAGTCTCCAACCAGGTCAGCCACTGGTTCACCTAAGAGAAAATATACAGAAAAGGATTTATTGCTTCAACTTCATTGACAAAAACAAAAACACACATTAGCAATACGCCTGGAGGAAACTAAAATAATTTGTGATTGGATTTAGCCAGTTGGTCCATTTTTCTTTATAGTTCGATCATTAACACTGCAAAGGGAGGGAGTACCTGATGGAAACTATAATACACAAATTTAATATTCCATAACCAGCTGTTACCTGGAACAATGCCTTTCCTTTTCCCGGGAATTCTTGGGTAATATCTTCTTTCCATGCAAGGAAAGCATCTTCTTCAATGATCTCCATGTCATAAAAGTTCACAAAATAGCGCAGCAACATACCTAAAGGAGGGGGGAAAGAGCAGGCAAGAAGGCATGGGGTCATGTTTCCTTTCTATATTTGCAGTAATGCATCAGAGTGTCAACAGGAACTTTAAGCCATGTACCTTTGGGAAAGGCATATGTGTTGCAGTGCACCTGTAGAGCATACAGGGCGCTGACTTGCAGGTTGGTGTGGTCATGGAGGAACTTCTGCATGACTGGCTTGAAAGAAAGCAATAGCTGCTTCTCCTGGTCCAGCTGCTCTTTAGTGGGAGCACACAGGCGCTCGTCATCCTCAGACAGACAAAGCTCAGCCGAGATGTATTGCAAAAAGCTGTAACAAAAGTGATGTCAGTTACTACAGGAGAGTGGTTTTATTGCCAGAAAATAGCTCCTGATATACCACTTATTTTTGACTGAAAATTTTTCTTCAAAGCTTTACAGGTTTATTTGGCTTGGAGGTGGTAGCCATGCTACAGTCTGGATAGCATATAATTGTAATTAATTTTTTTACGAATATTTAAGGACATTGTTCTAGTACCTGGTCATGAGAATGTTGATGAAGCCCTTGTCTGTGTGAAGTTTGGGAGAGATGTTGTCCTTAATCCACTTGTAAATGCTCTGCGGGGCAGGGTCTGCTTTGATCTGCTTCAGAAGCTCTTTCTCCAGCTTTAGCAGAGGAAAGAGGAAGCTTAGGCCCTTCCCCTCCAGAACCTCCAACATACGGTCTTTATTCTGGTCAATTTCTACAGGAGACAATGAAGATCACATTACATGACATATCACATGCACCAAACTGCTGTACTGGTCAAAGGGAGATACATACCAGGAAGCATCTTCTGCATGTTGATCTTGCTCTGCTGAAAGAGGTCAGCAAGCCACTCACGGTCCTTCAGCTTGGATGCTTGCTGCAGGCAGAGCAGGAAGAAGGGGAAGTGGGTGCCATTCTCCAGGGGGTGAGCCAACTCTGCAATGCTGACCAGCTCTGTAATGACAGCCCGGGCAGCAAACTGGGCCAAGTAAGATTTCACCAGTGGAATGTCCACCTCGATCTTGGGACACTGGTCCAGTACATTCAGTAGCGCCTTTGGAGGGGGAATAAAACAAGGAATGGGTAAGTAAAGGCTTAGACAGCATGGCAATATTGACAAGCATGAATATACTATAATAGGTAGATAAATGTATTGGCTGTTTGTTGGCATACTTCACTTAAGAATAATTAAAAACTGTAAATAAAAGAATTGTTTCTTCCAAGCTTTGGAATACTGACCTCTATTTGTACTGTACATAGTTCATTAAAGCAAATATGATGCACCAAACAAGTTAGATCTCTTATTACAAAGAGTTTCCACAGTGCAATCTTGTGAGCATGTACCTGCATAAAGTTTTCTCCTGTGACAAGTCCCTCTGTGCGCAGGGAGTGAATGAGAGTGCTGGCCTGTTCCTTATCTTCATCAGACCGCTCCAGAGAGCACAGAATGACCTTACTTAACATTTCAGACAGGAAATGTTTGGGAGCCTTCATCTCTCTCACCCCATTGACCGCATCCTCCAGGTTCTTGCTGTTTAGATACTCCGTCACAATAGTTTCCTAGAAGAAAAGTTTATCAGCTACATTTTTTGATTTTAAACACACTAATAAAAGTGGTGTCCCTGTCATTTGACATGCTGCAACGCAGAAGAAAGAAACTAAGTCAACTACAACAGAACCTGGGGAGAACCAAAAAAAAAAAGTCTCGTACTCCTGAGATGAGGAATGTCAGTTGTTCTGAAGCTCTAAAGAATGTGTCCCAAGAAGGCACCATATGCATGCAAACTTACACACAAAAGAAAGGAAACAAAAAAGTTTGTACTTACTGTCATTTTGAGCAGTTCCTCTTTGGAAGGTGCAGGCTTCTTACTGGTCTTTTGAGGTTTCTCCTGGATCAAAGGAGGATTTGTTTTCAGACCAAGCTGTGGAGGCTTGGAGGAGAGGACAGATGAAAAGTAAACACACAAGAAAGGAGGAAGGAAAACAATTAGAAAAAGAACAACAGCCATGTAATTACATTTATCTTCTTAGACAATAAATACTTCACAGGGTGCAGAATGAAACTGTGCAGTGCATTACCTGTCCAAGTGGTGGCGTTTGAGTTCGAGGAGGCTGAGCACTGGGTGGCATCATGGTGGGAATCTGAAGCTGCAACTTTGGCACTTGGTTCTTATTCAACAGGAACGACTGAGCTGGTCTCAGACTGATCTGTGGAACAGATCATGAACTTGTTTAATTCACACAGGACAAAAGATGGAATAAATCCTAAAACTTTGCACCCTCATCTCTCATAATCGCAGTCAACGGACCAGATGTCAGTTTTAGAACAAAGAAGAGAAGATGAAGAAAAGAGGGAGAATAAGACCAGAGAAAGGCAGAAAACTGACATCCAGTAAAATTCCTCAGAATAACGCGTCTTTTTATAATCACTGGGTGCAGGATGCTCCAACAAGTAGGATCCCCCTGCCCAAGGTTACCTCATCTGCGTTCAGCTGCCCCTTCTTGAAGCGTGGGGGCATATCCTTGGACTGAACTTGCTGCTGGGTGGAATGGTTCTGATTTTGAAAATGTTGATTCTGTCCCTAAGAAGAGGCGAAAAAAGGCAAAAATCACTTTACTTGCTGAGGATGAGACCTTGTAAAATAGTAGAGAGCACTAACTGTTTTCTATTCTAATTCAAACAAATTAATCTTAAGTTTTAATCAATAAAACACTACGACTTAATTTTATAGCGTTTTGTTGTTATGACAGGGATACCTACCTGATTAGACTTCATAAAAGGCTTAATAGCCAAATCAAACTGTGGTGGTGGGTTAGCCATGTGCCCGTTGAAAAGTGGGTTTGTGCGATGACGTCCCAGAGTGGGGGAGAATCTGTCCTGGATCACACCTGGACCAGTTCCTATTCCACAGCCTACAAATATGAATGAGTTATATACATGTAATACACAAATGTTTTAAAACAAAATCATACATGCTAATAGCGTCACACTTATGGTATAAAGAATACCGTTAATACGGGTCAATTTGATGCACACATGCATTACTGAGTAATGCATACATACATGTCTATAAAGGGCCTGATGGGGGGCCATTTGCCATTTGAAACAAGCAGTAATAATGTTGTGAAATCCATAACAGCAGTCAGCAGTAAGTTGAAATTGCTCCTGAGGTTGTGTCACAACCTTCATACTGATATGCCAGAAATATTAAGCAGTCTGACCATTCTCCACAAAGGGGAGCTATTTGTACTCAAGCCACTTTCAACCTGAAGCACTCAAGCGTGTTTATATACACTGTTAACATTTGATGATGAGCCTGACAGGACTTCTGCTTACCTAGACTGATGTGAAAGGTAAAAGGTAAATCTTTTCAAATCTTTGTTCAGCTGTGAGTTTTAGACAAGTTGGCTAGAACACAGTCAAGCTTTTGTTTCACCACAAAAAATCTTTTTCAGTACTGATGACATGGCACATTATTTCAGGGTTGGATACCCAGTTGAATCATTTTAAAGGGACATTTTATAGCCTAGATTAATTACCACTGTTTATCCCTTAACATCCTTTGCTTCAGTCTTTCAAAAATTGACAGGCTTATGATCCTACAGCTGGCTGGGAAAAGGTTTTTTTTAAGATTTTTTTTTTTTGCATGGAAGGCCACTGATGTTGAACATTGTTAGTTATACCATGTACCAGAATTCACAGCTCAGCCATATTAATTTCTATTTTTTGGAGCTATATTAATATTAATATAAGTGGCACACGCCTTAAACATAAACCCACCCTGTAACTGTCACTTTCCTTGGTTTTATGCCTAAATATTTTGTTTTAACCAGTGACCAATATGTCTCTAAAATCTGTGAAACGTGTCAGGGATCCTAAAGAGTTTTGCAGACATCTGTTGGGGTCTAAATTACCAGTACATATTCAATAACCAAATTTAATCAATACTGTCACTTCTGCACAAAAGCTAAACAACATGGCTAGCAATACAAAACCTTTGTCAGGAATTTCATGGCATGTATAAACAAGTGTATGTATGTGCATCTTGGTAAAATATGGTTTAAGGGCTGCAAGTGAATAAGATGCACTCTGAATTTCGAAGTACCCCAGTAACATTCAAGCTTTTGTGTGTGAAAAGGCTATAGAGTAAGTATTGGTATGTATGATCAGGTACCGAACAGAAAACCTTTAGGGCATCCCTAAACATAATATTAACTTTTAATGTGGTCACCTGGCATCTGTCCAAACATGTCAGCCAATCCTCCAAGAGTTTCTCTGTCCAGTTTAATCCTGGCTGGCATGAAGGGCCCTTCAAGAAAGAAGTCCATTCTCATTCCTTGGAACATGGGTGGAATGAAGACACCCAAATCCTAGAGAGAGCAAAACGCTTGAGGTAGAACTTTTTTTTTTTTTTTTTTTATGAAAACAAAATTAGACCACCTATGAGTGGCAAACATAATGAAGGAAAAACAAGTACCCTGACATAAGCATGCCCAACAATTTATTGTCAAGATCCCAATTTAGTCACAAATGACCAGGTGTAATTAAACACAGCTTGTCTACAAAGAACAAATGTCATTAATTTGTGGTGTATGAATATTGGCCCCTATAAATGTAGCTCTTACAAAGTTAATAAAGTCAAAAGACATTATGCCTAAATATGAAGCAGACAGAAGCACTGGAAATATATTACACAAGAAAAACAGGAGTTGTTTCTTTGTTTCTCCCCGCACTGTATGCTCAAAAGGAGAACAAACTCACCTTCACTGCATCCTGACGAATCTGGTTAATCGTCTTTGGTCCGTTGTCGATAAAGGCTTTGCGAGGAACCCAACTGTTCTCTCGTAGCTCCACTGTGTCTTGCAGCAGGAAACGAATCCTGGCTGGCAAGTCCTTGTTGTTCATTAAGGATCGCATACGGCCAAAGTACTGATCCATTAAAGACTGCAGAGCAGTACATTATTAAGAAATGTGTTTCACAAATAGTGAACAATAAGTAAATACCTTCAGTAAACTTATAAGCACTAATTAGCTGAGTAAATATGATCTTTTATTACTGTTCATGACAGGGTTTTTACCTTGGCTTTTTCATGATCGAGTCTAGGCCCCACAGTTCTCATTATCTGACAGAGGCACTCCAGATCCTCCCCCATATCCTTGAGCTGTATCCTCTTCTTCTTTTCCAAAAGCTAAAGACAGCAGCACAGATGGCAGAGGACATTAAATCAAACTTCTTACAAGAAAACAGCAAAAACCAAGACATAACATTGTACGTACTGTTTTGATGCACTTATGAAGGATAGATTCATGGATGAGATCAAGTTTGCCAAGCTCCCCAATGAATTTAATGTTTCCGAGCATTTTGATCTTGGCAATGGCACGCTGCTCCTCCTCCTCAGAAGTGAGAGGGGTGTCTTTTTTGTCGTAGACTACAACAAGAAAAACAGTCAGTGAGCCGTGCAACTATGTCAAATTCAGATTTAGAAACAAACAGGGGCAAATGTCACTCACTTTCAACATTTTTGGTACGGTTCTCAAATTCATCTTGGAGTTTGGTGATCAGAAGTCTTCTGAACGTCTGTAAGATATAAGCACAAGGCAATGAGATTTTGGTACCAACAACTAATGGTAAAACCCATGTACCTGGATTACCAAAGGACTGCAAACATACTGTGCTCTGCTTTTGAGTAGTCTGAATCTCAGTTGGGCCGTCAAAGTTTGGTGCATCCTCTGCCAAACGAAGACATAGCTGGGCATAGAGTGAGCTGTATTTTGGCTCTTCTAGGGCTTTGTCTACGATCTGCAAGAGAAAATAAAAGAGAACACCTGAAAAATAATCCAACAGATACTTAATATGAAGAAAAGGGTTTTCACAGTTCAGCGTGGTTACTACACACAACTAGAATTTCTGAGGAACTTGTGGTTTTAGCTACATAAGGTGTGGTGGGAGCAAGGAAAACATGCTGTGCAACAGTTCTACAGAACCAAGACTAAGTCACTAAGGACTCAGTTAAGCACTAATACAACCACTACTTTAAATCTACTTACCAGCAAGATGATTCCCTTGAGGACAAGCTTAGAATCTACACCCACATTGAGGAGCTCAAGGCATAGCTTGTCAAACTTTTCAGGGGTCAGTTTATTAAGTATCCTACACAAAAGGAAGACCAAAGGCAAACAAACGTATTACCTCCAAACAGATCAAGTGTGGATGACTGCAGATAACATCACCCTACTTATTTTTAAGCCATGCAACACAAGAATTAAAACACACGGCACTCTTAAGAATACTTACCCTCTTACTTTCCTAAATATTGCATCATGATGTTCTTTTTCATTGGAGGAGTCGACATCTCGTCTAGTGCTTCGTGAAGGAACCCATTTCTGAACGCTAGGCCCTGGGGTTTTCCCCAGGAACTCGCTAAGGAGGTACAAATATATTCAATGCAACATAAATATCTATAACAAGAAAAACAATACAAACTCAAATTATGTGGAAAATTTTATATCATTAGTACTATTTTATTACAAAAATCACTTTGAGTGAATTAATACCAATAACTTTTAGAATGCGCTGCAGACTCACCTGTTGCCGGCAGTCTTGGGATAGTGCTGAGGTGCACCTCTACCTCCACCTCCACCCGAAGAAGCACTGGAATAATGAGAAAGAGTAAGGATCTAATCTGATAGTGGTGTTCCATAACTGATGGTGTTACATTTGAAGATTACTTGTGAGGCACTGAAAAGATAATTCTTGGCCAAAATCAAAAGCAAAAAGCTCAGCTTGGTAAACAAAATTGTGTTCTTAGGTAGGGTTTGTTTAATTTAAAGTCTTTTACTTACTTTACTAAGATTAGCTCAGATTTCTATATATTTTAATACATGAGCTCATCCCTAGTTCATGTTCTCCACAACTCATGAACCACGGGATGTAAATTTGGGCTAGAAAGATGTGCCTGTACCATATCTGAAAATAACAGAGCGGTTACGTTGCTTGATCATGGCATGGTACCAGCTTGACTCTACTCACTCTTAGGTACCTGGTACCTCACTCTTACTGCAGTGGAAAATGTAGTATCTTGATGTAGCTGGTGATACTGCAAGAAACTGTTGTGACATTAGTGACAAACACAGCAGCAACGGAGAACACTGAAGTATACCTAAGTGACTTGGTATGTATTGATGATTATCTCTGTCTGCAATGGTTTTGCCCCATGTTTTGATCTCGACAGAGCAGGTACACAAAAACCAAGTTGGTACCATGTCATAGAAAAGCAGCAGCTGTCAATTAAAAGCTGGTTATGAATATGCAATCTTCTAGAGTCTTGAGAGAAATTTAAAAGTAAAATCCTTCAGGAACTCCACAAATATTCATTGATGCTACTGTGCTATTTGAAATGGACAAAAATTTGAAATGTGCTACTTGAAATGGATTTAAAATAACTACTGTGCCATAGCACACTGTCAAGTGGATCAGCGCTATTGAAGCAGAGTAATGTTTAAAACAATATAAACTACAGAACAGTTTTTTCCACATTTGTTTGTTTTTAAACTACTTAAAACCTCAATTACAGTTTCCCATCGAATCTGAATAGCTTATATACGTAAAAGGCAACTTGATTGTACAGGTGTATATATTTAGATGTTTCAGAAACCATGTTGCACTACTGACCTGCTGGTACAGCACACTAAACCATTACATACAGCAGTGTCAGTGTTACACTTACTTGTTACACTAATGTTACTGTCATTGTGTTGCACTACCGTTTATAGTCTTGTTTTTTTATTTCTTTCTTTCTGTTGTCTTATAATCTTTCATTCTTTCTTGTTGCATTTACCATGCACATAAAAAAAAGAATTTCGCTCTGGGATGAATAAAGTTCTTTCTTATCTTATCTCTCCCTCTCTGGCTTCAAAAACCTCTCGAAAACTCATCTGTTCAGAGATCATCTCCTCTCCTAATGCATCTATCTTCTTATTGTGTAAAATGTCAATAGGTCATCCGTGAACACACCACAGCACAGTGTGAACGGTATGAAATTGTTCTCTGTATTTAACCCATTCACCAAGTGAAGCAGCGGGCAGCCAGGAACACAGCGCCTGGGGAGCAGTGTGTAGGGACGGTACCTTGCTCAAGGGTACCTCACTGGTGCCACTAGCAGTCCTGGGATTCGAACCCACAACCTTCTGATCACAGGGGCAACTCCCTAACCACTAGCTCACCAGCTGCATTACTCTTGCATAATGATTTTAGCACTTAGATCTCCCCTCTGGTTCTCACACAGTCCTGAAACTTGAAGGTTTCCTTATATTGAGTGACTTTGGATAAAAGCGTCCACCAAATGAATGTAATGTGATCTTACACAAATAAATATATATGTCTCCACAAACCTGAAACGAGAAGCACCCCCTTCTGCAATCACACTCTCCACTTTGGCGGCTTGACAACGAAGAATCTTCAAAAGAATAAGAATCAAAGGGTGGGGTGGGAAAACCGGGCTGTGGAGGAGAGAAGAGATGAGAGGAGGAAAGAGGAAAGAAGAAGATGAGCATCAGTCATTACACACATTAAAATGCTACTACAAACAAAGAGCTGCACTTCATATTCAACTATAAACTACGAATACAAAAAAAACACCAGTGTTTTTTATTTATTCCACAGCTGTCTAAGAAAGGCTGTATGCCCTCACTAAGTGTTTCTTCCTAAACGCCCTCCATCACAAAGAGCTTTCACAAACTGGTTGCACAAAGCCCTCTCTACCTGGGTGTTAGCATTAGCTACACACCATATTTTTTCACTCATGACCAATACGAATAAAAAACTGACAAATAAACGTACTTATTCGGTCGAATATAATGTACGAGAGATTTGTAACACCTTACTGTGATTTCTGCTAGCTTTACTCCAGACTAATGTCCTCAGACTGTCATCTGTTCAGAAACCATCTCCTTTCCTAATGCATTATCTATCTTCTTGCATTACTACTACACAAACATTTTAGCTCCTCTGGTTCTCACACTGTCCAGAAACTTAAGTGTCTTCTTGTATTGCCAAGTCGCTTTTGGATAAAATCGTCTGAATGTGAGGTAAATGGCGAGCAGCTATCGTTAATTTGACTACACGCTTATCAGATGAGATTTTAGGCTAAATAATGCGACGAGCACCGTTATACAACCCTGTAAAGAGGCTGTCTGGTCGTGTAGACCCGGCATCGTTATAAACGCCCGAGCTGCGACGCCATTTTCTGCAGTTGTCCTCTCCGGGCTCCGGCTCCGGCCGTTAAACTGGGTTAGCGGCCATTTTGAGAGAGACTCGGTTAAACTTCTAGAAAAATACCGGCCTTACCTTTGCCGGCGCAACCTCAGCTTCGACGCTTTTCGTTGCCCAAAAAGAAGAAAAAAAAGATCAAATGAAAAAGAAAAGGGTGTTTTGAAGTAGAACTGGCCAACGACACGGTAAAGACAGAGCAGGAGCGGAGCGGACTAGTTCAGAGACACAGACTCCGGACTGACTGACGTCACCGTGAACCCGAGCCCTCTCCGCCAGACTGGCAGTAATTTTCCAGAGGAGAGAAAACCCTGAGGGTCCGAGAGGGTGTAGAGGGTGTCCTCAAACACCATCGTGGAACTGACACTTTGTAAACTAAACTCTTTGTAATCTGTACTTTTTTTCTGAAGTATATGTCACTTATTACATTACATTACATTACATTACAGTAAATTACATTACAGTAAATTACATCTCAACACCATCGTAGAACTGACTCAGAGAAAAAGCTCTTTGAAATCTGTACTTTTTTCTGAAGTATATGTCACTCATTACATTACATTACAGTAAATTGCATTACATTACATTACATTACATCTCAACACCATCAACAGAACTGACACAGAGAAAAAAAACTCTTAGTAATCTGTACTTTTTCCCCCTGCAGTACATTTCACTCATTACATTACATCACATTACATTACATTACATTAGATTACATCTCAGCATCCTGGAACTGACAGAGAAAAAACTCTTTGTAATCTGTACCCCCAACCCAGTATATTTCACTCATTACATCACATTACATTACATCACATTACAATACATCACATTACAATACATTACATCTCAACACCATTGTAGAACTGACACAGAGAAAAAAAAACTTTTTGTAATCTGTACTTTTTTCCCCCAGCAGTATATTTCACTCATTGCATTACATCACATTACATTACATTACATTTCACTCATTATATAACATCACATTACGTTACATTACATCTCAACACAGTTGTGGATCGCACACTGAAAAAACTCTTTGCAATTTGTACTTTTTCGGCAGTATATTTCGCTCATTATATTACATTACATTACATTACATTACTTTACATCTCAACACGGTTGTGGAACTGACACAGAGAAAACAACTCTTCGTAATCTGTACGGTTTGCCTTGTGTGTAGAGATGGCAGAGCCAGACGATGTACCTTGGAGGAGCTCATGTAATGTCATGCAGGTCTTGCAAATGATTCACCCAGATCAAATCCCCCCCAAAAAGACCTACAGCCATTATCATCAAGCTACAAAACACTCAATGGGACACTCACTTACTATAGCTTCATTCCAAACAAATACTTGTCCTAATGAACATGTTCTGTATCAGCCCTGAAGGTTTTACATTCTCAGTGCACTGCCTGAAGGCCCAGCAGGACAAAACAATACCTATGATAATTCTTTAATCCAACATTTTCTTATAATACTGGAGTATCTTGCTGTAACTGTAGATATTTACTACAAGATGCAGGATTTACTGTAAGATAGGTGGCCTGGTGGTTAGGGAGTTGCCCATGTGATCGGAAGGTTGTGGGTTTGAATCCCAGGACTGCCAGTGGCACCACTGAGGTACCCTTGAGCAAAGGTGCTGTCCTCACACACTGCTCCCCGGGCGCTATGCTGGTGGCTGCCTGCTGCTTTACTCGTGTGAATGGGTTTAATGCCGAGAAACAATTTCACATAGTTCATGCTGTGGTGTGTTGACACGTGACTATAACGGGCTCTTACAAGGGTAGAGTTTTCTGTTCATGTGTGATGTAGGGTTGTCTACATCCCTGTAGGAGTTCCTGTGGGATGATCTATTTCTATATCTGTAAGGGATTTAACCCTGTGCAAGTTCTCGCCCACCTCTACAGAACGTGTCCTAACTAAGAATAATCATCATGTGCAGAACTGTTCAGGGCAGTAGGTGTTGTGCCTGAGTTTATTAGGCTAATGTAGTATAGACAGTGCTTATTCAAACAGTTGTTATTCAAAATATTATCAACGCATAGATCCCATCAGTAGGTTTACACAGTTATAGGTTGTAAAAGAATGGAGTCCTTCAAGATCGTAGTTTAGGTTGCCTGTTACATATTGAAGTAGGCCTGCTCCCACCTGCATAAAGCAGCTAGCACTGTAAAGGTCAGGCTTTTAGACTTCTTTGACAACAGAAAAAAATATTTCAGATATCTCTTAGTTTATATAGTCATGAATGTAACATTTGTTCTTTGTTTAAATAGGCATTAAACTGACACGTAACGAGTTTCTTCAGTTCTGCTCCAGGAGGGCCACCGTCCAGGGCTGATTTCTCCCACTAAACCTGGCATTCAGCATCTGTGATAATTTAGGTGTGTTGCATGCTCTTTCAACCCCATTTTACTGTTCCTGGCAAAATGCTCAGCTGCCTAATGTAGCCATCTTGCATTCTGAGCATGCAATATTAAATCATTTTAGATGTTTCTTTTTCAGTTTTTTGTTCCCCCCAACCAAACAGGCTGCCGCAATTGCAGACATTTAGAAAATTAAGCATGATGTTAACACCCCGCACTGTGCATAAACATTTTGAGGTAGCACTGGTGTTAAAAAGGCTACAAGTGTTATGGCATGATTTAAACTATTGTAGGAAGTGTTAAATATAGAAATGCACAGCTAATTAATTTCCTCCTCAGTAATTCAGATTCCCCCAATGGGGCACTATTAACACAAGTAGAGAGAGAGGAAACCCAAACCAGCAGGATCACAGAAGTATGCTACATTCACAAAATTTCAAAACAGAAAACTTATTACCTAAAGGCAATGACTGATGTTTTTATATGTGAATCGAGGACAACTCTGGGTATTTGATCTACATTTGGCGAGATGCGAACATTGAACTGGAACCATACTAGGTCTTGACTGAGAAATGTCTTAAATGGGATTGTGTTTGGCAGTTTTGTCTCTGGTCTCAGTTCTCTGAGAAGTCAGTGTAAACATGAAAAAAACAGCCTGGGTTTTGTTATTTCCCGACCTAGTGAAATCGTTTGCTGTTTTTGGTTTCTCTTTCTTTTGTCAAGCTTTTAACTAGCCATGACTCCTTTCTCTTACCCCAGTGTTGGGAAGGTAGCTCACTGGGGTAAAAGTTGTCCCATCTACAGTGTAATTTTCTAATGATTAACTTGACAGCCTAGCAGGCTATTAAAATGACCAGGTAGTACAGTGTGTTATGAATATTAAAACATGCAGCTAAAGCTAAAGGCTCTACTCTAATGCTGCATTCATGACACCTCAGAAATTGTAGGACATGCAAGCTCTGACTTGGAAAATACATTTTAACACATTGTCGGGTCAGATTTTTTTGCTCAGAAACGAAACCTCTGTGGAAATTCAGTGCCCCTATTTTTCCCTGCTCAATGTCAAAACATCTACAATCATGGCATCCTCCGTCATGACTGGTAAGACAGTAAATACTTCAAGATTCAAGAGAGTTTATTGTCACCCCAGACACATACACAAGTACATAGAGGGTTGAAATAGCATTCTCTGAAGCAAAATGGTGTACATTAAACAAGTCACAACAAGACGAAGTGCAGTTGGACGTCACAAAATAAAAACAAGACAAGAAACAAAAGCTGCTGCAACATTATATTACAGCATCAAAGTACAAAACAGGCAGGTAGTACAAAAAAGAATGTATTTGTGGTAGAGCAGTATTTAGCAGCAAAATATGTAAACAGCTTAAAGCAGCGAGGAGTAGTAGGGATTTTTTAAAAATTGTCGGTGCAGTCAGTTGAGGTAAGCCAAAAGTGTCATGTGCATTTGCATAGTAGTTCTGTACAGGGTCACACCCTGTTCAGACCCCTGATGTTAGGTGCAAGCTCTGAGTTCAGGAATCAAATGGCTTGTGGGAAGATGTCTGGTAGTGGTAGTTCTGATGCTTCTGAACTACCACAGTTACAAATGCTATTTAACTACTTTTAACAAGGCATTGACTGTTGTATGGAATATGTTTGCATTGTTAATATATAAGTGAAGTTGAAGTGTTACAGTTTTTGCAAAGATGTTTGTAATAACTGATTTTAGCCATGTGTGAAAGCTCCTTGCATGAGGACACAGACAGCTATTACATATCTGCCCTTAATCATTATTTGAGTGTTGGTAATGAAACCAGGGAAACATTAATAAACACAATCAACGGATCTACCTATCACTCCCATTTTGCAAAAATCACACACACATTGGGAACTGACATAATGCCCAACCAATCCACAGTTTGAAAGGGACTGATTGAAGTGATTAGGTCAAGCGACAAAACTCTCTGAGAGCATAAAATTGACAGCAGTGATTTCTCAGAACTAATTTTAGCATTGGGACTGTTGGCTCCAGCATAGTTGGCTCTAGTTTTGACATCTAAAAAGTGAAGATGAGCTTCTTCAGTTGCTCGTTTTATCACAGCATATCTGAGACAAACCTGAACACACAGAGCTAACACACTAATGTCTCTGTCTGCTCTGAGTTGGGTATGACATATAGTTGGGTATGACTTTATTTCAAATACTGGAATACCTTTCTAAGCCAACAGTGCTGAACAAGATTTTACTTGTGATGGAACGTACGGCGGTTGTAACAGGAAAAGGCAGAACAGGCCGCAAAGACAGATGTGGATTCTAGAAGAAGGGAAATTACAAACCACTAAACTCATGCTTCAGTGCAAGTGCAAGCTAAAATTAAGTTGCCAAAATATTGGTTGTCTTTGTCGGCCATAATTTCAGTGTTGGGTCAGTGATAATTGTATTTTTCCATTTATCTGCAAATAATATATTAACCACCAATAAACAGTGTATGGTGCAGACTTGCACTATGAATCTACATTAGCTCCTGATGTCTAATGTGATTAAACTTAAGCAAAACTGAGATGTTTTCAAGTAATACAGGAATTTGCCCCTCATGTCAACTGGGATTGTAGTGTGATGTTTGGCTAGGATCTCACAACCGTTAATAGTGAGGTGAGAAAGCATTCTGTGTGATATTATTCTTAGCATTATTCTGTTCTTCACTGTTTAGTATGTTAAGCCAGTAAATATATGAAAGTTATAATATATTTAACCGATTCTCAGAAACACCCAGGTGTTCCACATATCTGTGTCGGGTTGGAGCAAAAATGTGAACCATCTATGCAGAATCGTTGTATCAAGCAATACTGTTTAGAAAGTTAAACTTTACATGGATTTAAGGTAACACAGACGGATTTATTAACAGTATGCAAGAAACTCAGTTACACATTCTATTTGAATGAAAACTGGGCCAAGGTTATACTAAAGATATTTTAAATAAAATAAATACATTGTGAGGATACTGCTTGAATTATAGTTCAGTTTATTAGTCATATGTAAGATAACACATGGTCAACAGTACAATAAAATGTGTTGGAAGAGTAGAAACAGATCAGCTCAGCGATTACAGCACAAGTTGTATTAAATATAGAATGTAACATAAGTGTAAAGTGTGCATTTGTCATACGTGAACACACCACAGCACAAAATTCTTCTCTGCATTTAACCAATTCACCCAAGGAAAGCAGTGGGCAACCAGAAATGCAGTGCCCAGGGAGCAGTGTGCGGAGACGATATCTTGCTCAAGGGCACCTCAGTGGTGCCACTAGCAGTCCCGGGATTCACTATAAGTAATATGTAAAAACGACCATGTATGAAAAAGCATTAAAGTAAAGTGACAAGTATATAAAACATTTAAAAAGTATTGCACGCTGAGTATGTAGCAGTTCTGGTTCAATAGCAGCAGTCACAGTTGACAGTGCATTAGAAAACAAACAGTGCAGACAAGAGATATGCAAATATGCAATATTTAGACTTGTCAGTTGAGAAGCCTGATGGTCTGGTGGCAAGAACTGTGTTTTTGATCTGCACTGTAGAGAAATATTGATCAGTACTGTAAAAACATAACTCAGATTTCTCTATACTGGTGGTGATACTAAAATTGAAATGAAAAAAAA
Organism: Brycinus macrolepidotus; assembly: GCA_037974445.1. Classification (NCBI taxonomy): domain Eukaryota; kingdom Metazoa; phylum Chordata; class Actinopteri; order Characiformes; family Alestidae; genus Brycinus; species Brycinus macrolepidotus. The sequence continues at coordinate 13,947,793 of JBBPCZ010000019.1, read as the reverse complement.
AAAAGTAGAAAAAGTAGAAACAAAGTAAGGCTGGCATCTCAAATGCTGACACTGTAAATGAGAATTAAAGAAAGAGCAGATCTAGTGTGTACAAAGTATTTGTACAAAGAAATGGGCTTTTGTTTTAGCAGTGGGTTTTAAATTGCTACATAGAACCCTTCCGTCTGGAGTAATGTTTATGTAAACCTTTTCCTGCTGGAACATTCATTATTTACACCAATAAGGCTGACTGAACTGGTTTTAAAAATGGCCATGCGTAACCCTACCACAGATAAAATCATGCAGTGGGTTGGCAACTGTAGTATCTCTACAACTGATCAATCCAGACTCTTACAGATATAGCATGGTGTGCTTGCTCGAGCTGTGGATCATACTCTAGTAGTGGTGCCACCGACCCCTGCATAACTACAAAGTCAACAAAATACATCACTGGGTTATTTAATGCAGGATATATACACTTTAAATGAGTTCTGAACTGTGTGCGGTTGAAAGGTTTTTCATCACATTTTCAGATTTTTGCAAAAAGGTAGATTACAATTTAATATACCTAGCATGTAGTGCTACATCCTATTCTACCTTTACAAGAAATGTGTTGCAGTCTAATCTAGGTTACTTTTCATTCCTAAACAGTTCTGAAGTCTGTGCACAACACAAAAACAACTAAAAAAAAAAAAGGTGACATTCTATAAAGATGTATACTGTACATAATGATTGGAATTTCTCTGTAGACCATGACCTCAATCCTGACCTGTTAGTTTTCAGTGAAACATAGAGGCATGTTTATTCTGCCTTTGGGGATAACATCTGTTTGCGCTGGTATGTTGTGTATATCAGTTCTTCTTGCTAATCATCTATGACACATTCAGATGGTGCTCCAGAAACACATTGTGAAACAGATTGCTGTTGATTTCCCGTGAAATGCCCATTCCATTATTTCATGAGGCATTTTTATTTTAGCGAGTTTGTTGGACAACGTTGATCAGTAAGATAAACTGTTAACTCACGTTGCAAATGTTTGAGATTAGAACTGACTGTGAATGTTTTCCTTTCTAGAGACTTTTAAAAATATCATGTTCTGAAATGTGACTTAACCAAAAAGACAATAATGCATGCGATCTCAACAGCAGTGATTGATTTATGAATACCACCCCATAAAAAGATTTCTTTCAGGAAAAAGTTTAGCTAGGAAAGTGTGTGCACTAGATGTGCAAAAATGCTGTACAAGCTGATAGTACTCTGATGTGACAAGTCTGGGTGGTTTACAACTAGATGTGCTACATGTAGAGTCCATCCAACTGTCAGTTACTAAAAGTCCTAAGAATCCTTTAGTGTTAGGATACCCGTGTTTTTTGATACACAACCCCTTAGTTAAGTGGGTGGAGGGAGATATCCAAAGATGGGGTAAGGAGTGCTTTGATCACTGTGTACAATTATCAGTGGTTGCAACTTCTTTAGCGAGGCCTGGCTTACATCTAGAAACTTCCATTTCCCTGGAGTATTCAAGTCTGGCGGACTTCTTCTCTCCCAGACAATGACAGCAATTGCCCCTTCACCGACACAATGATTATGCTATTATTACATTTACATTTACAGCATTTGGCAAATGCTCTTATTCAGAGCAATGTACATCTGTGCTTTGTTGCCCAAAGGAAAACATGTCCCTCATACTAGTAAGCCTAGACTTACCGATCACACACACCGGGAGCCCATCTTCTCAAAGGCTGAATTTGCCCTTTTTGAACAGCAATTCCTAGATGATTATATCAACAATGTTCTGTCATCCGTTGAGAAACTGAGAGGAAACAATATATTCACTAAGAAGTGAAATACTAATAAGTGCTAAAGTGAGTGATAGTGAGTGAGGAAGTGGAAGACTGCTTTCTTCACCACTAAGGGGCACTATGAGTACCAAATTGTGCCTTATGAGTTCACTAATGCCCTTTCAGGCACTAGTAAATGAAATGCTGGCTGATTTTGTTGGACAGTTTGTAATAGTCTGCATAGATGACACATTAATATTCTTGCCTGTTAAAAAGGTTGCTGGAGAACAAGTTATATGTGAAGGCAAGATCTGTTTCCTAGGGCATATGAGTTCTAAGTGAGGGATCCAAATTGAGCCCCTGAAAGTACAAACAGTAGAGGACTGGCCAACTTCCACCAATGTCAAGGAAGTCCAAAGATTCCTGGGCTTTGCCAACTATTACAAAATGTTTATCCAAAATTTTAGTATAATTGCTTCACCCATTACATCTCTTCTTGTATATCCTAACCCTGCTTAGCAGTTCATTGTGGAAGTTCATTATCATGTAGCAGACAAGGAGTTGCTTGTAATTAAACTTGCTTTACATGAGTGGCCCCGGCGAGAAGGGGCTGTTCACCCCAAAGTTCTTAACGGACCATTCGAACCTTGAATATCTCAAAGAGGCTAAATACCTTAACCTGAGGCAAGTTAGGTGGTCACTAATTTATGTTAGTCATTTGGTCACTCATTTCAATGTTACACTCTCTTACAGACCAGAGTCGAAGAATAGGAAGTCTGATGAAGTCTTTCACAGATACATGAGGGAGAGGAAGAGGAAAAAACAAAACGCATTATCTCCTCAGAATGGAACAAACTTAATGGAACAAATTAAGGAGACTTATCACAACACCGCACCACCAATGAATACTCCTAGAGGTAAACGTATGTTTACTCTTGCTGGTCTCTGATCTTGTCGAAGGTGGTGGGACATCCAGTCATGGCCAGAACCACAGAAATCATGATCAGAAAAATCATGACCATCATTAAAGGCCACCGTCCCATGTTGCACAGTATGTGCTCGCTCCAAAGCCCCAAACAAAAGATCATCCGGTCTTTTACACCCCTTATCCATTCCCAAATGTCCATGGTCCCCCGTTACCACAGATTTTAACACTGATCTCCCTTCCTCTAAGCCTGTAGGTTGCTTCCTCAGCCCAAACTACCCAACTCCTCTGAACTTGCTCAGTATTTAGTCGATCATGTTTTTCAATTGTATGGCCTACCTCAAGAAACATCAAGCTACAAGGCAAGTCAGTTGATCTCTTGGGTATGGCGAGCTTTTTTGTAAAAAATTAGAATGCACATTGAATCTTTCATGAGGATATCACCCACAATCCAATGGACAAATGAAGCTCCTGAATCCAGAGATCAGACAAATTATTAGATCCTATTGCACTGGGGAGCAATGTCTTACTAAGTATAACATGGACATTTCTTGCAGTAGAACAATGGACAAAGACGTATCAGTGTGTTTGGAAGCGCACTAGGGCCAACATTCTCAAGGCAGAAGAAATCCAACGGAAACAAGCCAACAAAAGAAGAAGCTTGGGGCCATTGGGAACATCCAGACCAACCTGCTTCACGGTGACGTGGCCATCCGTCTCGCTCCTCTGGCACTCTGGGGGTCACGTCTGGGACAGGAACTCTGTGACAGCTCTGTTTGCTGTTCAGCTTCCTCACCAACAATGACCCTCATAACCACGCAATCTAAAAGGAACACCATTTCCGGTTGCCCAACAGATTTAAGGACCCAGAGTTTAATTTGGACTATAGCCAACCCAGGTACATACTGAGCGTTCCGTAGACTTTGACCTGCCTTCCGTGTTTTGTGATTGCTTGTACCCTTCTTGTACCCAAATCTAGCCTCTGCCTTTGACACTACTTTTTCCAGTATTACGAGGTTTGCTAGTTTTTTGGACTACGATTTTGGATTGTCTGATTTCACGTCTGCGCTCCTGTTTGAACCCCTACTTGTTCTAGGATTTCAAGTCTATATTATCTGTGTTGTTTTTGTCTGCTGGCAAACAGTTCTGCTTCCGTAATACTCTGCCGTTTTTGTACAATAAACTTTGCATCTCTCCCAAGCTGTTTGTTACATCTGAATTCAGGAAGCAGCAGTGGCTGATCCATGAAAACGATCCATTAATCCCAGGTCACAGGCTACTCGATTTGCTTTAAGGGCTTAGATGATGAACAAATAAAAAAAAAAAAGAGAGATTGGGAGAAACCTATTGTTAAATACATATACTTTCAGTGTTTTTCCTTTACTGCTTTTATGTTAATCTGCATTTATTCAATATTATATATTGCTTTTATTGACACACGTATCGGGTTATTCTTAAGTTAGAGAAGTGAAGAATGGACGTCTGGGTCCACAGAAGTCAACACATAATTCTGAATCATATAAAAATAATTGAAATGAATTGTTATGAAATGTGGTATTTTATGAAGCATTCATTTCTACTGAAATATAAATATTTGAATAATTGTGAGAGATTTATACCTTTGATAGACATATTTCTGTGAGATGTGTGATAGCAGGTCCCCTGTGTCAAGTGAAGGCAATTTAAAAAAACAATAAGTAGCAAATTATTATGTAGCGTTTCTTTAAGCTTAAGCTTATTTTGATAGTGGGAAGAACAGTGGGAAAAACACAAAGCTCTATCTATTTTGACTGAATATTCTAATCAGAGACGGAACAGCTTAGCTATACAGGTCTCCACACAACCATTCCAGTAATCTGTTTCCAAATACAGAGGAATTCTGTCACTGTTTATATGAACTGGCCCTTCGTTATAGTAAATGCAAGTTATGTGGTGTTAAATACTGTACTTTCACTGTTGCTAAGCTAGACATCAAACAGCTCTTAGGCCGTCCCAGGTCATCAACATTGTCCATTTTATTCTGAAGTGGAATTTTATGCTTATGTCACATTAACTGTAATGATTGGACTGATGCAGTAGTAGGCTGCACTTGCAGAAAACAGCACAGTGGATAATAAAGCATCTGTTAGAAATATTTTTTTCTCAGGTCGCACTGTTTAATTTACATTCTTGTGTTCTGTTAGGGAATGGGTAGATTTTCACTCCCACTTCGAACTCTTGAGATGGGGAGTCTGATATAAAATGAGAGGATAAGCAGATCAATACTGAAATATTGATACAGACCTGATAGATCTTTTTGAAAATTGATCTTCAAATGAAAATACACATACTGTTGTTTTAAGCAGCTGCTGAATATCCATCCTTATGTTACTCTTAATGTATCTTTGATGGTGAAAAGACAGTATTCCTATCATTACAAGACATTTGGTCCTCACAAAGAGATAAATGCATTTGCAAACACATACAACACACAAGCAAATTTTCTTATTTCACTCCACAAAAGTCAGTTTTATGTAAGAGTAAGTAATACAAAAGCTTGTTCCTATTTACCAGTTTACCAGTTGTGGGAATCACGAAGATTTCCTTTTTATGCACAAGAACACTTTTGAAAGTATGGTATCATATACTGACAGATTAGTCTTGGTATTATCTGGTTTCTGGTGGAAAAGAAAAATAGTGGCATTGCACATTCCTAATGTAGGCATGAGTCTACCATTTCATAATAACAAGACGCTAACAAAGTCTGAGGGCCAACCAGAAACACAAGATAATCCAAGGGGTTTAAACTAAGACATAGACGGGGCATGACAATTAGAAATACTAACAGAGATTCCACCAAAACAGACTGAAACACAGAGGTGTATATACAATGACAAGGACAATGGAAACACCTGGGCAGGGCACGAGAGAAAAACAAGACACAGGTGAACATAATGAAAGGGTGAGGCTAAGGCAGGACGGGAACCAAAACAATAACAAACTCACATGGACCAGGGACACACGGAAAATGTAAACAAAGAGAGAGACAAGTCATTAGGCATGGGCAGAGTGTTACACCTAAGTTTTGGGTAAAAAGTTTGCCCACTCTTTTGCAGTTACAGGTTGCTATGGTGCAGTAGCTGTTTAGAGGTGGGCCTTAGGTGGAGGTGAGGATGTCTGAGCAATGACTAACAGTAAAATGATATCTGTGATCGAGTTCCTCATAGGTGAGAATAATTTGCTATGTGTTGCTGACCTTCAAAAGGTGCTCCAGGCGATTGTCTGTAAACACATGCAGTCCTTGACTGTAACCAGCAAAAGCCGTCACCCTGTTCTGCTTCTCTTCTCGCTTTTCTTACTCCTCCCTGCTCATTTTTTGCCTGCTGTCTCTCCATCACCAAACATTCATTTAGTCTCTATTTCATTATTTAGTCGTTTCATTTGAATAATATATGTGGATGCAAATAATGGATGCCAATTGTATGAGTTTGTTTTTCCATCATTTCATTCTAGCTAGATAACACAAGCTTGCAAAATGGGCAGTTATTAACTCCACAAGGCTCATTTTATTTGACAATGAGCTGGATATTCTTGCCATACTGTTTGATTTCATAGAAGCTAATAAAACGGAAGCATTCAAAGACTATGGAAAGTGTAGTATTTGTAGTGAATCTGTTGTGACGCCCCTGGTACTGACAGAAGCTAAACTGGAAAGTTGTTTGAAGTATATAATAAGTTCCCCACTAAGTGGCAGTAGAGACACAGCAAAAAGTAGAGACTGGTGAGACTGGAGACAAGTGGAGACTGGCCAGTGTGGCTGAAAGCAACACACAGTGTGTCGGCTGTGATTCTCTCTTGTAGGGGATTTTTAACATAAAGTTTACAAATAAATACAGATTCCTGTTAATATACATTCAGTTATTAACTTAGTGTACATGTCATTAACCTTTATTTCCTATTGCTGCTCTCCTGAAGGAGAGACGATATTTTTTTTAGTCAACGATCTGCCCCGCAGCTCTTATGAAACCATGTTAATGACCAGTGACACCGAGTTCACTCTCTTATCAACAGGACATGTCAGTTATTTTACATGGAAACCACAGGAGACTGACATACAAATCAAATACAAATGTATATTTATATAGAGGGAAACTCCAATGATTTTTTAAAAATAATTTCCTAATAATTAACGTAGTTCATGTTCTTCATAATTACATGTGATGTAATCAGTCATTCAGAGTGGGTTGATGTGAAATGGTGCATTGTAGAGAAATGTGCCTCAAATGCCCTTACAGTGGTGGTATTAGGAACCAGAAGTCACAATGTCTACAATGCAAATCTGGCCATTTTAATCTGGCCATTTTATTTACCATACAAATTGACCAGTGAACTTACATGTGTCTTCTGAGGTTTTTATGTAATGTGGATGATGATAAAGTAGTGATAAATCTGAAAAAAGAATGTGTGTGTGTGTGTGCATGTGTGTGTGTGTGTCTGTTTGAGTGTGTGTGTGTGTACTATTCTGCCATAAAACCTTCTATATGTACCTCTCTGCCACAAATAGATTTGAAAAAAATCTATTTTAGGCCAAAACCTTATCTCAGAACCATTGAAAAACAATACTTCAGGCAACATGAAGTGTAATTATAACCTTTACATGCAAAACCATCTAGTTTTGAGAGGCATTAATTGCTTTAGATGTCTGGTTTCTATCACTTTGTCTATGAACAATACTTGGTTTCTCTAGAACGTACCGATTCATATCAAGTTTCTTTTGAAAAATCAGCGGAATTGTCCTTTAATAGTTCCTCTTGCAGAGGATACTGAAGACAGACATTACAGGACAAAAGCATAACAATGGCACATTCTAAATATTAGACTATTAGTCCATTCTTTTGTTTGCATTTTGTAGGTTTTTTCCTCACAGTGGCCTATAAGCATGGAAGCATTTGCTCTGTTCATGTATGTCTGAGTACCGTTTACAGCAATTATATTTAATACAAACTTTCCTACAGTATAAAAATGTAAAACTGCCCAGTGCCACCCAATTAGCTCTTGCGATGCAGCTGTTCCCTTGTCATAGTTTGTAATTTTTCCAATTACACTTTTACTATGAAGAAAAACTCTTGCAAGTAAATATAGAGGCCGAGCTCGTTAATCTTTATTTCAAAGGCCTGAGGCATAACCCAAAGCTTCTAAGTAGACTGCAGACAAGTTGTATTTTTCCCCCAATACCAAATTAACTTTCTTAGATTGTTTTTTATACTTTCAAAGAACATTTACTTGTCATGGGAAGTGGGGGTGGTGGAAATATTTGCACTTCCCAATTCAAACACTTTGCCTCCAGTTCCAAATAGTATGTTTACGAGGCCAGAAATGTACAAAAATGTTCAAAGTCGAAGGGAGTCTCTGGGGTGTCCTCCACAGTATGGGGCTTGCTGTGTTTATACTGCAGGCCCAATAAACCGAACAGCGTAAGCACGCTGGAAAACAGACAGCTGAGGTTCGCAAAGAAATAGAAGAATGTTGAAAGCTGTCTCCATTTCCTGTTTCATTTTGGCAGCTGTTCTCCTTCATTAGTGCACTTTAAACAACTTAAAAAGGAATTTTTGTTTTAAAAAAAAAATGGACATCATATTTGTTTTTCAGTGTTTTTCCTCTTGAGTCATTTGTTCAAACAGGAGTAGGAGTGGGTCCTTTGAGGCTTTCATCTTTGCGTAATTGGTCTCTATGCACTTCTGTGTTGTGCTCCTTTTGTTACCTTTAGTGATGAAATGTAGGTCAGTGAAATTGGCCGTATGCATTTCCATCTGTGTGCTGCTTTATTTTGACATTTACAGCTAACAAGGTGAGGCAGAGCTCTCTCAGCAGCGTACCTCAAATAGTCAACTCTACACGGCATTAAGTGTAGAAGTGACAGTGCTGGAAGCTGCAGTCTGTTACTGGCAAAAGATTTTCTCTATTAGCTCAACCAACATGACAGAGGCTGAATGTGTCAACAAGATTTTCATGAATATTTTTCTTTGTTATAGATTGTTGTGAAGTGGACAAAAAGCAGAAGTAAAATGAAGAAAAAAAAACAGGATTTATGTGTGTGTGTGTGTGTGTGTGTCAGAGAGAGAGAGAGAGAGAAATCTTTTTGTGGTGCAGCAGTCATTACAGTCGTATTTAGATTTTCTGGATGAAAATAAGTTAACAAATTTTCTACAGGGAACAAAGTACATTTTAATGGATTAAATGATTGTGTGTATATATATATATATATATATATGTATGCATATGTGTGTGTGCACTCACACTTACGGTCAATTTAGAGTCCTCAGTTCACCTGACACGCATGTCTTTGGACTGTGTCAGAAACCGGAGACCCTGGGATAGGCTCCGGGTACCTGTGACCCTAGTAAGGATTAAGCGGTTACAGAAAATGAATGTGTGTGTGCATAGTCCAACATGCAGACCATACCACTAACACTTACCACTCTGACACTTTCCATTAATCCAAAGAACCTAAAGCATGCATGGATTATGAACTCTCAGACACCAGACCTTCTCTAATAAGCACTTCTCTGTACTCTGTTATTCACATTCGAACTTCTATCTGTTTTACCTCCAGCACTGTGTTACTTGGTTTCGAGGGACAAATCACTGCATCAAATAAAAGGCTGGGTAATTTCCTGCAGCTGTAGCCCAATGTTTCAGCAAATAAAAGCTAATTTTGGACAAAAGGAAATGTGAACAGTGGCCAAAAATCAAGTCAGAATTTAATGCACTGTTTTGTAGGATGGTGCAAAAACTCTAGCCTGAAAATGTTCAAAAACTCATTTTGAACACTTAAAATAAAAAGGCTAAAAAGGGTCAGTGGCATGAAGCAGTATTTTTGGTTTCCTAAACATCTGATTGAGTTTTTTTTTTTTTAAAGAACTATATGTCCAAGTGGAAAACTGTGTAGAAACCTTTATTTTTAAAGAGTGTATCTAGCAGATGTGGAGCAGAAGTGGTCTGAGTGATAATTAAAAAGCCCTTCCTAACAGGAATCTTCTGCCTCATTAACACTTTTCAGCCTCATAGATGCTATCTGCTGGGAGGAATGAGGAGCTGAGTAGCGGCAGTCACGGAGCAGGCTCTCTAACGTGGAGCTCCTGATAATAGCATCACCTTTGAATTAGGCCATGAATTATGATCTCAAGGTTTTTGCAAAGGCCAAGCTTGGCCAATTTATGATGTGACTACCAATTTTTGATGTCCTGTGAGCACAAAAGGTAAGCTGTATATGAATGAGAGTGGTGGGGAGAAGTGGGGGTTAAGGACAAACGAGAGGTGTTAGAGCGGAACAATTCACAGCAGTAAACCAGGATGTAGAGATCACAAAGTACAGTACCATGGGTTGCAGTCACAGCTTGATGTGTGTGTTAATCAGTGGAATTTTTTTTAGGGCTGCTACATGTGTTTAAAGCAAGGGGTGCTCAAATGTTTACGGCCTGATGGTTTTCACACTTATTTACATTATATATTTACAAATTTGGCAAAAGTGTGCCAGTTCTTATTAGAACAGCAAGTATCTTTGTGGTTCGTTAGTTGTGTTTGTGTGATTTTAACATTTGTACTAAGAGTGTATGTAGAATTCATGTGTAGTTTTTTCTACTCACCTGTGCAAAAGTTTGTGCATCCCCTTCAGTCAATTCACTAAAGATATTGTTTGGAAGGTCTCAGAGCTTATTTGACTCATTAGGACTTAATCCAAGTCAGGTGTAGACAATTCCAGAGTGTAATAAATTATGTGACCCTTTAAACTCCTCAGGGTGTAGGGTGTAGGCATGAGCTCGTCTAATCAGGAGACTGAAAATCTGAAGCTGAGACAATTGACTTTTTCGAAGCGAGAGAAAACTACAAAAGATTTATAAACACTTCCTTTTTGTAATTTTCACTGCCAGAAGTGTCATTAAGAAATGGAAGCTAAGAAGAACTGCTAAAGTCAAGACAAAATCTCTGAAAAACTGCTTGGCGACAGGTCAGACTTTCAAAGCAAAAACACCCACATCACTGCCAAGGACCTGCAGGCCCAGGAATAGTGATGCCCTGGCCTGCAGTATTATTGAAAGTGTGTGGAAGGTAACCTAAACTGTTATCTCATCACAGAGGTCAATGTCTGAAGAATGGAACACAATACTCAGATAAACCAAAAAAAAGTAATTTTGGAATCAGCTGCTGTAATCTGATGAAACAAAATATGAACCATCAAATTCAACCCTGAACTACATAAAGAAATAAAGGCTTCACGGTCCCCAGACATAAATATTTGAAGAAAATCTGTTATTAAATCTTAAACATGCCATGCATGACTTATGAACATTTCTGACCTAGGATAATTTGGAGAGAAAAAGTGGAGAAAAATGTCTTAAACCAGAAGAGAAAGAGTGTGAGCTGACTGCGAGAAATATTTAGGGGGTTGTAATTTCAGTCAAAAGGGGTCTTACTAAAAGGGTGCCCAAATCTAAGCCCACATCACATTTTATGTTTTATTGTTTTATTATATGTTAAAGTCAGCAAATAAATAATACATGTGCATTCATATCTGCAGCAATGTCATCAACAAAATGCATCATTTGACCAGGGGTGTCTAAAATATTGCATACAACAATTCATATCATGGATTAATGGACCTGCAGAAACGAACACAATAAATGGATACACATCCAGACAATGCTACACTGAGAACAAAAGCGGAACAAAAGGCTCCGCATACACAGACAAGTGACAGCCTACAGCTGGAAACAGTGATTAATGGGAGGAACTAATGATTAGACGCGAGGCGGTGGAAGTAAAGTGAACATGTGGCAAAACCAGAGCAGAGACTGTAGAGTGTGGAGAAAGATCATTTTAGGGAATTAAAAGGGAGTTATATACCAACAACAAGCAAACAAGTCAGCAAACCACAATGCAATATTGCATTGTTTAAATGATAATCTTCCTAATCTACTGTATTAATCAAAGGCTTTGAGTAAACTCTAAGGTCAGCCCCTCTGGAACACAAGTCTGGTTTTAAAGTGAACTGTGCGATTGTGATCTCTGCCTAGCATCCTGCGGAATGTGGAATTTAGAATACAGCAAATAAAATAAGAAAAGCATCAGCACTGTCCATTGATTTGTATTCATATGAGGAATACACAGGAAAAAAATGGCATTTTATGTTACTCTCCACCAGCATTTTTATACAAATGGCATGTGTTTATTTGGTGCACAGTGCATGCTAATGTTCAGCTTGCTGGTTTCTGGGAGAGCCTTCATTTCACGGTGTTTAAAAATGTACAAAAAGGTGTGGGAGCAAAAAAGTAGCGCCGGCTTCATCAGCAGAGAACTTACATATAAATTTCTCTTGAAGCTGCTGAGCTAACACAATAGCCTCAGGCCCTTTCAGTTCTAAAATATCTTCCTTTTAAATTTGCACATGAAAGAAAGTCCTTTTCCTTCAACAAAAAACACAAGGAACCTTCGTTGCTTCAAAGAAATATAAATGACATACAGAACTTCATGTAGGTTCGGTCACGGCAGTGTTGTTCCAATAACCCTGATCTGAGCCCACACTCATATGATCTCTGTACAATAAAGGTTTCTTGCATCATGCTTGGACATATGGCTCCAGGAAAAAAACCCATTTTATTTGGTTTAGAAGCTTTACACTTAGTAAAGCGTGTTTAAAAAAGTTTCTTCACACTCACACATCTCTGTTCGTTAGCATTGTTCCAGAGAACCATTTCAGCACCTTTATTTTTAGGAGTGTAGTAAAGAAACTTCAAAACAGCTGTTCTTCAGACATTTCTTCAAACGTTACACCATTAAACTAAAACAATTACCAGGTCTGTTTTAAGGATTCCACCCTCAATTTGGTAACTCTAGAATAGAACAGATTAAAATAGAATAGAATAGAATTGAATAGACCTTTGCTGCCCTTTGCCTTCACAAGGCTGCATAATTGCACAGAACACATAGAAAAACATGCAAAAAATACATACCACCTTCAGATCCACCAGTTCAGACACACAAAATACCTAAATGCAGCTACAATTAATGTAACTGGATCGAAAAGTTCAATAAGTAATTACTTGACAATGAAAGAGTTAAAAATATATTTTTTTGTGGCTGGAGATACCCCATAATTCTTTCTAGAGAGGAGCAGATCAAATAAAGGATGAGGGGCATCTGCCACAATTTGCAGGGATTTTTCCACACTGAAAGACAATTATACACTATATGGACAAAAGTACTGGGACGTTTGGTGACCAGTACACCAACAGGGACTTTAATGACATTGCATTCAAATCCATAGACTTTAATATGGAGATGTTCCCCCTTTGCAGCTAGAACAGCTTCCACTCTTCTTGGAAGGCTTTCCACAAGATTTTGAAGTATCTGTGGGACTTTGTGCCCATTCATTCTGTAGAGCATTTATAAGGTCAGGCACTGAAGTTGGATGAGAAGGCCTGGCTCGCAATCTCCGTTCCAGTTCATCCCAAAGGTGTTGGATGGAGTTGAGGTCAGGGCTCTGTGCG
>JBBPCZ010000019.1:13914966-13926144 GCA_037974445.1 Brycinus macrolepidotus | reverse complement strand
CCCCCCCAGCGCAGACGAGACCCCCATCCGTCGGGCAGGCCGCCCCCCGGGCACCAGGGCACAGGACCCGCACCCCCGCACCAGCGGGGCCCCGGCTACCCGACCGGGGCCAGCACCTGCTGCCATGGGCCGCCAGCAGCCCCACCCACAGCCGCCGGACAGCCCACCGTGGCCCCCCAGCTTGCCAGGTCAGAGCCGACCCACAGCCACATTTCACTTAAGTACCTGTAACTGAGTAAACGTTACTGCTTAAGTAGTACTTACTAATTACTACCCTTCTCTGTCTACATGCTAGCTCTCCACCTTAAGATTCAACAGCCATCATGTTAACTGATTTTTTTAAAGAACCATATTATAGGCCAAATAAGGTACAAAAACAGCTCGTTTTCATTGTAAGGGATAAAGAGAGGTCGGAAAATGGTCATGTAAAAAAGGAATTATGACTGTTTTTCTAATAAACCAAACGCAATTGTCATAAATGGACCCCCGAGAAAGAAAGATGTGAGACCTTTAAAAGTAGCATTTGCAGGGTTACATTTTAATCACTGCTTTCACTGGTTCACAGATTGCACATTGTTATTCATTTATCCTGTTGTATTCAAATGAAGTCATCTCTTTGCTGATGATTGGAGGGCATTATTTAAGGGGATGATGGGCTGTAAATGAGTATGTATGTATGCAGAGAGAAAACCCTGAGGGAGAGTGTTAAGACGTCCAGCCTGGCAGCTGATGGCTAACTAACGGAAAGGCCTCTTGCTCCTCTGTCAGGAGAGAAAAACAGACAGAATATAAGAGAGAAAAATATGTCTGCAGATGTTTGATCTGTTTATTATTGTTTAACTGTCTGCTATTTGCTACACTGAACAAATATGATCCAAAATAAGGTCTTTGACAATTAGCAACAGTGCATGCAATGAAAGGAGGCAAAGGCCTTGAGACTGAATCGCAGCTGCTATATGCTGTCTTTGACAAGTGGTCTCAGAGTGCAATGAGCATGAGTTTTTTTTAAACTTAATTCAAGTCCACATTAAATGAATGATTTAAAACAGTTTAATTTGAAATGTGAGTGTCAGTGGTGCAGTGTGTAGAACTGTTGCCTCACACCCCCAAATCCACGTCCTGGCCATGTGTGTGTGTGTGTGTGTGTGTGCGCTCCTCGTGGTGGCGTGGGTTTCCTCCGCGGCCTCCGGCTTCTCCCAAAGACATGCACGTCATGTGAATTGGGGATTCTAAATTGACCGTAGGTGTGAGTGAATTTTGGGTATGTGTGTGTTCCCTGTGGTCAGCTGGCGCCCCCCCCCCCCCCAGGGTGAGTCACTGCCTCGAGCCCGTAGACCCCAGGATAGGCTCCAGGTACCCACAACCCTAGTAAGGATTAAGTGGAATGAATGAATGAGTGTGAGTGGGAAAGGCAGTAAGGCAATAATGGTATTCCATATTATTGATATTTCTTTGTTTTTTAATTGACTGTTTGGTAAATTCTGTCTTCCCTTAGTTACTGTTAAGTCCATCAAGCTCCCGGACAGAGTTGCACCGAAACTTCTGGCTGTGTGCATCAGTGCTTAGTGCCACTGTGGGCTATTTTATTCCTTTATTCACTTTGCCTGTTTAATCTGAACAATATGAGTCAGTTCTCTCTTACATATAATGAACAATATGAGCTGGACTATCTACAGATATACACAGACAAATGTTGACCCTGAGTTGTAATGAAGTTCATCAAATGTGCATAAATCATGAAGTGAAGAGAGAGAGAGAGTGTAAGGGTGAGTGTGTCTGTACAGGAGAGAGAATGCATGAAGAGACGTTGTTAGGAT
Source organism: Brycinus macrolepidotus (assembly GCA_037974445.1). Taxonomy (NCBI): domain Eukaryota; kingdom Metazoa; phylum Chordata; class Actinopteri; order Characiformes; family Alestidae; genus Brycinus; species Brycinus macrolepidotus. The sequence goes on along the minus strand of JBBPCZ010000019.1, from coordinate 13,924,327 downwards.
CTTGAAACATTAGCACCCACTTTCATAAACAAAAAAGAAAACTCAAGCACATGAAAATTCAGTCCAAATCTGGCCTGAAACCTGTTATTTTATTGGGCCCAGTTGGGCTCAGGTTGTATTGCAGACCTGTAAATTCAATAATCTTTGGTGCATTCTATAATGGAGCCTTCATGACACATTAATTCTGTCCCAGTTACCAAAAAACCTGTCTCACAATAGCATTCCTGATCAATTACCTTGGAAAAAAACACTCCCCGGGGCTGTGTTGGTTGGTAACATAGGCAGAGGTGGGCAGTTCGGATGAGCATAAGTCTTCCTTCTACCAGACAGGTAACACTCCTGAGAGGTTAGACAAAAAGCTGCAACAGTAAAAAATTAAATAAGTTCAAATGTACAAGAGGGAATAGAGTAAAGTAAAGTAAAGTGGTCTCTTATAGTCATGGGTGAACACACCACAGCACAGCACACAGTGAGAACAATGCGAAATTATTCCTCTGCATTTAACCCATTCACCAAGTGAAGCAGTGGGCAGTCAGCGCTGCAGTTCCCAGGGAGCAGAGTGTGGGAACGGTACCTTGCTCAAGGGTACCTCAGTGGTGCCACTAGTAGTCCTGGAATTCAAACCACAGCCTTTCGATCGCAGGGCCAACTCCCCAACCACCAGCTGGCCCAAAAAGATTTACTCTCCCCGCCAGGGAATTGAACCCCGGCCTCCCACATGACAAGTGGGAATACTTGCTTCTGTACTAACGAGGAGGTGTTACCAAGTGGTAAAAATATATGCCATAGTAGTAAACTGGCAAAATGCCTGTATGGTAATTCCTGTGTGCTGATAATAGGATCAAAGGCTTACATACATAAGGAAAAGAGTTAGACTTTTCATGGCTTAAGTTTCTTTTCAAAGACCTCCTCAATCATGTTTCCCCCCTTTGGGCTCCATCAAAAGCAGATACTGGCCAAATCAATAAAGACTGTTACAATAGGTAAAAAAAAAAAAAACCCTGACCCTCTGAGAGACCACATCACATGACCCCAATCAATAGACTGGAATGGACAATTCACTGCTGAACCACCCATTGGTTTTTTTTTTTCAGTGCTGTGAGTGTTCAGTATTACTACTGAGTGCTGAAAGACTTTGTATGATTTTCCTGTAATGTGATAACGTTATCATCAGCAGGAGTGCACAGCAAACCACCTTGGCTTAACTTTTAATGTACTGTAAGGACTTCAGAATATTGCAATTCGTTAGAATGAATGCACAGCACAAATGAGTTCAATCGCTGGAGCCCCTTGTGCAGAGACACACACTGAATCCCAATAATGTTTGGCATAGGCTGGAGCCCTACGAATTTGGGCAAAAAATTTGCATTCTCCATAAAACACTCTAGGTACACCAGACAGAAGATAACATGATTTATTTAAATTGTGCAATTTTAGGCTCAATAAGCATCCTTTACTGTCTGTGTTTAATGGTTACACGCTTAAAGTGCAACCACGAAAAGCCACTGGTAAGCTTGTCTGACTGTTGTTATTGAAAGAAAAGGAATGTGAACTTATTTTTTTTTATTTGTTTTCTAAATCGGTATCTACTAGTATGCTAAATTCCAATGTGTTCTTAAAACATAACTGTATGATAATGTTAAGGTAAAAACATACCTGGCTACAGTCCTGAACACTAGCAAACAAGCTAGCATAAGGCTAACGTTTTGTATTTAAAAAAAAAAAAAAAATTTCTTTATATATATATATATATATATATTAATATTATTGAAATTTACTCCGTTTCAATTTAAGGTGATAATCAACCCAATATAATCGACAGGTTGATTATTAGCAGCCTCTATTACAAATGAAGGTATTGAAACAGCCAGTACATTTTTCTTTTTAATTATTGTTATTTTTTTTTTTACTATTTATATTTTTAGTATGCAGAAATTTTTATTGAACTTGACCTGTTACACAACACCTACATAAACCTTTCATGATAAACTTACATAAACATTTATAAAGGCAGCTGTCAAGTGTCATCCAGTTCAACTAAAGCAGCCTCTATTACAAATGAACACTGTTGGAATACATCTTTAAAGTGTTTATGTCAGCTGTCATGAAAAGTGATTAAGTAGAAAATGTATATCATATAAACCATGCTGAGTGTCACAAATGGATATATTTTGATTTGCATGTTTAGTGCTGGAAGGACAAATAAACCTGGAGCATGTCACTGGCCCTATCACTCCCAGAGTCCTGTATTTGGAATGAAGGCAGAAGCTGCATTCTCTCAGGTAGATAAGGACGTACTCTACAGGTATTTTTGTTGATTTGAATTATTTATGAGTTTTTATTTCAGTCTCCCCTTTTAAAGGTACTCAAAGCAGGCTGTAATTATCTCCTAGAGAAGACCTTTCAACATAGCTTTGGGGCTCTTAGTAGGAATTTGCATTTATAATAGTTTCCACCACAAGCTCTGACTTCCCTTCGAGCTTTGTGGTCAGACCTTACAGAGCACATGTTCTTGAGTACAAAATATAAACGCTTTCTCATTTATGCACCCTTATACACCATCTAGGATTTTCTTGATTTGTGAAACTGTATGAGGGCATATTAACGCTTCCCTATGTGAATTTCTCCATGGGCTTCAAAAAGGACTTGAAAGGTACATATCAATGATTTGATGTACTGGGTAAACACTTTGAGAAAATCTACCATACGCTCCCCAGTCCACAAATAACAGTGAAGCTGCAAAAATCAGTCTTTTTTGAATTCATTAAGGTGGAGAAACCACAAACACATTTACATATAACTGCCCATTCACGCTCAAGTCATAAGGAGAGTTGTTACTGCAGACTCTCTCTCTAGCCGAGTTATTGAAATTGGAAAGATGTGAGGAAAATGTTTAGAATTTTTTAGGCATCCTTGAAGATTTCAGTTATAAAAACTTAATGAAATTGGAGCACTGCACTGAAATGTACACAGTACTGAGTATGAATGCATGCAGACGCTTTAAAATGGATGAAAAGACAGTCATAAGGTCACATGCTTTTGTCCCCTATGAGAGTAATAGGTCTGACTGGCGGTACTGGAAACAGCCTTCTGAGACAACTCATAAGCTATTATTAACCTATTGTGTCTAACGCCTGCCGTGGGCTGGCGCCCCGCCCAGGGTGAGACCCTGCCTCGCGCTTGTAGACCCCGGGATAGGCTCTGGGTACCCGCGACCGTAGTAAGGATTCAGTGGTTACAGAAAATGAATGAATGAATGAATGAATGTGTCTAATGCATTTTGCATACACATTAAACCATGACTGGAATCACATTCATAAAAGCTTGCATATTCTGTGCCGATTTTGCAGAATTTGAAACAATATCTTATCTTTTTTTTGATATTGTTGAGAAATTTAATATAAAAAGTACATTCATTTCTGAATCCATAATGAAATACAATAACAGCATAATTTCAGAAAAAAGTAATGTTATTTAAAAAATAACTGTACAACTATCTTCAACCTCACATTGAATATACAGTATAGCTATGTAGAAGCATAAAACTGAAACATGCCTTTTAACACCTGTCTCCTTTCCCAGTTTATTTCCATGTTCCTGGGTATCTAGTCCAAGCTGTTTGTTTGGATGTCAGCTACAGTATTTGAGATGGGATACCGACTCCGCTCCACTTGATAAAAAAGTCTAATTGGATTATTATTACCTTAACTTCTCTCTTTCCAACAAGGTTATCCATCAAAGGCTGTTTAATTACCTCAAAAGCAAACACTTGGAGGGCTGGCTGCAGGCAACGTGCCTAGAATAGTTAGCACGGGCTAGCCTGTGTGTGAGAGCACTGGGACTTAGCAAGTGACATGACTGACACACGCATTTTATGGATGAGTTCCCTGAGGCTTGCGGGGAATATCTGTCTAACTGCAGCTCCTCAAGGATTGAATTAGCCTTTTCATCCACTAATCAATTTGAAAAGGGAGAAAAAATTAACAGTGGAGTTCCTTACTTATCACCAAGAAGGAAATAAATCACTCTGGGCTGTTGGCGAAAAAAAAAGGTTCATTCAGTTTGTTTTTGCCTCAGGTCTTCCCGCAACTAATATATATGATATCTTCTCGTTGGACTTGATGATGCATAACTGTAATGTCCTAACTGTCGGAGTGCCTCGTTGTCGATGCACGCTTGCAGGGCTGTGGGACATATGTTACCATTCTCTTGAACTTGCAGGCATCCAAACTCCAAATTCATCCATCACTAAGCATTCACTGTCATTATAACAGCAGCTTCTTAATCTCATACAAATCACATTACTGCATTTTCATACACGTAATGGAATATTCAAATGTGCAGAATATTCAAAGGGGAAGGTGAGTCAGTAATGATGCCGCTGAGGTCTGAGAGGAGCCGAGGTGATTGATGGGGGAATGGATAAGAGTCTCAGCAGCATTACACAAAAAAAGAAAAGTCAGAACAAGAAAAATAGAAACACTTTAGAGTTAAAGTACAATGACAATGTCTACATTTGAAAAACTTTCTTGCAATTATAGTGGTGACTTGGTTTACTTATTGATGTCATTGACTGAAATCCTGCAAAAAAGATGTGCAAATGTAGAATTTAAATTGTCCTTTTAATTTAAAATGTCATTTGTCTAACCTCAGCTTCTTTCTTTTTGAAGATATTCCTGGAATTTCAAGGATAGTCCATTTACAGGTAAACTGTTCCTAGAATTCGTAACAAAATACAATGGATCATATAGAAGCAATGTTACTGGAAAATAAGTATGCATCCTCTACAGGGAACAAACTTAAATATGGCATTTTCTGCACAATATGTACTTTGCAATTAGTCTTACTGTCAGTCATCCTTAATATTAAGATTTTTTCATTCATTTTTGAATTTTGAAACTATTTTATTTCAAATGCAATTATAATTTGAATAAAAGCATTTGACTGGATTATACCAATAGTGTCAGTTTGGATTCCAGCAGGATGGCCAGTAAGAGACCCGCGTAAAGGGGTTAACATACTGGAAAAAAATAAAAAATATATGGAATGTGCAATAATGTTTGCACAGGCCACATTTTATGATTTATTATTTCTTCCAGCATGTTTTATTCAAAGAAACAAAAACTGTGCTTCAGAGTTGTGTTTTCTGTAGATTGTGTGTAACCTTTTTCTTTGGAAAATCCACAAAAAACACAATTTCACAAGAGCTGCTCAAACTTCGGAATACAACTGAAGGTAATAAGTTACAGTAATTTTGTAAAAGTTAATATGCAATATTGTTTTCTTTTTTTACCAGCTTATTTTCATGCTCCCATTTATCTAGACCAAGTTGTGTGTTTGGATGTCAGCAACAGTGTTTGAAAAAGAAAGTCATTGAGAGTCACTGTGGATATTTATAGTGACAAATATTAGTGGTCTCCAAAGACAACTCTGGTGGTCTCCAAAGACAATCACCAATTGCTAATTTTGCACATTTACACTCAGTCTATGGTTTAAGATCTGATAAACATTCCAGTCACATCCAGTTAATCACCACTTAGTTTTAGAGTTGGGGTGATATACACTTAGTTCTCTAAAGAAAATTGACTTGACCTCTAATGCCATACTCCAATATTTCATTATTACAAATAGTGAGGGCTTATCGGACTCCACAGGTCACCACCTTAGAAGGATTAAGGGGCTTTCAAAACTCAAACTCAACTGATCTGTGAGCACAGAACACTGTCACTGAATAAACAGATCATACCACTTTTATGTCTAGTGAAGCGTTCAGATATTATCAGTGTATTTTAAAATCTAACATATAATGTAATATTATTCATTTAAATAATAGCACAATTCATCAAATGAACGCAATTAGACTGAAGATCATTTGAACAATGACCTGTGCAAAATCTCCATTAGCAGCATGCCTGCTGTAAGAAACATAAAGAAACAATTCACAGTAGCTTAAATAGCCAAGTGTGTGTAAAGTTAATGAATCCAGTAATAATATACTATAACATACTTTATATTTTGACATATATTTAGAACATTTAAGCATGCATTTCATTGTCAGAGGGTAAGAGCTAATCTACCCGTATTGGCTATAATGAGCAGAAGCTTGGGCCAACATAGTCATATTTAGTTTTTGTATTAACCAAATCAAAAATGCACCTTTTAGTTGTATTTACAGTATTCAGCTGACCAGACGAGTGCCAGACTGGTGTAGAACTTCAGAAACCTTGTTTCAAAAGCAACAAAAGGGGGCACAGTGGTAAATAAGATCCCCTAAAAAACACAGCACATTGTGTTGGCCCACCTTTGTTGAGACCAGAGTGCATTTAAATGAAGCAGAAAATCTGCATGATAAGAAGGCTGTACTTCCCTTGGAGATGGATGGTTATTGATCTGGGATTTGTGATGTAGAGCATTTACTCATTCATGCCGAAGCTGCCAAGTGATCTATTGGCCTGGTATAACTGTGCCCAATCAATGCGGGGGTACACCAGACACATACATCATCATTCTCTGACATTCGAAAAGGCACAGCAAAAGAATGGGGTGCCTGTCTCATAGACTGATGACAAAGCAAATATGCAGAAGCCAAAATAGAGTGACGGCAACCTGACAAGCATTTTCGAGCATCGATTCCCAACGAAATGAGGACACAGTGTTTTCAGAACCACCACAAAATGGAACAAACATAAGAGGGAAGCTGGCCATACACACGAGATGCTGATTGCATAATAAAATCTGCATTAAATCGGAATGTTCAGGGGCTGTCCAAATCACTGTGGGGATGATGCTCTGCATGTCTTATGTGTCGGATTAGCTGGAAATGTAGCAAAAGCTCTGCCGAATCTTTGATCTGTTTGTTTCAGAATGGTGATTATTCATTTGTCTTAGATTTAATCTTACATTGGTGATGTACTGCAAATACACATAAAATGAGTCCAGTCAGAGTGTATGTGATGTACAACATATTAATTGAGACTCTAAATAATCAGACTTTGGAGTTTTACAATTAGGGTTTACTGCCATTATGATTCATTTTTGGCATCTTCTACACAAATATACACAACAAAACCCAGATCTTGACCATTCAAATAATCTTAAAGGTTGTCAATATATCTATTTTGTATCATGATACAGTTGTTATAAGAATATTGGTAGATTGTTCAGTCTATTTCCAGCATTATTTAAATAATTTAATCTAGTCAGTCAACGTTCCATTCGTAGATAATTTGGTTCTTTCCAGAAATACTGGTTCAAGCAAAATGATGTTGCCAGTCTTGACAAAATGTTGTAGACGTAAGACACTGTAAAGAGTTTTTTATCTCTACTTTTTGTACAACGGCGTATTCAAATTGTTAAGCACCCCAGTTAAATAACATGTTTTGTTGATTGTCTTACTGAAAATAAGTCCATATCCCATTTCTACACATTTTAACACACTATTACTGTTCATTTGCTGAATTTACTATATAAGAAAAGAAAGTTTTATTTTTCTGTATGTTAAACCTTGTTTTATTAAAAAACAAATAGAAATTGTACTCTAAACTTGTGCATTTGTTGAGGGCGAGTTCACTTATTTCCACTTCATCAGCAGAATGGTTAAACTAACCTGAGGTGTTTTGCCGGTGACCGTACACACATTTTCAGTTGTTTTAGGCGCAGCAGGAACTTATTTTTTTCATCAATTGAAAAATAAAATAATGAAATTAGATTGAAATTGGCTTGGCCTAAAAGCATCACTTTCATTCCTATCCCAGTTTTAAGAATGTTCACAAGCAGCACCCACGAATCTGGCTCGCTGAGGCACATAAATGGTTTTCCTCAGCGCAATAACACACGCTAGCCACCTTCTGCCGCTTGCCTCCATCTCACTCTACCATTCCTCCTCACAGGACTTGCTCGTTGCCCACAATCCTCCCAAAACGTCATGATTCATCCTGCTATTAAAAGAAGCCAAGTGGAGGAGCTGAGAAGGACATGGACGTGGTGTTCGAGAGAATGCTCTTATCCTTCTGCCCACCCTACTGCTCTCTGTTTATGCCCGATGCTCATTAGAGCCTCGGCCTGACAGCATCTCTCACAGCCCAGATGCTTTTCTCTTCCTTTTTGCCCACAAACAGTGAACAGTCATGTCTGTGCCCTTCCTGGGAGAGTGCTACAGGGTGCCATTCTATTCCTATTCCTTTATTAGGCCAAAGCAGCCACTGCTCATGACATTCACTCCAGGGGCAGTGACCAAGTCAACAACCTCCCAGCCTGCCCTCATGGAAACAAATCACTTAGCCTGAAACATCTCCAATAATGTCACTGTTTCCATGGCGATATCTGTTTTCACATTATTATGTTGGTTGCACCACATCTCCAATAAAAGTCACGACTGGAAATTTTACAGTGACCTTTGGAGTCGTTCATTGGAGATGGGGAATCACAAAGGGCCCATATCATGGTTTTCCTCACTTTTTAAAAATAAAATGTTAGGTAGTATAGTAATAAAGTGTTATGTAGTATGTAAATATTGTTCAAAACATACCACGCCATACTACACAGTTAAACAGTAAGCTAAGCCACACAAACAGCCCATGTTGAAATAATTGTTTTTGTGATGTCATAAAAGTCAACCAATATTTACATATATATCTGTTCACCACACAGTAGTTAAGATAAAATAAGATAGGATAAGATAAACCTTTATTAGTCCCACAAGTGGGAAATTTGCATTGTTACGACAGTACGAAGGTAAGAGTAGCAAAAACAATAGAATAAAAGCTATACAACACAGCAGTACAGTAGAGAAAGTACACTATTCAATAGTGTAATACAAACATATGAATATGGTGTGTATACAAATAAACCTACATATGTATGTATGTACATGAATATATGCATGTATGTGTGTGTGTGTGTGTGTATATATACATATATATATATATATATATATATATACACACACACACACACACACACACACACATATACATACAGGTACACATTGGAGTGTCCTAAGTTGTTTGGTAGCAGCAGGCATTGACAAAAACAGTAATAATGCGCCAAAAACAAATCGCATTTCACACAGTAATATTTCATCCCAAAAAATTGCACAGGTTGCACCAGAAATATTGCACACAAAAGAAATATTGCACACAAGAGAAACTTCCACTTATCAGTCCGTGGTGTTTGAATGTGTGTGTTTGTTTGGGTGTGTGTGGTCAACTGCAAGGTGTTGGTTGTACAGTCTGACACCAACTGGAAGGAAAGACCTGTGGAATCTCTTCTTCCCACACTGTGGGTGCAGCAGCCTGTCACTGAAGGAGCTGCTCAGTGCTGTCAGAGTCTCCTGCATGGGGTGGGAGATGTTGTCCAACAG
>JBBPCZ010000019.1:13886810-13914876 GCA_037974445.1 Brycinus macrolepidotus | reverse complement strand
TTCAGTGGTTGCAGTGGAGGATGTTTGTGCCTGCGGAAGTCTACCACCAGCTCCTTGGTTTTTCCAGTGTTGATCTGCAGGTAGTTCTGCTGGCACCAGTCCACAAAGTCCCGGCTCAGTTCTCTGTACTCCCTGTCGTCCGCCATCAGTGATGAGGCCGACTATTGCAGAGTCATCAGAGAACTTCTGCAGGAAGCCGTTGGTGGAGTTGTGAGAGAAGTCTGTAGTGTAGATGGTGAAGAGAAACGGAGCCAGAACCGTTCCCTGCGGGGCCCCAGTACTGCAGACGACCCTGTCCGACACACAACCCTGAGTTCTCACATACCGTGGTTGGTTGAGGTAGTTCAGGATCCATGAGGTGAGGTGATGGTCCTCTCCTGTGTACTCCAGCTTGTCCCTCAGGATTGTGGGTAGGATGGTGTTGAAAGCACTGGAGAAATCAAAGGGCATGATTCTCACAGTGCTCCCAGCGGTCTCCAGGTGAGAGAGGTGGATGACAGCATTATCTACCCCAATGCCAGGCTGGTAGGCAAACTGAAGCAGGTCCAGTGATGAACTCACCAGGGGCCGAAGGTGAGCAAGGACCAACCGCTCCAGGGTCTTCTTCAGGTTGGATGTCAAAGCCACCGGCCTGTAGCTGTGTAGGTCCTTGGGATGTGGGGTCTTTGGCACTGGTACCACTCAAGAAGTTTTCCAAAGCTGTGGTACTGTCCCCAGCTTCAGGCTCAGGCTGAAGATGTGCTCCATCACCCCATACAGTTGAGCCCAATCCATTCACACTGAAGTTTACATGGAGCGTTTTAGCCTAGGCTGCTAGTCAAAATGAGACACGATGCAGGGCAGCCAATCAGAACACAGGAAATCGGCATATGGCAGTCTTAAATGCAAAATATTAAAAAGCAGCATGTTTAATTCAAGGGAATAAAGAGAGGTTTGAACAGACTGATTTGAAATGGATGGTGTATAAACTCACAGAAATGTCAAAAGAGGAGCACAGAAATAAACAACAAATCTAAGAAGTAGACCCTTTAAATAAGTAGACAAGTAGAAACTATTTAAATAGACAAATGTAAAGGAGTTTTTCACAGATAAAACTGATTTGTTTTAAAAGCTGACACAAATCTGAGCACTTCATATGAATATTTTTATCTTGAAGAGCCATTGTCTAAAAATTCAGTATCAAGCCAAGATGAATGAAATTTCCCTCAGACAGCAGTGTCTTTTTTATTGTGCACAGTCCTTGACTGGAAAACAGGCTTTGAGATGACATAAAAGTGTGTTTCTGTCTTTGACAGCTGATGTTATGAGTGGATTCGTCATGTAGCCTGCATGAGTCTGTGCGGACGCCTTTGAATGTCGTGGGTGTTATTGAAAAGAACATTTTGGAGTTTCAGACTGCTTTATGGATCCTCCAACAACCAAACCATTTCAGTTTTAAAATGACAACAAATAAAACAAACTAACCTTTTTAAGTGCCATTTGGGCCTTTTTCTTAAAAAGAGGCAGATGGAATTTTTGTCCAGTAGACGAGGCTGTAGCTCATAGCCAATGAGACTCTTACATTTTTCAAAGTCCCAGCTGAAGGCAGGACAAGAAGTTGTTTTCTGATGATTATATGAGTGCTTGCTGAGGAAGACACAAGTACACAGTTTTTTTAGGGACCCGACTAAACACTGACATGTTTTTACATCAGCATATTCTCAAGCGATCAAATCTATCAGCTTAACTAGGGTACGGGTGCTGGTTCTGACTTTATTGGGCGTGTCACATACGTAGTTCCTTTGTTCCTTTTTTGTGTTTTGAGGGAATTGCATCAGTCAAAGTGAGACAGCCATATGAGAGCTAGGCCTTAGGCACTTCTTTCAAGGTGGGACACTCAGAATTATGACCGCGCTGTCATATGCTGTCAGTCAAGACTCTCTGCTGAAGGCTCTAACTTTTTAAAGCTATTTTTGATATATTTATGCTGTTCTCTCCAATTCTCACTTCATGCGAGCACATGAATGTACCTCTAGTTGGCCAGAATGCTCAAGTATCTTCTGTGATAATTTTCAATCTTGCGATCATGTACAATCCAAGAAGCAGAACCATGCAGAAACTGATTTAAAATGTTTTTTAAGGTCTAAAGTGATGTGATATATATTCTATGTTTGTTAAAACAAAAGAATGATTTGCATTGTCTCATTCCAAATATATTTTTGAGTTTAATGCCTCATCTACTTGTGGTGATGGCTGGTCATAATGTTGGATGGGAGGGTTAACCTATCTATGAGTAATAGCTAATAACACCAGCAGCACATATTGCAACACAACATTTTAAAGCTCCTTCTCAGCTACAGCAATGAAACAGTGAAATGAGCTGTCTAGCAGATGCTGGTCATACCTCACTGTTTAAATATTGATTTGTACAGCTATAGCTAACAGAACAATCACTCTGTATTTCACAGCAGCAACTGCACTTTATCAGCAACAACAGCAAAAACATGACTGTGTAAACAGCAATATACAAAGTGCAAATATCTTACTTTAATGTCTGTTTTAAGCAGTGTTACAATTCCCTTGGAATGTCTAGAATGTCAGGGAGTTAAGAGGAATAACATGGAGTATGGGAGGACTGATGTAAGAGCAGACAACAGCATTTATTGTAATGTTTTACTTTACTTTCCCCAACAAATGCACTGTGCAACAGAGCAGAGCAGCAGAATAGAAACAGACAAACTAGCAGTACAAACTGGGGGACAATGGCAAAAGCAAAGATAGCAATGTCAGTAATATAGGTGTATAACAATCTGACTGGACAATAGTACAAGAAGCAGGTCTGGTACAGGACAAGAAGCCTGAAGAGTAGAATTTAATTATGGAGTCTGAGGCCTGTCAGTCATTTCTGAGGTAGTTTAACTGTCTTGACAGCTTTATATATATAAAATATTTATCCCAAATATCCTTATGTTAAGCACAAACTCTGCACCAATTATCTGAGAGCAGTAAGAATGTCATTAATCTTTTTGTATAAACTTTTTTTTCGAGTTGATTATAACAAAAACACATTATAAACATTGCCAGTGGAGACATCTGAGCTTTGAACCTTGTAGACATAGGTTTTGGCTACACATAGGTGACACATAGCATTCAGACATTTCATGGGGTTTGACTACCAAAGGGCTAGAACTTTTTTAAAAGCCAGTGGTGCACACAATGAATGTTGATGATATAGTCAACACAACTGCAATCTCCACTGTCAAAGGTAATGTCCTGTCAGTCTGGAATGCACTCTCTGCCCCCCTACACCCATCAGTTTGGAAAGTCAGTGTGAACAAAAATGGACAATAAAAGCTCTTCTACAGTTGTACTATTACAGTTCTGAAAATGCTGTGTTCAAACAAATGCTAATGAATAGAAAGTGCAATCATATTATATTATTGGAATTATCCACACGAAGAAATGAATAAAAGAGCAATAAATGATAAATGAGTCGTGATCAGGATGCCGTGTCTGAAAACAGGCTGTGGAGTTGCTGACCGGGCTGACACCATGTTTTTTTCTTCCAGGTGCAATGTTCTCCATGTTTCTGTAAAATAATAAATGAAAAAAAAAAAAAAGTGAGCAGTTGCCCTTTCATCATATGTTCATTTATTTACAAATTAAACTGTAGAATTCGCCATTTGCACATTACAGCATTTTGATTATTTTACACTTGACAGATGCATTAAAATAACCTACACTAATGAGACTAATTGTGACGATAAGGACAGTATACCCTCTATGACTCTGATTTAGTTGTCTGTAATAATTATTATGCTTGCAATATATAGTGCACAGTATTAGTCTACAGGAGCCTGATATGATGATGACTCATAAAGTAATTCATATTCATCGGAGAGAAGGCTACTGTGAATGTTCGTGCATTACACATTACAGAAGGGAGCAAAGGCTGAGAAGGTAGGAAAACTGTGAAGGAATGAAAAACTTTAATTTCACCATCTAACTTTAGCTTACGGGTAATGAGTTGACTTTGCTGGCTGCAATATGTGTGACATGTTAAAGTTTTACAGTCTGATGGGCGGGTGAGACATTTTTTGCCTGCTTTCATGCTAGCTTCTTTACGACAGAGGTTTTAACTATAGAAAACGATAGATATGATGTGCTGTATCTGTGCAGAGCTGACGGAAGTAAAACCTGCAACTCTGTACCTCAGCTTCAGCTTGCTTGCATAATGAATTGCTGAGTTGAAATGTGCTATTCAGCTACCTGGCCTATAAGCTAATCGACCCCATTCACACTGCCCATAACAATAACTAGTCAAACAAATTGATCTTACTCGTCATAAACATCCTCCGCGGGAACAAGTCAAACTCAAAATGGTAGCATTCATTCTCACCGTCCTCACTGAGTGTACCCAAGGAGAAGCTGCAGTCATCATCACAGCTGCAAGAATTCATCAGTGTAAAAGCAACCCAAACATGTGATCTTGTTTATAGAAGTCAAATTGGTTTTCTTGCATCAAAAAACCCAATAGCTACTGACAAATTACCATGCTGTAATCATGCACTATATGACCAAAAGTATGCTGACACCCCTAATTATTAAGTTCAGGTGTTTAAGCCACATCCACTACTAACATATACAATATAAAATGAAGTGTTAAACATTAAGCACAAAGCCATGTAGTCTAGATAGACAAATACTTAAAGTAGAATGGGTTGTACTGAAGAATGCCACCTTTGCCACAATTCAGTTTGTGAAATTTCTGTTCTGCTAGATCTGCCCCAACCAACTGTAAGTGCTAGCATTGTGAAACTAAAGCACCTAGAAGAAACGACAGATATACCAATTAAACTGACCACCATGACCACCCAAACTCACAGAACAGGTTTCCATGGCTGAACAGCTGGACTCAAGCCGAAGATCACTATGGGCAATGCCAAGTGTCAGCTGGAGTTGTGTAAAGCATGCAGACACTGGACTCAGTGGAAATGTGTTCTCTGGAGTAGTGAATCAACCTTCACGATCTGGCAATCTGTTGGATGAATCTGGGTTTAGCGGATGTATAGTGCCATCAGTAAAGTTTGGTGAAGGAGGGATAACAGGCTGGAGCTGTTTTTCAGGGTTTGGGTTCAACCACTTAGTTCCAGTAAAGGGTAATATTAATACTACAGCATACAAATAACATTTACACAATTATATGCGTCCAACTTTGTGTCAGTTTGGGGAAGGCTCTTTCCTTTCGCAGCATGACTGTGCCCTTGTGCACAAAGCGAGAAAGACATGGTTTGTTGAGTTTGGTGTGGAGGAACTCCAGCGGCCTACACCCTGACCTTTGGGAAGAATTGGAATGTCATTTGTGAGCCAGGCCTTCTTCACCATCAGTGTCTGACCTCCCAAATTCTGTTTTTACTGAATGGGCACAAATTTCCAGAGAAACACTCCAAAATCTTACAGTAGGTCTTCTCAGAAGAGTGTAGGCTGTCATGGTTTTTGGCGCGGGGGGTGGGGTTTGGGGGGTGGGGTGGACTATGGATGGTATTAAAGAAAACAATAACCTATTCCTCCTAACCAGGCCTACTCTGACAAAAGTACAGTGGGCGGCACTCCCCTTTTAAATTATGTTTCTATACTATCTTCCAACCAAAGAAAGATGTAAAAGTGCATTCAAACTATCTGTCCAACACACATTGTGTTTGGTATTGCGAGGACAAACCTGGCCTCTATCAGATTGTTGTCCCAAACAGGAAACTGTTGCAAAGTCACATGTGGTGGGATTCAGTGTAAGGTAAGCTTTTTCCAGCTTCTGAAAAAACTACCCTGTACAGCCTTGTGCACAGCGAACAGTACAAGAGGAACACCTTCATCCCAGGCCTTACCAGTGTCCGAGCAATATTGTATTGAATTTCTATCATGATCTGTTTGAATCACCTTGGGTAAGCCAAAATAAATTTCTCTAAAACTTGATTCACCACTGGAGTGGTAATCCTCCATAACAGTACAGTCTCTGGAAAATGTGTACCTGCGCATGTAATGATTAGAAAGAACTGGTTAAATGATTTGGGCTTGGTCACACCTTAGTGAACAGACCATGGACTGTTGTGAGCCAGACTTGGTGCCAATATAGTGCTGGGATTACAATTTGCCGGGTGCCATTTAGCTCTGCATCTATACAAGAGCTTCATGTACTCACCAAAACACCATCATCCAAAAGATATTCTACCTGTCTACCAGCGATTTCACCTTTGTTAGCCAAGAGGTGGAAGTATTTATCCAGACTGAGGTCTGACTTCTGGGCAGATACCAGCTGATTGTCATTATTAGCCAATTTCACCTGTGGACTTTCAATAGTCATACTCTGCTCATTCTGCTCAAATCTAGTATTAACACGATGTGACACACCAGACAGTTCCGTGCAACGCAAAAATGAATCAGACAGGTCTATTACATATTCTAATTTAGTTGACTGAGCTCGAGTAAACATGGAAGCTAGAAACACATCCGGTCGATCATTAAAATTCTCCACTTGTAAAAGTGAAACAGGGGCATCCAAAACTTCTAATAGGTAAAACTTTCCGTCCTGCTGTATTACTGCAAGGGATGAAATTCACTCCTTTAACAAGCAAGGCTGTGCATACACCAACTTTAAATGTATGCTGAAGTAATTCAGTTGACAACTCAGCCATGTGTGAAGGTGCTTTAGTATAACCCAGGCCCTGACACATAGCATGCAAACCACAAAATGAATCTTTGGAAAATGGTAACACGTCAGCTAAAATAAATGACTGGGCATCTCCGGTGTTTCTCAGAATCGTAACAGGCATGAAATTAGTACCACCTGGCAAACTAACACTCCCATTTAAAATAAAAGGCTGATAAAATGGGTCTAACTGTCTAAACTTCTAAAGAGACAACAGCAGCCACCTCAGAACACACAGACCCTTCAGTCTAATGGTTGGGACTTGTATTTTGTGTGCCCTTTCTTTGCTGTTTTCTCTTGAGGTACAAACAGTTAGCAGCAATATGTCCAGACTTGTGACAAAAAACCTCACTCTCTAATCCCCTGGGATTGAGGAGGCGATCGACTGATTTTAATGGGTTTAACCCTGCCTTCAGATGAGCAGTGTGTGAGTAAAAACTCATCAGTAAGAACCGCTGCTTAAGACAAAGTATAAACTGTTTCTTCGTTCAAATACACTACTACATGCTCAACAGCACAACTTTTGAACTTCGGTGGTAAAATGAACTCTCTAATAAGTGACTTTTTCATTAACACTTATTAGTAGTAACTTTATTTGCACTGCCCTACTTATCAAAGAGAATTAATTTCTCTTGCACGTGTCTAGGAAGAAGTTTTCTGAGATTTCTAAAACACTGTCTATAAACTTCTGGTATAAGTTCATAAGCCCTCAAAACTGCAGCTTTTACCACATCATACTGAAGACAGTCACTGAGTGACAATGTTGAACATATCTCCTGTGCCTTTCCTACAAGTTTACCGTGTAAAAGCCTTTATCTTTAGACAAGTGCAAAGTGGTGGTAAGTCTCCCAAAAACACAGAAATAGGAGTCCACCTCACTTTACCCAAATGGAAGAACTAGTGCAATATGCTTACTAATATTAACAATACAAGGATGCGATTAAGCAGTTAGAGTAGACTGTGCAGCCTGTGCGGGTTTAATAGACAGTGTCTGGGCAAGCGAATCGGGGGAGCAGAGCATGTAGAGGAAACTGGAAGTTGAGGTTGGACTGAGGCAAATTGCCCTCTCACTCTTCAGCTCCATCCCGCCAGTAGCCAGTTTAAATTCAAAGTCAGACTGTCAAACTTCAGCCCTCTCTTTTTCCTCCATTTGGAGATGAGCCAAACGCAATCTGATACGGCCCACTTCCAAAGAGCCGGTAGATTCTACAGACCTGGGAGACAGCAGATCATACTTAGGCAACATAGATCTTACCTCTGGCTCATTGACAGCTGAAGCTCCCCACTCATCTGTCTCCCCAGGGCGATTCGTTAAGGTGACTCCAAAGTCAACAGACCAGCCGACGAAGTCAGCAACTCCAATTCATCTAAACGCTCCAGCAAGAGTTTTTGAATTTCTTTCTTTGAAGTTGACTTCAATATTGTAATTTTGAAGTGGCCAGCTGTGCCCAGGGCCTCTCAACTGGGAGTGTCAAGGAAACTATTTAAGTCAAAAGAGGGCATCCTTTTTAAACCAGACTCACAGACCCAGCTCGCTGAGAACCACTTACTACACTATACTACCACCCTAACCCTCCACAATACCAAACACTACAACCCCTGCCCAAACATTACCTGCATGTTAAGCATGTTGATAGTAATTGTAGTCGGAAAAGGAAGACGGAGGTACATTCAAACCCAACCAAGCAGCGAAGGAGAACAAAAGATGATGCCAAAGAAGACAAACTCAATATGGATCTAGGCTGTTTCCTTCTCAGTTTCAAGTTGTCTCTCAACATGGAATATTTCAAGTACAGATTCCCATTCACAAGTTCAGCTCAGGAATCCAGACTCCCACTGGCAGGAAGATGCAGATCCCTCAGTCTGCATTTGGAACAGCAGCGTTCTTGCTGACATCACAGCTCGGCTCGGCTCAAGACTCTCGACTCGAGGGTCAAGACCATGCGTTCCCACCTTTATCTTTACTGTAATTAAAATTTGATTAAAATACAAATGAAGTCTCATATGTTAGACCAAAGAGCCTGCATCAGTTTTCATCTTTAAAAACACATGAATTAAAATATTACTAACAAATTATATATTTAGAATGTGTGCCTATAATATTTGGTCTACAAATAGGGCAGAGAGCTAGGAAAAAGGTTTCAATTGCAGTTCCAAGCCATCAATTGAACTGACATGTGGAACTGCTCTTTCAGCACAACAACTAATATGATTATATTAAATATTAAGAGCTTTGTTCGTAATATGCTGGCACTGGAAATCAAGCGCACCTAACTGTCAATCACTTTCAGCAGCACAAAAAACACAGCCGAGTTAATCTGACAGAAGGGAAAGACCAGCTATGTGTTACATAGCAAACTGATTTTAGTTCATGCTTTCATGGCAGAGAAAGCCAACCGAAGTCATTTCACTCCATGCAAGAACAGACTGGCCTTGAGTGAAAAGTGAGGGTAGGAATTAGGAATTTAAACTTAAAAGCCCCCCCCACCGCCCTCTTTCTCTCCACCACCCCTTGAATACCAATGCCTCAACAGAGCTGCATCATCAGTAATGTAGAGAGAACAAGAAAGTTGGAGCCGAAGCAAATGGACTGTTTCTTGTAATCCTTATCAGATGAGATCACAATAGGCCGATATGGGGAGAGTATGCAAATGAGTAAATATTAAAAATACATTTCAGTTGGGTTCAGTGCACCATGATGAAAAATGTGCACCCAGCAAAGCTAGCAAAACAGCCAAAGAATTTTATACACAGCACTATAAACTGTGGCAAAGGCACAGTCAGTGCTTGAAATGACAGAACCATTTCATTGCTGCCTTTTAACAGAAAGTACATTTCTGGTAACAAGCATTTTAATTGGCTTCATTCAGCTCAATGTAATTTCTTTGATTATGCCCTTGCATTCTCAGGCTTTTATATCCTAAGGCTTATTATTCAGCAATTACATCGAAAACAATGCAAACTGACTGAGCGAGGAACGGCAGGCTGGACCTGTCATTAGGTCCCAGCTCTCAAGGGGTTAAAATTAAATTCACAGTTCAATTGAACAAAAAGATTTCCTATAATAAAACAATTCTCTGGCCTTTTCTGTTTTTACAGTATATATAAAAGATTAGAATAGATGGACAAACCTGTTTCACAGCCAAAGGTATTTTACAGCCAAAGGTGTTTCACAGCGAAATTCTTTTTTTGAGATGCATGTGATAAATGTAGCAGTTCAAAATAGCACATTCAATCTTGAACTAAAGACCTTTGAGTGCTGGAACAAAGCTGCTAAGACTGTGAAGCATACTGTAAAAGTAAGAGAATAAGGTATTTTCACCTGAAGGATACAGTAGGTTAAATTCTAAAGCCTATCCCACCATCTACACACCAACAGGGGACCGGTTCTGAGCCCACAAAATTGGAATAAAAAAAAAAAAAGGCAACTCGAGCGTAAGAACTACAATGCACTTCAGTAAATCGATCATCTGCAGAATAGCCTTGAAAAAAACAAATAAGCACTGTTATTTTATGAATTCGAGGGGATTGCTTCCAAACAGAGGAAACTATGGAGCTGACAGCTACAAAAGGTTTAATGTCCATTCCCACCTAGATTTTAAAAACACAGCTGAAGGAAATGTTTCAGTGAAGTGAGGGAAAGTCCAGTAATCTGGGTGGAAAGTACAGATAAGAATCATACACACACACTCATTTGCTGCTATGTTGTCTTAGCCAGTACACCATTTCACTTGCCATAAAAACATTTTATTACTGTCATCAGTTCAGCAGCAGCTGATTCGGAACAGTACAAAAGTCTTGAGCCACCCCTGATTTCTTTATAGTTCGCTTTGATGCACTGTGTTGGTGCAAAAATACTATGTTATGCCTGTCAAACTGTCTTATCTTTAACATACTGAGTAGAATAAATTAAATAAACAGATGTATATTTCTCTTTGTGTGGAATTTAGGTGCTAAGATTCTCTACTTATTTACATACAGCACATTTCACTTTTTATTTCAACAGCATATGCAGTGTTCCAGCAATGTTCCACTGAGCCCAAGAGTCTCTGCTCATCTGATAACATCTTTCATGCACATGGAAACAACCCAGCTGTTCCTACTTTTGAGGATTATGTGTTCTGGAGTGCTTCTGTTTGAGGCTCTCTGCCTCTCTTTTACCTGTGCTACCACTGCAGTTTACAGCACACAGAAATGGGCTGATAGATGAAAAGCCACCTCTGTGAGTCAGCACACTGAGTCAATGCTGAGATCTGAGCCTTTTTTCTGAACCTCTCTCTCAGAGGCCAGCATGCATACTACAGCATGCCACAGACACAAAATAGACACATGTGGCCTTAGGATAGGAAATGTAAAGCTCAATATTTCTTCCCTAATGACCAACAGTGGGTGGAAAATAAGCTAGGCAGGAGATATTATTTGATTCTGCATTAGGAATTCCCAGTGCTCGCTGGTAGGCACTAGATGAAGTAATAACAGAGCACACAGCGTTTTTAGGGTTTTAATCATTACTCTCAAGCTAAAATCCAGATGCCGCATCCAACTGTCCTTGCTAACAAGTATCTGCAGAATCAGAACAAGTGCCAAACTTGCCATTTTAGATTGACAAATAATGTATACACTGCAAAAGCTACAAAACTAGGTTCTTGAGCAGCCCGTATACCCTGCACCTACAGAGTATCACAGCAATCAAGTGCAGGAAAGGTCAAAACCATCAGGGTGCTCCAGCCTGCTGTTCAGAAAATCAGAGGCCATAGACTCGCCACAAGATTGAGAGAGAAAATCGCAGCATTTCAGCCACAGGTATTGCACACCGACACCAGTCACAGCCTTGTTATCTCGCTTGGCTCAGGAATAGAAATGTTCCCGTGTGAGTGATGAGGGGATCATTAGGGAGTCAGGCTCTCTCCAAAGGTCACTACACATTCTCTTTCAGTTTCATTGGTTGAGGGAGAGGAGTTCTGTAGGTAGATGAAGCTAGGACAAGAACTGGAGAGAAGTGAGAATCGGTAACGTAATTAAGATCTCAGGAATCTCACTGAATTACCTTCACTGAATAATTACAATGTAGTTTGTTTGGTGACTACCTAAGAGATATGGCTGTAAAACTGCATAAGTACTGATATAAAGGGACAATAAAGTTATGGCCCAATCAGGGCCTGCCCTGGGCATTTGCCCAGTGTGACTGATGCATTGCCAATAATTACACCACTTGCAAAACTACAACTCCAGGATAACATGGCAGTCAAACCGGAATGGTGGGAAAGCAAACAGCTGACTTTATATTATTAATGTCAGATCAAAAGATCATAACATTTTTGTTTGTTTTTTGTTTCTTTTTTAACATACCATTTAAAAACACTAGCTGTGTTCATGAAGAAGGGACCAATAATGAAAAATTACACTGACTTACATTGAAAGTCAAGAATATTTTACTTGGAAAAGTTATCATTTAAGCAGTAGGAGATCTTGTTCCAGCCACAACAATATGTGTCCTATTGTGACATATAATGTATGCCTAAACTGGGAGCTCCATATCTCTTTCATATATGCAGTACATTTGCTAAAAAAAAAACCCACTGTTCCAGTATAGAACTAATGACAGTGGGAAAATGTTGTCTAGTATGCACAATGGATATCTACAGAAAAAGTTCTTAGTTTACTGATTAGCCACTCCACCAGAACTTATTTACCTCACTGGGGAAACTTTAAAGCATACAGTTCCTTTAAAAAACCATCCTTCAGTGCTGCTTCTCATTCAGAGGAAGCCCATCGATTGACTGGGAGCTTTCAGAGTCAGTGAACTAGAGCATGTAATGAGGCCTCAGACAGTGCTGGAGTCGTATGGCACAGAGGCCCAGTTTAAAGCCTGCTGGTGCAATGTTTGACAGGAGGACTATGAAGAGACAGACAACCTTGAGACAGACATCCTTGCAGACAAGCAAATAAAAAGATGCATGCAAATTAACATACGCAAATCCACCAGGGAAAGCAAGGACTCTGTGGACATTGTCCCTCTGAATAGCGGTGGTCACTATCAGAAAGGCTAAATTACACATGCAGTTTCATGATTCATTTAAATTAGCAATCATGTCTCTCATTACTGATACAAATCTTAATAACCAGAAAATGGTCAATGGTTCCTGAACACTAGAGATATAGACTCTACAGTGTATTATATGTTAATCATTGTAGTGCTAGGCATCTATGACTGAGAGACAATTGGTCTGATAAATTCAGAATGATTCAGAGTATCATTCTAAACAAACTAAATGACTTTGCTTTCTAAAATAGCCATTTTCTTATTGGCGGGTTCCAACCTCCGCTTTCTCTGAAGCTCCAGTATTGATTCAGCTGACCACTAAATGACTGGAAACAGTGCTTTATTCTCCGAATCATTTTGCTCAAGTTCAGAGAAGATAGCCACCTGGGAAGATCTGACCACACTGCACACATCTACGGTGATGGAAGATTGAATTCTGAATAACGTCGTAATAGGATTTACATTTTGGAACAATTATTCAGGTCTCAGGACATTTTTGTGGCTATTGGTTTAGTTTAGGGTAATAGCAAAAAAAAATAAAAAATCAAGCTGAAAAAAAACATCAAAAAAGACTTCAATGGAGAAAAGCATTCCTTCTGTGTATAAATAGCCCTCAAAAATCAACAAATAGAAACAAATTAAGAAAAACAAATGTTTAGTTCCCTCATGCTGATAAAACTGAATTGGACAAGCTGTTGCCAGCAGAGCCAATTAATTTTTTTCACTATTGTTCAGGTCTATCAGAATTCACTTCAGTATGGATTTTAACAAGAACATTATTCGCTTTTTTAACATCAAACACTGGTCTGTGGATTATTTTATCTGCATGTATTCTTGGCACCCATCGAGTGGTGGCAATACAGTGCTTGATTTACTATCCTGACTATTCGAAATGGACAATCCAATTTTCATTGCACTCCCTTGTTGTATTCCCAATTCCACTTACATTTGTTCATAAGAGGCCTAACATACCAATTCAATTTCAAAGCCATGGCAAACCACCTAATCGATTCCTTTTCAAACAGGGTGAAAAATTCTCCAGAGCACTTTTGAATGGATGAGAGGAGTTTGATTAGAGCACTTGATGCATCTTGCTGTTGCTTCTGGTGTGCAGCCTTTGCCTTGAGGAAGCCAAGCAGGAATCTGCATGATGAATGTTGATGACAATACTAAATTATCCCTCAACAAACTTCACTTCTTGCATGTAAAAGAGAAACGAGATCTAAAACTGAAGCCATGACATTCATACAGCTGTGAATGCCCAGCAGCCCATCAGATCCTGATCAGAACTCATCTGCTCTGGAGAATGTCTTTTGAACAAGCGTTTAATATTAAGACGTAAGTACTAAAGTGGCTGTTTGGACATGTGTTTTTGACTGTAACTTGGATTACAAATCCAAACAGCTCATGTAAAAGAAAAAAATAGAAAGAAACACAGACTGAGCCTGGAATTTAATTCACTGGAAAATATGGCACATAAAAAGTGTAAAGTGACCATTCTGTCATATGTGAACACACCACAGCACACAGTGTGAACAGCAAGAAATTCTTCCTCTGCATTTAACCCATTCACCAAATGAAGCAGCGGGCAGCCAGGAACACAGCGCCCGGGGAACAGTGTGTGCGCGGACGGTACCATGCTCAAGGGTACCTCAGAGGTGCCTAGCGGTCTTTGGATTCGAACCGACACCTTTCAGATCACAGAGCAAACGCCCTAACCACTAGGCTACCAGCTGCCCCAATACTGCACCCTGGGCACAGGAATACTGCAATACTGCACGTGGACACAGGAAGGGCTTTTTTTTTTTTAAGTTGTCAGTGCTAAAAATTTAAGCAGCTTATACATGATGTACATTTTAAGTGTCATTAAGCAAAATCACTTTCCTTTTTTCATTTGTTATTTTTATTTTGATAATTTACATAAATGATTCATATAAGGCAAGACGTTGTCTGCATATCACCTCATATTTATTCCCTGTTGAAACAGGAATCCATGCATGACTGCTTAAGAGTTTCTGAACGCAGGGCTCCGGTGGGTGCAGCTATCTAAGCGTTGGCCCTATCAGCGGGAGATCTTGAGTTCAGTCCCCAGTGATGCCCCATCCATCTGTGGTTGGGAGTTGAAGAGAGCACTTGCTTTCCCTTAATGGCTAAGATGGTTCTCTCTTCTTCCCATCACTCATCATGATGCTAACCAGGATGGGTGCCAGCTGATGTAGCAGAACTGGCAGTTAGCGTTCTCCTCCAAGTGTGTTGAGCTATCCAATGATGTTTTGTAAACAGCAGTTTGAAAGATGTGGTGGCTGACTTCATGTAATCTGGAGGAAGCATGTACTAGCCCTCACCTTCCCAGTGGCTAGTGTGTGGAACTGGTCATGAATACATCTTAAATATCTAGCTAGCTAGCTAGATAAATAAATGGGACTCAATTTGCGTCAGTAAACGGTTTCTCATATTTCCAATGTGAGACTAAAACTGTCGTCTTTACCATAGATTATGTAACTATGTCATTTT
This sequence comes from Brycinus macrolepidotus, assembly GCA_037974445.1. NCBI lineage: Eukaryota > Metazoa > Chordata > Actinopteri > Characiformes > Alestidae > Brycinus > Brycinus macrolepidotus. The sequence continues at coordinate 13,899,637 of JBBPCZ010000019.1, read as the reverse complement.
TTATGACATCCTATAGGTAATCATTTTAAAATGGACTGTTTCTGCTGCTTCATTTGCATATATAAATTGTATAGACTATAAAGTGAATTGCATTCCATTAACCTTTTCAGAATTCATATTTCCATGATACGTTTTTTTTTATAGTTAAATGTTAAAAGAAGAGACCAGCAAAGTTTCACAGGTGACCTTCTGTTCATTAAAGTTTGGCTTTTATGCACCTGGGCTTATCTGGTGGACAGATGTGGGGCTGTCAACCTCACTATATCTGATGTGAGGAATTAACAAAGTGTCTTAGTCATGCAAGTGAAGGAAAAACACACAGATTTCTGTCACCATACAGTAATCCCAGTAATCACTATTCAGGTATGATTCATACCAGCTACATTTTGTCGACACTTAAAAGGACAACAGCACTGTGATGGAAAATGATCCTTGACAAAGGCCATGACTGTTGCAAAAGCCCAGTATAAATCATTCAGCACATCAGACCATTATAAATTCTGGAGTTCTGGAGTATATGTCCAAATTTGACAATGGAGAGACTGTAAAATCTAGAGGCTGAGAGTGGCAGAACTGTTAAAAAAATTCTGCTCCTATGGACAAAGTGAAATGTAAGGGCCCATATGACTTATGACTGTCCGGATGGTCTGGCCTTGTATTTGTGAGGCATTACTGTGGCGATACTGTTTCCGGAACAGTTTCTTTTTCTTTTTTCAGAAAAAAATCAGTATCCGCAAGGGAAAGCTGATCCAAGATCATCACTCCTTCTTGGTGATAGTTCATGAAGATGGGCCCGGAGCTGAGGCTGTGAGTATTTTCAGGGGGGTCCACTGCAGTGATACGGAGAGCTATGACCTTTTCTCTAAGCCCAGACACTAAATCATTGTCTGCACTGCAGAGTTTCTCTGCTGGCTAAGATAAAGTGGATGGCTGTATCAGGGGATCTACCTCAGTGCCCTTTGAAATCTTTTCGATTAATTGCAGGGGCAGTAGATGTAAGGGCAGTCACCTTTGGTTAAAATAATCCTGAATAATGAAAATTACCTGCCTAAATCTGCAACGGGGGACGCCACTCTGGTGCCCTGGCCCACATGTTCAGAGCTGGCTATACATTAAACCTGATTACATTTCCTCTTCTTACCTATGTTCAACCAGCCATAGGCTTTAACATATAGCTTATGGGGATGTACAGCATATTCATGCTAATTATTCTTATCCTGTAAATATAAAAGTAGTTCTAGAATTGTAGTCGTTCTTGCAGAAAGATGTTCGCCTTTTCAATGTGTTCAGGAATATATAGAATGCTTGATTTCTTCCTTTTTCGCTTCAGATGGCTTGAAGTACAAAGAATAAACAGTAAATTGCCAACTTGAAGATGGTGGAGGGGATAATGATATATTATCATACTGCCAGTCATGCTGCTCTCGCCAACTGAAGGTACAATGCAAATGGTCTCTAAGTGCTCCTTGTTAAAACTTGGCAAAGAAGTATTGAACAGAGTTCCTTTATATACTGCTCACAAGAATATATACGAAAATCTAATCGAGCCAGAGTCTCACTGGTTATGCCGCAATACACTGTAGAGAATTACATGCATGTCTCTACGGCAATGGTCACGAGCCTCGGTCCTGGAGATTTGCCCTCTTGAGAAGTCTAGTTCCAGCCACATCTGTAACATCTGCTCTGGCTAATGAACTGCGTCAGAAGTCCCTGATGGGCTGGAGTGTTAAGTATAGAGGTGGGTCATGTTAGACGCAGGCTGGAGGTAAACACAGCTAGAGGAGAGTTGGTGACCACTACTCTGTGCCATCATGACACAAATCTAAACTATATCTGTCTTTTAAAGGGCCAATATCCTACATAACTTTCATTTTCATATGACAATTTTCTATCATCTCTTTATCTCTAAAACATTAAACAGGCTATTTATTACTTTGCCTCTAAAACTGCCAAATGTAAATGACCTATGTTCTGATTGGCTGCCCTGTAGATGGCCTAATTCAAAAAGCAGTCCAGACTGAAACAATCCTTATGACTGTTGTGTGAATGGTTGGGACTAATCTGTTGTAGGCTGAAAAGGCAAATAAATGTGAGTGAGTTGGTTTTTGTGATATCACACAAACAGCACACTCAATTCAGGGTGTTTTTACAGCTTAGTTTCCACATATAGACTGTATGGACTGGAGAGTGAAGGTATGTTTTGAAACTTTAGCAACGAGTAAAACTGTAAAGCTTGACGTACTGTGCCCACCACAGTTATTGGTACCCCTTTTTTGAAGTAGCTACATCTTATGTGGAAAAACATGAGAAAAATCTAATCTTTAATGGAAATTAATTTACTTATAAAATCCCCCCAAAAGAAATAATTATTTTCATCAAAAATATGTGTACCACAGTTATTAGCACCCTTGGAAATTGTTTTATTCCGAAGGCCTACAAAACCTTGTTGGGGTACATGGCATCATTAAGTACCGGGACATTTTAAATCAAAATCTGACTGACTCTGCCAGGAAACTAAATCTGGGTCATCACTGGATCTTCCAGTAAGACAATGATCCGAAGCATACGCCCAAATCAACACAAAAATGGTTAGCTGACCATAGAATCAAGCCTCTGCCAGGGCCATCTCAGTTTCCTGACCTGACCCCAGTTGAACATCTGTGGGGTGAACAGTAGAGGAGAGTGTATAAGAGACAGCCTAGAACCCTGGATGATATTGGAGAGATTCTGTAAAGAGGAATGGTCTCAGATGCCCTGCTCTGTATTTTCCACCCTTGTAAAATGTTATAGGAAAAGACCCAGTGCCATTTTATTGGTAAAGGGAGGTTGTACAAAGTATTAAATGCTGAGGTGCCAAAAATTGTGGAAACTGTGTTTTTGGTTGAAAATAATTATTTCTCAATGAGGGATTTGCTTTTCTCTGCATAAATTTATTTCAATTAAAGACTGGGTTTTTCTTATTTTTTTCAGTGTGAGATGAAGCTACTTCATCAAAATGATAAAACAGAGAGTGGGTCAAACAAAATACTACAATATATATATAGCAGTATTTCTGACCCACTATCTGTTTATTTATTCTGCCATAGGGTACCATTCCAACATTTCCTCAGTGAAGACGGAGGGGTTACATTTTTAATCTGTGCCCTGCAAATCTCAGGTATTTTTGCAAGCTTTCCACATCCAGCTTTTTAATTCCCTTCTTCAAAAGTGTGTGGTGAGGGCCCTGCTGCACAGTTCTTCCAGTCATCCCCTGTTAGTTCTGCTGTGAGACCGAATAGAGAGAGACGTGCTGCGGCGTCCAGGGGCCTCACATCCTCCCCTCCAGCAAGCTTTTCCTTTTTTTCTTTCTCCACTAGCTGTCAGGTCAGCTGAGTTGAGCAGAGACAGTACCTGTCTCCCTCTCTTTCCAGCGTCTCTTCACCCTCCCTCATTGAGAATTCCGGTGCTCACCTGACAAGGCCTCAGCAGGGGCCTCCTGCCATCTGGCCTCATCTGCATGCTACCGCACTGGCGGCCAATGAGACACTCTGGAGAAGCTGTGCTTTAATGCTGCCACCTCCAGCGACCGGCTTCAGTAATATCTGAAGCAGCAAGGCTACAGGAGCTAAAGCGCTAAATTGCCGTCTGGAGATCCTCGACAGTCTTAAAGAAGAAAATCGCTAGGATGTTCTGCTGAGACCTACTGCCCAGTGAAAATTAATTCCTGTCTAATCAAGACAGCCAATAGTGCATATAAGCTGCTTAGGTCCGGCCTATTCGTCTTCTGTCCTTTTAAATGTAGCAGATAAATGGCTCCAGGCTTTGTCTAGGGGAGCTGCTGTTATGTGACTGGCCCATTCTTTTTGCTATCTACCAAACACGCTAACAGCATCAGCAGTAGTGAATCCAGTGTTTTGAAGTGCGTATACAACAAGGTGTTAGTTCACTGAAGCAGGTAAATGCCTTAGCTGTAGAAACTCAAATGTACAGGCTCTAGCAGAGAGTTAGAACTTTAAAACTTCATACAAGTCAACCATTTAAAATACCGTACTCCAACACAAAAGGATTTCTGGTTGATTTAAACATAAAAAAAACACTTTGCCTCCTGAATGCTTCCTCTGGCTTCTTTGCCTCAGGCTTTGATGACCCTCAGAATGATAATCCTGAAATAATTATTTTAGGAATTCTGTTAAGAGATCAGCTGTCGCAGTAACACAATGATAATCCTTCAGATCCTCATTGTTGCGGCCTTTATTGTACCTGTATTCTACTGTTGAGGACCTGTCCTAAAGCTGTAATGACAGTTTGAGGTCAGTGTTTGAAAACCCATTAATGCCAAATAGAGCCATTCTTCAACCTTTTTTTCTACCTGACATCAAGTAGGATACTCTTACTGGGAACCTCATTGTGATTCTCTCTTTTTTTTTTTTACTTTGTAACCTCTTAAAAGAGCTGCAGATTAAACAAGTAAGTTTGTTGGTTTAAATAGTTCCTTATCCCTAGGATTAACCTTAACACATTGAAAGTATAATTATGTCAAAGATATGCACGTCTGTCATGATTGTGACATTTCAGCTGATGAATAATTGATATATCGTCATGTTGTGACAGCAACCCTTCCACCACAACTGCCCCCAGAAGGGAGACGAGGGCACTCTGGCAAACTGACAGAGCAGGTACGCGGCCAACCTGGACTTCAAGCTTCCTGCACACGGGAGGGTGGCCCCTTGAGTGAGGAGCAGGTCGGTCTGGCTGTGCCCTGTGGAATTCATTGATGACTTCTTAACTTAGGATGTCTTGGGCCGGAACCCAACACCAATCCTTGGGACTACAGCCGTCCCAGCTGACAAGGTATTGCACTCCACCCAGCTGCATCGTCAAGTCCATTTCCACAGTCTCCGGTAGGGTCGGCACCTCCAAGCTGCCCTCCAAGGGTCCCCAGACCACCGGCCTGAAAGACGGGGTGAACGTGCAACTTAAAAGACACTGGATTGATTCTGGTTTCAATAAAAAACAGTTTCAATAACAAATGGACCAACTGGTTTGATTCTGGATTCAATAACAAACAGACCAATAAATCCGGGCAGGTAGGTGTAGAACAGGGGAAACTCAGACAAAGATCCCGGGTTTATAGCCACATCTTGTCACCTAGTTGATATGTTGGCATTTCTCCCCTATGCTGGTCTGCTTGCGCTTAGAACCGGCATACTGCTCGACCAATAGCCACGTGTGCTCCTTCCCAAACCCTCTCTGCTGCACGGAACCAGGTGTCCACAATAGGGATTTCGGTGGTCAGACTGGAAACCCTGACAAGTCGTGCTGTTGGCTATAGCAGTAGGCCTGAGGAGAGTTCTTGTACCATGTGTTCAGCCTAACCATTAGATTGAGGATGGTAGCCCGAGATCAGGCTGACTGAAACCCCCAGCTTGGAATGGAAGGCCTTCCACACACGGGATGCAAATTGGGGGCCACAGTTGGACAGGATGTTCTCAGGGATGCCATAGACACAGAGCACAAACTGGGAAGAGATTTTGAGGGGATGAAGCGTAGCCCCAGGCAGGAGCTCAATAGCACAGTCCCATGGACAGAGAGGGGGGAGATGGGTTGCCCTGGAGGCACTAAACACCTAGGCCAGTGCAGAATATTCAGAGGGGATATTCATAAGCGTCATAAGTGCACTGCTGCTAAAACAGTACATCCTTATTTGGAGCTCCTGTGTGTTTGGGTCGACAGTTTAGGCTTCACATGTCACAGGAAGCTTTGTTTTGTGGTCATATGGCGTGTAGAACCAGAGATCTCAAACTTTTAAAAATCCTGACATTTACAAATTTACAGGAACTTTAAAAATGGTGTTGATTTTTCAAAGTTAAAATAACTAAAGATATTTTTATTTTGGAATGTTAAAAAAACATGGTGTGAGAAGCTCAATCATGTGTCTGAGTGTGGTATGTGAGGAAGGGGTGTGTGAGAGGGGCACTTTTGACTGTTTTGTGCAGCACAGGCAGAGGGTAACTGTAAATACATAAACTCCTGGGAGAGACTTACTTGTGATTGTAAATAGTTGTACATAGTTTTTTCAGCATATCTTATTATAGGGCTAATGTGTGTGTAAGCTGAAGATTTCCAAAACCTTTAAAAAGCGTGTATGTGGATCTTTACAGTAAAAAGGAGTCAGTTATGTCCAAATGGTTGGTTAAATTATAAAAACAATCTTGCTATCATTTTGACTTTATTGTGCTGAAAAATAGGATATGCGATACTTTTTAAGGTTTTAAGTATTAGAAAAGAACAAGTAATGCAGAAACAGATAAAATGGCCAGTGCATCTTTCCCCTAAATGCCCCTCACCCCCTCAGTACATGCGGAGCCCTTGTTCTTTCCAGTGACTCCTTTCCTGGCTGGTCGGCTGGGCTGTCCCCAGCTGCATTGACTCTGGAACGACTCCTCCACTGGAGGGCCCAGGCGTGGGACAGTCGATGTTACCAGGAGGCTGTGTATGAGGTCAAGAAGAGGGTGGGTGACGCAGGTCAGCTGTAGTGATGCCTCTTAGCCCTGCGGTGCTGGTTCAAACTGACCGGCAGCTGAATGACCCCATCAAGGTCAAGACTGGCATCCCAGCAGGCCAGCTCTGTCAGAATATCAGGGCTTAGGGTGTCCCAATAAACTGCCAGAAGTGCTGCCACATTCCCCTCCTGCTCTCTGCTGCCAGGATCCAAAAGGTGATGGAGAAATTGACGATGGATTGGCTGTGTTGGTGTAAGTGAAGGAGCCAGAAGCTGGCCAGCTGCCTCTGGGCCGGATAGTCGAAGGCCCCCTGGAAGGGACAAATAAACTTGGCATAGTTTGACATCACCGAACTGCCGTCCCCCCAGATGGATGCAGCCCAGTTCTGAGTCCACCAGCTCTGGGTACTCCATGAAGTTTGAAGTGCAGTAGAAAATTTTTACAACCAGCTGGGTCTCCGGCATACTGCAAAGGCAGGAAGTTGTGCGAGTGTTCGGTCTTGAGTGCTGAGGCAGCCATGAGAGGAGGACCTACATGCACTGGGGGAGGTAAGGTTGGTGAAGGATGGACGAGGGCAACCAGTTCAGCAACAACCTGAGCAAGATGGTCCAGCTTGTTCACGTAGCTGATTCCGAACTCGGGGATGTCATCTGGAGCAAGACGTACTTTTGCTATATTGGAGAGGGTCTGTTTATCTGTCATGTTGTGGCTGGTACAATGAAGCTGATGCACTTGCAGGAGTAGCTCCATACAATTTTATTCAGACATGGTGGAAAAACAAAGAAATGTGTATTCTCACTCTGACTCATACATACATTTAATTACATACAATAAGAGTTGTGAAGGTAAATCCAGTGCCCTCAGGAGGGTTAAACTGTCTAACAAACGAGGTGGGGTGCACATGTCAGGAACAGTGATAGTGGAGCCAGGCATACTATGTTTGCCACTTCACGGCTAGAAAACAGAGACACAAAAGGGAGACAGGACATAATCACGCTAGCCAGTTGGCTCAACAGTGAATGGACCGTGAACTCTGGGCCAAGCTGGACTTAGGTAGAGCAGAGAAGACAATGACAGGAGAATCCAAAACAATATCACCAGTGGGGGGGTACAGCCAGTACTCCGTAGACCAGGAGGGCTGGGGGCACGGCACACGGGAGCCAGCCGTGACGCATATCAATAATCACAACCAATAATTCTTTCTGTACGCTACTATTAAAGCACAAGTAGTAAAATTAGCTGACTGGCTATCATGCTTCTTAGCTGTTGATAGTTAATAGCTCCTAACCAATGACAGACATAGCTTAAGCTCAAATAAACAAACATTCCTCACATAAGCCTCAATAAATGTTTTCTGATTTATTTTATTTACATACATTTGCCTCAACCCTACATATGAAAACATACCCATTGTGAAAGGTAACAAAAGTAGAAAATAATTGCAGTCATCTTAAATTACCATTCAGTGACCCTTAGTGCTCTGTGGTTGGGGGCATCAATCTGGAACAGACCACTCTCATCAAAATAAAAATGTGTCATCTTAGGATAAAAGTCAGTCAGAAAAGCTTAGTATTGATTTGCAGTGACCCTTCATTCTGAGGGGACAAGTAGATCCAAATAAAATGCCCCTTACAGCACAACAGAACCACCCCAGCATTTCATTGTAGAGGTCCTGCATTCAGGTGAGTCTGGTTCTCTTGGTGTATACCACATGTTGTCATGTGTATGGAACAAGATGAAGGATGACTCATCTAACCATATCACTCTTTTCCTTTTATCTCTGTAGAGCATTGTCAGTGGTTTTTATACCACTGAGCTCTCAGGTGCATTCATCAAATCATTTATAAGCAATGGAAGACAATCTGACCATTGTACTTTAACAAAGCAATTCATTGGATTAGGGGACATTTTAAGAGATCATCTTACTTTTTTAAAGTAACCCACCAAACCTCACTGTTACATTTACAAACTGAGCAAATCTCTAACCCACAGAATTTCCTCTAGTGATGCAGAAGTTTCATATATTTTTCACAGAAAGTTTCCCTAAAGTTTTGAAAGTACACGCACAATATGGTATCTAAAGGTGATTCAGAACAGTACTGTGAGAAACGAGGGCGAGGTGATGATCTCTCTTCTCCCAAAGCACAGTGAATATGTTAGATGGCTCCCCTTGATCTCACTGCCACTTCGCGTTTCTCACTTTAGGAACTAAAAGGCAGAGGAGTTCTGTGTTCTGCTGCTCTGGCGGAGTGTTAACCTGTGAATCTGACCCACTTTCCTGGCCAGTGCGGTGTGTAAGGTTCCTGAGACTCATATTCATTCCCCATTAATCACCTTGGTTCCTCTCAGGGCTTTGTGTCATCATTATTGACTCGGCTACTCCATCTACAAGTGCTCTGGCACATTTGAATATTCCATTACCTGTATGCAAATGGCTGAACGCCTAAGGTCATGATTTATAAGGGTTGCCTCAGACCTATGCACATATTTCTGCTTACGAACAAAGGCTTTAGGCTGTAAAAGATAACCTGACGTGCAGGTGCCCTGCAGATTATTAACATCCGCCCCTTGTTTTATGAGCATATTATTTGCCAGCAACCACCAATGCAGAAATGCACTGTATGTTCTAAAGTTTACAACTTTACAATGAGCTTTTTTGGTCAAGATTCTGCACAGACCTGAAGGTTACATCTGTAAAACTATGATGTATTAAGTGAGGCAATTGTAAAGAGAAGAAAACTGTGTGATAGCACTAAAATCTAAGCAATGCTATATTTAGCATTAGCTTACCCTATTTAACTAGTGGTTAGTCATCTATGTTTGCAATGCAAATTAGGAAGTTTGCATGGGTTTGAGGTAACATAGATGGGTTTTTAGGACTGAGGCAAGTTCATTCAATTCTGTTATAGAGTGAGTAATTCGATGAAGCTAGGCAAAGGATGTTAGAGGATATTAAAGAATATCAGATGCACCATGTCTGAATGTTACTAGACAGTTAAGTACGCTGGTGCCTGATTTTGTGTGTGATGTTTGGGAGATAGCAATTTTACAGTGGTTTGGGGTGGGTCTGGGTGTTGGCAAATCAAGTTGCTATTGTTTATGCCCCCAAAAAAGCTTCTGGCAAAATAAAGTTAAGCAAAATTGAAACTGTGTTTCAGTACCACCATGCTCAATCTGTCTGTACTGATTCAGTGTTGTGCCATTAGACACACTCAGTGCCTTTGGATCTTGCAGGTAAAGAGTGGGGGATCTTAACATCAGTGTTCTCAAGTGATGATTTAGTTTTGGGTGAATTTGACAAAATGATATGAAATTATGGTTTTGTTCAGATTAGAGAATAGTATATTTCAAAGTGTGTGTGCGCCCTGCGGTGGGCTGACGCCCCGTCCAGGGTGAGTCTCTGCCTCGCGCCCACTGACCCCCGGATAGGCTCTTCCGACCCTAGTGTGGAATAAGCGGTTACAGGAAGTGAGAGAGAGAGTGTATATTTCAAAGTGCTTTATTTGCTTCATTATTCAGAGGTCAATGAATAGATGGATCTCTTTAATAGATGGATCTCTGTCAGTGAAGGAGAAGATCTCTTTAGATCCCTCTTTCTTGACTGTTATTATGATCAGATTGTAGTTGATGACAACTATCCATATGAGTTAGAGGTACAGCAAGTTCCTTCAGGGACAGGGCAAGAATCTTACGGAGCATGAATTCACGGATCAGCTTTTGGCCTACATAACTAATGAACAGTAACACAAATTAATGTTCTCACAGACGTCCAATTGCCAGTAACTGAAGTGATTTATTTGCTTCCAGGCGGAAAGTAGAAATATATTACTCCCCCTCTTTCCAAATTGATTAACAGATCAAAAGGCTAATTCAATCCCAGAGGAGCCGTGCTTTGACAGATATTCTTGGAGAACCTTGAGGAACTTGCTCATAAAACACGCATGCCAGCCATTTCACTTACTGACTCTCTACAGCATAAAACACAGCCCAACCATTTCAAACATGCTGCTGAACTGGGTCTGTCCTACTCGATTTATAACTGTATGATGGTTGAAACATCTAAGGTTCTGCTATTTAATCCATTAATCCGAGTGGTTTGTGCTAATGGAGAGTTACTTAAAAGGCAGCAGAAAAGGTTTCCTTTGAGCACAGTGAAATGGTACCCTAGTGGTGTACCCCAGTCTTTTGTCTCCTTAGCCCAGAGAAATCAATGTGATTAGATGAGGCTAGGATCCTAAATAATTGAGAATTCTCAGGCTAATCTTTTCTTCATTAATTCAGATGGCCACTCACCTCCCTCATCCAAGGTCTCCATCACCCTTCAGACGATCTTCAAAACAGAGGATTAAATCATCATTAAGACCCATGGAAAATACAAACTAAAATTACAATAAAATACTGTCAGTAGTAACAGCAAACATCAACTTCTCTCTAAGAGTATTACTAGTAAATATTAGGTTGCTACATCGCCACTGTCATAAAACATCATAACATTTGTTGCACTCTTTGAAAACAGCTGCTGCGTTTAACGCTGCATGATGCTAACACTGCACGAAAAATAGACCAAAATAAATGGCCCAAAATGTTGATGTACATTAAAGTTAAGAACATATTTTGTGTTCTCCTGTGAGGTTAACATTTTGGAGATACAAGGATTTGACAGCACTGATTTTTGCAAATGATTTTTAGATACAACTAATAATCATCTCTCTGAACGTAGACTGAATGCTCATGCTATGGAGACAAATTCATGCCAGTACATACAATGAAAAAACATGAAATGCAATACACGCGTGGCATCACTTCTCCATGCGACACACAGAATATGTACCAATGCATATAGATGTACATTTAAGAAATAAAATTAGAATCAGAATTTATCTTGAAACACAAAGTACAGCTATATAGCTTTCCCATGCACAGTACTTTAAAAGTAGAACTGCAAAAGATTATTTACTTTTCATTTTCGTTCTTGTGTGCTGTTGCTTTGTGACAATTGTGACATTGTTTTGAGTTGTGACAATTAGAGCTCACAATAAGTAAAGCAGCACCAATGAAAATAGGGAACTGCAAATGTGCGAATGCAAATTTCCAAGCCAAACCCTAAGAATCTGTTGAGTGGCCCTCTCTTGCAGAAAATTACAGCCTGCTTTGATGACATACTGTATAAAGGAGGAAAACATCAAAATGAAAACCCATGAAATAATTCAAGCAAACAAAAACAACCGTAAAACATGGAATTTATCTCTCGGATAGCTAGAGGTACACAGAGAGAGAGAGAGAGACAGACAGAGAGAGAGAGAGAGAGAGAGAGACAGAGAGAGAGAGACAGAGAGAGATACTATGCTTGCTTGCAGTAATGTTGCCTGTTTAGCCCAGAGATACAAAGCTCACTGGGGAGCTGCTTGCTCTTTCTTGAAATGAAAGTAATTTCCATTTTAAGTTCACCAGCCATTATATGCTTTTTTTCCTCAAATAAAATATTTCATATTTCATCAAGACCTATTCACACGTACCCAGGTCTGACACATCATAATGTGAGCAGTTCCTTGGAGTGAAAATGCAGTTTTAGCAATTCTTCCATCAGAATTACCTAAAATTATTTTCTAACCTGTTATTTGTCAAAAAAGTTAACAGATTTTTCAAGCTTTCAAAACTGTAAGACATTACCACAACTTTTTTTTTTTTTTTTTTACTATTTTCTTAATTTGTCAGGTTTCACTTTGCAAAATAAATGAATGCACTAATATGTTCATACGTGAGCCTGATGAGAATAATGTTTATGTTTGTGATAAGTAAAAGAAAAGGGTTTCTTCTGGCACATTTTCTAAATAAATGGGCACAGAGGTGGCATCTAATTGCAGTTTTGGAGACTTAGTGACCCCAAAATACTATCCAGTCACAGGCAGGTTCACTGCAGCTCTAGTTTTTTTAAACTACTTAATTACTGTCCAGTGAATGTGAGAATTTTCAGACATGTAACCTTTAACTTTGGAGTCTGGCTTCCGTGTCAACTCATAATTATACCCCAGCAAAATAAAAAGCCATAGGTGATGTAAGAGTGCCTGAAAACTCAGGTGACAAAGTGAAATACAAATGAGAACCTGCTTCAGTCACATTTAATTTATGAGAATTTATAAAGGTGTCGCTGACATAGCATAGTTCTGTTTCAAAATGATATATGAGGGTTTTTGTTTTCTTTCTTTAAAGGTTATTTTTTCCTCAAATGTTTGGTGAGAGATTGAAATAAATAACCACGTAGACATTTTAGGACTTTTTGTTTTACCAAGAGTACCAGTAATAATGGAACCAATTGTATATATATATATAGCTCAGACTATATAT
>JBBPCZ010000019.1:13833638-13846222 GCA_037974445.1 Brycinus macrolepidotus | reverse complement strand
GATGCTTTGTCTTCATCTGAGACACATCTGGCCAGATTCAGCCATTTTTTTTAACGTAAAACTCGATTTTCACGTGCAGCATGCGGTTCGTTGTGTGAAACGCATTCGTTCTGTGAGTCACGCGCGCGTCCGAGGTGGCCTTCGTTATGCGGAATGTTCGTTCTGTGAGGTGTTCGTTAAGCGGGGTACCACTCTATAATCTCTGATTTGTGTTACTCTGTCAGCAACAAAATGCTGATAGATATTGTTTACCGTAGGAGTGGGCAGTACAAAGAAAATATAAAAACAATACTTAAAGAAATGCAATTCTGCATTTCTGCACGGTATGCAATTTTTTTTACATCTCATAAGTTGGACTGGACAAAAAGTGCCAGTAGAGCCATATTTAAAAAATACTGTGAAAAACTATTGGTAGACACGGCACTAAATCCAGTTAAACGGGACTGCTTCTGCTCTGTTTGTAATGAACCCTGCATTTGGTCTGTGTTCTTTAAAAGTACTGAGGATATTATGGTATGCTCAGAAAAACTTCATATTGTGATATAATTTATCAATCTTACAGTAAATATTATCATATTGCGCATATTGGTGAAAGTCTGACATTTGTCATGCATGAAGTAGTAAAGTGTTTTCATAAGTACTGTCAATATCCATGATGTACTCAGAAAGGCATGATATGATGTGATTTATCATGTTACAGATCTTCCTACTGCCCACTGTTAGAAGGACATTAACTCAGCTGTGTGCAGGGGTACCAAATTGGTAAATGTAGTTTTTCAGTAAGACACTTCAGACTGTTTTTTTTTAGGAAATCTGCTTTCCTATTACAATAAGTAGGACCTGTACTGGCTCTCAGCGTTGGTGTCTCATGAATGGCTTTGATGGGGCCTCCTACTTATCTCCTTACAAGTGTCTTTTCTTGAGCAAGTGAGCGGCGTCTGACATAGAAAGCGTGGAGCTGCATTATTCGACAGACAATTACACACGTAGACGGCTCGCATCTCAACACACAAACCCATTTGTGCTGGGGAAAATGGTAATTAGCTGTCTTATTTTAATCTACTATAGAAGTGCTCAGACATAGGAATGTCAGGATGATTGCCCCAGAGGATTAAGGCAGCGATCAATAAGTGGAGCAGGTGCACAAGGTGAGCCAACAGAAGCCTCTTTTCTCTCCCATGTATCAACATGGCCCTCAACGCTGCCTTTGCCTTTTTTTGCTGATTTTCCGCTTCTTTGCTAAGAAGGCTCATCCTCAGGAGCTGTTAGGCTGTGATTAACCTATACATATCACAGATGCTGGTTATTATTACTTTGCGAAGTCTAAACTTGCACTCTGCTTAAGCATTTTTCCTTCACTCTATTCAAGGGTGTGATTTAACAAGGGCAAGGTGTTGCCTGGTTGCGTAGGAGTTCTGCTGTAGCACGGCTGGCGTGATGCTTGTGAAAGCACTAATTGTGTCTGTCTTCCTCTCTGTGAAAGGCAAAATTACCTCTTCCAGAGGGCTCTTAACGTAGGTGAATTGAATTTTCTCTGCATGAGGAAGCAGTTTAAAGAGGCCCGGTTTTTGGCAGGGTGGTTTTGATGAATGTGAGCTGAGATGGCGAGAGGAAGAGGAGGATTCACTGTGCAGTCATAAGGGAGAGGAAGGTAGGAGTGATGTGGGCCATCTGTCAGCCTTAGCAAATAATATTTTTGGAGACACAGTGACACACAATTGCATAAACCAGCCTTTTTTTTTTTAAATGGAAAATAAATGACTAAGCCTTGAAATATTATCCCTAGAAATGTTCACTGTATCACCATCTCAGCTGTAAGACCAAAGTTCATTCTTGATCTAAGTAATCTCTGCTCTGTCTCACTGGGATAAGCTAAGCTCTGTTGAAAATGATGTGGTCTAGCAGTATTAGTTGCGTGATTAGCTACACCAGAACAGCTCTCCGGCTCTTGAGGTTGAAAGAGGTTTGTAAGTGAGATGTGATACATTTATACTTACCCTCTTAAAATAGGCCATAATCACACTAATGTTCATATTGATCATGATTCCTGGAGAGAATGACTCCAATGGGAGCAATTAATTAAACTTATGTTCTAATAGCGTTTGTTTTAATAGAGTAAGTGCACTTATGTTTTAGCATAGCGTGGACCTTGGGTCAGGTTGATATTTCATACTTTTCACAGTAATGCTGATATTTTTTCGGGGTGGGGGGGCAGTTCCTCTCTGTGGTGCTCTGTGCCCATTAACCCTAGACCTTCATTGACATTACCACCATCTCAGTAATCGGGTAGAACAGCCTAGTCCATAAAGCATTTCACAAGTTGAGATAAAAATTAAAATGGGATGATTCAGGGACTTCATACTTAGAGGTGCTGTTTTTTCTAATTGAGCTGCTCTTTTAAAAATACCAGAGCAGAAGTTGGATATGAGTCATGGTTACTAAAATTTTGGGAATTAAAGGAATTTGGCATTTAGTACTGTTCATTTTGTGTTTTAATTATGACTCTGCATTTGTATGTAATTCTGTCTGTCTGTCTGTCTATCTGTCGCTGTGACTTCAGTACATCTATATACATGTAATATTTGTATTTTCGGAATCCTCCTCTGCTCAGGTGATTTTTTTACACAAAATTGTCTTTGTTTAAATAGTAGTTAACTAGTACTAACAGAATAAGTTCATGTAATTGAGGAAAACCTTGTCTCTCAAGGTTAATGTTGTTAAAAACTAAATGCTAAAATTGCTTCATCACCAATAAGGCTGTCATAATTACTTGATTGAAAGTGATTACACAATTGAAAAAATAATAAATTAAAATCAGCTCACTGATTAGTTTGTAGTTCCGATGATAAGCAGGGATCCTCGGATCATAATAAAGCTGTATTCAGCAGTCTGGAAGGGGAAGCGACACGCAGTCAAGTCACTGACTGAACTTATGTTTTTAGTTACAAATTTCATGCATGAATTTGTTACAGACTGCACTGTTAAGTGTGTTTAAGGACAGTTGCATGTATGTTCAGTGCTTTCAGCGTACTTGCAGGCTTGTACCCAATTTCCCCTCCAAAAAATGAATATTTCATTACGTCGTGTGGGATGTCCATGATGATGTGTTTGTGTGTAATTTTTTTCTTGATATTCCTGGTTTAGAAGGTGCGACACTTGTTCTTCTAATGCAGCATAATGACTCTATGGTTATAGTTCACGCTTGTTTGTGCACTCCTTTGCTTTGTAATTCATTTTTACTTTGTAAGATGCCATTTGAAAACTTTTAAAGTAGACATGGGTAGTAGTAACCTTGGTCCCTGTGCATTTTGCTATCTGCGTTAAAAGCTTTGAAACTTATAACATTCAAGCCAATATTTAAAAGGATTTTCGCACCCCTGCCAGCTTTTTTGTGAACACTGACCATCTTGAAACAAAGAAATCTCTGTTTTCTACTTTAGCTTTGTAGCACTTTCTGCATAAGCATGTAATAAAGCTATCGGGTGAATCATCTTCCTCCTAAATCCATCTGGAAACAGTGCCAGTGCATAATCTTTAGCAAACAAGTTCTGAAACAACAACTAATTATGCAGATTAATTTGCGTTTTTCTCTTGCTAGTTTACAATTAGAACATTACACCCCGATTCTTTGTGGTTCTAACAGGTACAAAGAGAAGAGATCACATTACTTCACTCCTGGAATCTCTAAACTGGCTCATGGTTTATTACAGAATCCAGTATAAGGTGACTTTATTTGTTTTTAAAGCTTTGCACGGCTGAAATCTATATATGTTATGGACATGCTCTGTCTGTACACTCCTTCAAGATCATTAAGGTGAGCTGCTCGGTTTCTTCTCACTGTTCCGTGATCTTGACTTAAACTAAAAGGAGATTGTGCCTTTCCTTCTGCTGTGCCAAGACTCTGGAACAGCCTACCAGTTGACATTTTAAAATGCAGGCTCAGTAACAGTTTTTAATTCAACTCAAAATGCATTTTTATCGATTGACTCTTAGAAACCGTTGAAAGGTTTTGTGCTGGATGAGCAATGAGTGTTTTATGTCTTTTGTATAAATGAGTCCAGTGTATGAGGAGAACTGTGTCGTGGGACATGCTTTCATTTTCATTAATTGGAAAGCACTTTGGTTTTAAATACGCTGTAAAAATAAAACGGACTGACTTAAGTAAGAAAATTACTTAAGTTATCTGTAATTACTTACAGATGCTGTGTAATGGGCATGCACATGTCTATTCTTAAGTGATCGCACATCACCAGAAAGGAAATCGGCACGGACATGTTCAGATGACTAGATGGTATATTCAATAGTATAGCACAAATAGCCTTTCATGGTTTGCTGACGTGTAAAACCTTTTTCCATGTGACACATTGTGAAATCTGACTCATCTATGTGACTCATTTTATACACATGGGCTGCTTCTTTTCACTGGGACTGTCTCTCTATCTATAGCAGGGTAATCTGACGTAACATATGGTTTTCGCATCACATGGCATGCTTATAACCTCTTCAATGCCAAACACATGCTTTGGCTTCCATTCCTTATCTTCATTTAACTTTAACACATTGTTTTCCATGTAGTCAATCACATACTCACTCACACTTAATTAAAGACGGAAGATTCTCCAAAAGGGGGACACTCTTAGCACCAGAATAGCTTTTGGTGCTTCCTAACAGTGGTGCTTTGCATCAGTGACACTGTGTGTCCTTGTTCTAGGGTTACTGTAGAGCTATCATGGTCAAACTTGATTACTCAGTTAAAAATTTTTTTGAAAGGCTCTGCATAGTGTGTTGCTCAGTGAAGCCCATTTTTGTGGTTAGGTCCTTAAAAATAGATTACTTCATCAAAATAATATATTCATTACATGAGATGACTTTACCAGTATAACTGATTATAACATTATTATATACATGTTGCTGTGAATATATGGTATTTTTTGCATTCCAGATTTGATGAATATCTTTCATCCCTTACTAGCAGTTTCTGTAATGTAGTCTGCAGGATGCAAGGTGCTTTTGTTTGCATTAACAGCGTTCTCATGCATTTGGACTGCAAAAGCTCGCCCATTATGGCGCACATTAATTCCGTGCATTACACTCTCCAGCCTTCGGGGGCTTTGAGTGTTGGCGTCTACATGAAAGGAATATAGGGAGCATGCTCAGAGGAGCTTTTTCTATTCAAACTCTCCTGCATTCTCACATTTATGCCTTAAGGAATCAGAAAGCAGAAGAGAATCAGCACACCCCTGGTAAGGATTGTGTCCCTGTTGTGAGACCAACCGAAGCTAACCTCTCAAAGTCTCCAGACTGCCACTAGTCAACCGAGATGAAATATTATTATTATTCTAATTGAAGGTGTTATTTACATTAAAAAATAGAAGAAGAACTGCTTAGATTTCAGGCAGAGGCATTACCATCTTTTCATTAATGTAATAAAAGCAAGTTGTGCGGAGAATGTGGGGATGTGCTCCAGTTGAGTGGGAAAAAGGACTACGGAGACTGCGATGTCTAGTAGCTAATAGGCAGCCTGTCAGCTCTGAGCAGTTTCTCCAGCTCAGAAAGAGGCACGCAAAAAGTTCTCCATGAAATATGCATCAATCAGACTGAAAGGAAGAACAAAGGCAAAACTGTGTGTTTGTCGGGGAGGGTGTTCATGTGGCGGGGGCGTGGGGTGGGGTTGTGTTGAGGGGGGTGGGGGGTGGGGGGGTTGTAGGAAGCACTTACTTATTAAACAGCCTCCCTTCCTGCTCCAGCTGTTTAGACTGCGGTTCTGCAGCAGGAAATAAAACACGTTATCATCTTCTCTGTCGACATGACAGATGAGTAGCGGAGTGAGCCTTACCTGTAATGGCGCTCGCTCCAGCGTTTCCTTCAAGACAACCCAACACGGACAAGGATTCGCTTGCCTTTCCTTATGCCACCGTCACTCAGACGGTGAGTACTGAAAATAATTGGACATGGTTTGTGTCCCCTTATGAAGTGGTCCACACCAGTTAATTTTTTGGCTCATTCATTGTCTCTGGTTTTGAGTTTGAGTACTGTTACTGTGTTATTTCAGTGTACTTATATCTCACGCTCAGTCATGCTCTCTCTCTCTCTCTCTCTCTCTCTCTCTCTCACACACTTTCCCCCTCTCTGTTATTTCATGCTTTGAGGCGCTTGACATGTCAATTTGGCTGCTGGCCTAAATGTTGGAGCAGACCAGAAATAAGCATTGTGTGGGTTGGTGTCACTCAGCCAGTCAGCCTAATTGACTTCTCACCACCTCCACCCCTCCAGTACACATAGTTTCATTGGGTGCCTCTGGAATTGATCTTATTAATTTTTGATACCTGTCTCCTGACTGGTCGTTGTAATTAGTTATGTCCAGACCCCATGTCAAGATGTTGGGCTTTGTTTCAAAAACGTCTGAGGACTGTGTCTTTAAGAAAGGTTGCAAAGTGGCAGGGAAAGAAAACTGAAAACCAATAAGCAGCAAGGTTTGCAGGAAGAACTGGAGACTCTTTGATGAGAGACCAATATAGAGAGGGTGAGAGAGAGAGAAGTAGAGAGAGAGAGACTCAGAGAAAGGGAGAAAGAGGAAGAAGGAGGGCTGCGTTGCTTCAGGAGAGGATGGCCATTATGATGAATGTTTACTGCTCTTTTTGAGAGGCAATTATCTCTCCTGTGTGAGTCATGGTGATCATTTAGGCAGGTGAGGAGCTTCAAGCAAACGCACACACGCATGCAGAGGAGGACTCAGCACACCAAGACTGGTATGATTGCTTGTGTTCTCTCTCTCTTGTTCTGTTTTATTATTCGGTCTCTCTGCACACACGACAGACGTACTCTCACTTTTGCCTTTCATGCTATCTCTCTCAGGCTCACTCAGTGCTATATAGAAATCTGGGAAGTCTGTATAATGGTATAGATATCAGCCTGTTAAGCTTTCTTCTCATAGGAAATTACTCCTTTTCACTTTTGATAAAATGATATGTATGTGCCTATAATTTTTTTCAAATTTCAATCCTACTCTCTCTCTCTCTTTCTCTCTCTGTGTCTCTCTGTGTCTCTCTCTCTCTCTCTCTCTCTCTCTCTCTCTTTCTCTCTCTGTGTCTCTCTCTGTCTCTCTCTCTCTCTCTCTCGCTCTCTCTTTTAGGACACTATATAATAATGCATTTTATTTATGGAACATCTTTTTACAGTCTTTACAGACAGTATTGTTCAAGCCACTTTACAGGATGGTTAAAACATCAGATATTGAGAAAACAAGAATGACCGAACATTTTAGTCAAATAGAAAATCCAGATAAAAAAGACAATAAAACTGAAGCAAAATAGAGTGATAACAGACAAAAAAGACAAATAAAAGACAGCAAAAATGTAACTGAAAATTACAAGTATATCAGTATAATTCACAGAGTTTAATGATTCACTTACATCTATGAAATATAATGAAGGTGTTTATGCAGTTTTATGTTTGTGCAGAAGATTTTTTCTGAAATAGTTGTCTGTGTGAAATAAACATTTATGATTTGTGTCAGGATGACTGATGTTTGTGCTGTGTTGGTTGGGTAGCTGTTTTAGTGTGGAAGGTGTGTCAGAGGATGCGGGGTGGTCCGGGGGCTGTATCCAGCCAGTCGGCTGCTCTAACCGTGGTGGTCTGGGGGTGGAACAGAATACAGCTAATAGCTGTTATTGGGGGGCTGGAGATTGATGACCCTCAGAGCAAAGCATTGTCTGCAGGGCAAGCCGGAACCATAAATCAGAGCGAAGTGGGTCAGGCCAGGTCAGCTTTTCTCCGCTCGCTGCAGAATCACCTGAGCGTGTCACACATCTCTATTCTGCTCACTCAGAGCCACATCCTCCCAGGAGTCACAGTTAACACAGCACATGTGAATTAAAAAAGTGAAAAAAGGGGAAAACCACAAATGTCAAAACTAGACAGCGCTTCGGAATGCGCTACAGATCAGTTCTTTGCTATAGTGGAAATAGAAATGGGTTACACAGAAAAAGCGAAACAGTACCAGAGATATTTTCTCTTAATTGGACAGCAGCAGAAGGGCCTGGGTGAGTATGTGCTATTCCCTGGAGTGTGTGATGCCTGGTCTAGTCTCCAGTCTCGGGTGATATAGCTCAGACAGCAAAGAGCCTCTCATTCACCTCTTAAATGGAGCAATGCCGTTTGACACGTATGCACATCAGGCTGCCAATTTCTTATGAACTGACTGATGAACCCTGAGGCATGCTTATAATTTTTTCTGGGTTTATGTGCCAAGATCAGTCGTAGTTCATTTTCACTTGACCAATTTACAACCTCTGTTGTATCCCTTAGAGGTAAACAGGTTGCCTCTGTTACTGTTCCTTTAAGAAATATGTTGTATTTGAGAACTCTGTTCTGTGTAATGCTTCATTTAAAAATGGTCCAGGTTTAAGCCCTCTATGTAACATGGAAGGGTAGGCTGTAGGTGGAATAGGTGGATATATATGTAAACGAGTGAATGATTTCTGACTTTTTGAAACTTGAACAGTGTTCACATACCATATCAAACTCCTTCAGTTAAAAAGAAACAAGGCAAATTGGGGTTCCTGTGATATGGGCCATATAAAATCTGGCCCCATGTGTAAAAACCCAAATATGGCGACAAAAGTCTTTGAGTTCAATGCATTGTGCTCATTGCAGCATTTTTTTTAATGGGAGA
Organism: Brycinus macrolepidotus; assembly: GCA_037974445.1. Taxonomy (NCBI): domain Eukaryota; kingdom Metazoa; phylum Chordata; class Actinopteri; order Characiformes; family Alestidae; genus Brycinus; species Brycinus macrolepidotus. The sequence goes on along the minus strand of JBBPCZ010000019.1, from coordinate 13,837,548 downwards.
AGACAGTGTACTTGTTAGAATGATCTTGGGCTAAGTAGCCTCCTGTGAAATAAAGCCTTAGTGTATGTGACTATAGGCCGTTAAGTTTCAAAAAGAAAAAAAATGACTGTCAAATGTGCATAATCAGTGTTGATATTGTTACTCGCTTGGCAGATTATCATTACACAGCCTTAGCTCTCACAGTATGTTCTTTGACCTTCTACAGCAGTGCAAATATTTAGCTGGGTAACTTGTACCTCATTGCAATTCATAGATTTGCAAATCCATCTTAATCAAGCTCACTCTCTAACTGTATACACAGCACTTCCTTTAAAGTCTGCGCTGCAATTTCACACGTCACTGATCATCCATCACCTTTTTTTTTTTAGGTACACTGCCCTTTTTTTCTCCATTATGTACTAATAAGCACCAGCCAAATGTGTATTTTCCACACTGCAAACATCTATAGCGAAGTGTTGTCTCTTTGCAGTGAGGGGATTTCTCAGATGGCTCATGAATAGTGGTTTGTATTTGACTCGGTGGAAAAGTGGAAACAGTGCAGAGAGCGAGAGGAGCAATGACCTTTTGGAGTGAAATGTTAATTTAACTGCTGTACGAAAAGAGCGTGCGTGGCTACTGAATACTGAACATGTAAATGTTACCAGTCCCCACTGATTCCTCCTGTTTACATGTGGATTAGGTACAGTTCAGTGGTCGCTAAGTGCATATAAGCTTCGCCCTCTGGTGTTATTATGAGTTTATTGGTGGGTTCGGAATACAAAATTGCAAGCAAGGTCCTCCAAGTGCGAGGGACCACCATACTGTACCGCTGCATGATTTCATACAGCTGCATGATGATTTATCTTAGAGAAGTGATGGTGCTATTATGCTCAAAATGTATTATATAGAGGCGAAATACTAGTATTGTTATTGTGCTGTGATTGCAGTTCACCTTTCTAATATATTAGAAACACTTTGGTGAAATATAATTAGTTTGGTGTAATATAATTATAATTGGTCTAATACGTTAGAAACACTTAGCTGTGTTTGACATGGTTAAGGACCGATCTGCATTATGTAAAATGCAACTTTACTTTTGATTAATTAAAACAAATGAACATTAATCTGGAACTGTGATTCCAGATAAAAAGCATTGTGATTGGTTATGGGGCTCATTAGCATTTTGCAATCTTATCACGGTATCACAATTGGTCAGTTTCAGTATCACAGTAATGGTTAACAAGTGATATATTGTCCAGTAGGGATGCATGATCAGAATGAGCAGTGAATAACGTGAGCCAGGTAGGTGCACTCCCGCTGCGTTTGAATGCTGCTTCTAGATCTGTACCAAACTGTTGTAGCTAATTATACATGATCCATTATGCTAAATATCCAGCTGCCTCTTGCTTTCAGTGTGCACTTTATTTGTTTCATATTACTTAAATAGACAACTCATTTCAGTTAATGAATTTAAAATGGCAGTTTAGCCCACTAAGGACCAAATAGTGTTATTTGTATTATTTTGGCTAATAGAAAGTGCTGAAAGTGTTGTAATGTGTTTTGTGTGTTCATTTAGTTGACACAGTCTGAGTTTGAAGTTGTAGAAGAAAGGTTACAAAGCAAATTGCTAGTGAGTGTGTGGGGGTGGCTATTTAGTTTTTTTATGCTTTAGTGACCTTTCTAATATTTGAAAATCATCACCCATCACTAGTTTGTTTCAGTATCATGCTGAATTACAGTCCAGAATAAATTAGCACTCTGTAAACACTGCAAAAGCTGTAACTATTTTACAGAGTACTCAAAATGTAACCATTACAATAGATGCATTGACATTCATTCAGATTTATTTTAAGCATTGAGGTGGCACTGTCATCTGTTCGGTTCTGTGTAAGCATGTGTGTATGTGTGTGTGTGTGTGTGTGTGTGTGTGTGTGCATGCACAGTTGCATGCAAAATCTTGGGCACCGTTGAACAAATGAGATATTTTGTAATTTTTTGGAGTGAAAAACAGTAACTTCTGTAAAAGACTAATTAAAATATTTCATTACTGAAAAAGCTAATTAAAAATGGATTTCTGTCATGTGAAAAGTTTGGACACCCTACTAAGTCAATACTACTGAATTCAGTTTTACTTCATCAGACCACAGCACTTCCCGAATTCCTCTAGATTATTCAGATGTTTTTTGCAGACTTTTGTGATGAGGTCACATGTAAGGTTTCTTTCTGATGACTTTTATCATGCAAATCTTGTGAAAGCACAACTGCACAGTAGAACAATGTACCACTAGTTCTGTCGCAGCTAAACTTTTCCCTTGCTAATGTATGAAAGTTTTGCTGTGCCTTTCGGGCAAGGACACAGGCGGTTCTATCTTGATCTTCCCAATCTTACCTTAATTTGCACAGCTTCCCCTAACTGCCATTTCTTAATGACATTTTGCTCTGCGAAAGTTGGGCTGAAAGTGCTTTGATACCTTTTATGGCCTTCCCCTGCTTTGTAGGCATCAGTAAGCTTCATTTTCAGATACTCAACCAGATGGTCAGAGAAGCCCATGTTGTTGAGAGTCAAAAAACGTTTGAAGAGGTACAGAATTCATTAAGCTTTAGAACTGTCATCAGCTGACAATTCAAAATGACAAATTCGACATAGTCAATGTCGACGAGTTAATTAAGTGCTGAAACTTGTGGCTGTAAGAGTGTTCAAACTTTACATGAACTGAACAGGTGTTTTTGTGCGTGGGTTTAAAGTCTGTGTGCGCGTTTATGTAAGAGAAATAAACAAGATGGAAATGGCTAAATCTTGTATTTGCAATGCTTTGTGTTCCCTGGCAAGCTTGCTGGTCAATAGACATGGATTTTATCTGATTTTACTGAGTACAGTATGCGTGACTTGGTGCTGTAACAACTGGCTGGTTTAATTCAGAGCACACACAGTCTTCAGCAGTGGAATATTATACTGGATAAATATTGATCCTTGTTTTGCAGCCATTTGTGGAAAAAAAAATAGCATTTTTATGTATTGATCTGTTTGGAGTTGGTGGGGTTTTAAGATTCATGTCTGGTTGACAGTGTTGATAAAATATTAGGAGATAAGGTTCTGTTCCTGCAGATGTAGATATTGTGTTGGCTTAAGATTAAAAGTATTTTTAGGGAGCCACAATGACATCTGAATCATATCAGCACTGACAGATAATGGTTTAAAGGTCCCATGTTCTACATTTTACTTGCATTTATGATTTTCTTGACTGAGGTACATATGTGACGTTCATCGTTCACCATAAACTGTCATAGTTAGTTTTACATATCCAGCTTCTCTTGATCCCCTAGAATCCCCTAGACTAGGGCAGCTGGTAGCCTAGTGGTTAGGGGGTTCGCCCTGCGATCAGGAAGTCGTGGGTTCAATTCCCAGGACCACTAGGTACCTCTGAGGTACCCTTGAGCAAGGTACCGTCCCCACACACTGCTCCCCGGGCGCTGTGTTGCTGCCTGCTGCTTCACTTGGTGAATGGGTTAAATGCAGAGGAAGAGTTTTGTGCTGTTCACACTGTGTGCTGTGGTGTGTTCACGTATGACCTAATGATCACTTATCATTATCACTTTTAAATTAACCAGGCTCTTATTACTGTGCCTTTAGGAAGGATATATGTTAATGATCTCTGTTCCGATTGGCTGTCCTGTATCACATTCAAAAAGCAATCTAGGCGGAAACACTTTATTTCTTATAATTTGAGTGTGAAAGGGTGGGGCTAACACGCTGGAGGTGGTATGTGAACAGACATATATGTAAATGCATTTTTTATGACATCATGAAAACAGTGAGGATCTGCTTTTGCAGTTTTTCGAGTAGTTTATAGTTCATACTAGGGCTGCACGATATTAGGAAATCATGCGATATGCGATAATGTTGTTGAGTGTTGCGATGGCGATATCACAT
>JBBPCZ010000019.1:13799819-13817350 GCA_037974445.1 Brycinus macrolepidotus | reverse complement strand
TTAACGAGTACCGATCGAGTCATAAAATGTGATTATCGGCCGATACCGATCTTCGGCCGATCGATCGGAGCATCACTCTCAGTGGCTCCTCTGTGGAGACTGTCCAGGGCACCAAGTTCCTTGGTGTTCACATCGAGGAGAACTTCATATGGACACCAGCAAGCCCAGCAATGTCTCTGCTTCCTGTGGAGACTGTGGAGAGCTCACCCCCACCCTGTATTACTGTATTATTGTATTGTTTGCTGCTGCGTTTTAAAGTCTTGCACACTTTCTTTCCTCCACTCCTAGAGAAATGTTTTGTTCTCCTGTGTACTGTGCAGATGGTTCAAATGACCACAAAAATCTTCTTGACTTGGCTTGTTTTGACTTGGTGTGTTTGATAACTGTGCTTTTTAGCAGTTCAGAAGTCAGCCCATGAATCGCTGGAGGACCTCAAGAATGCATTTGGCCATGTTCTGATTGAGAGGAAAAAGTAGGAGTCTTTTTTTACCTGTTGCTAGGGGATACACCAGCCAAATGGACGTCAACTCTTTTGTCTGGTGGAGCCAAGCTATTAGCATTTTCTTCTGGGTGCATTTACGACCTCTTCGCTTCTGTATGGCTGCCAGTTTGAGAGGATGAGTGACGGTTTTCGAGGCTAGTTGAGAAAGTGGGTTTCAGATTTTTAATGTTTCTGTATGGTAGCAGAAGGAGGGCATTGTGAACTATTTATTACCAAATCATTTATTACCTAAAATATGGTTTTAAAGTTGCTCAATTGAAATGATTTTTTTTCTTAGTTCATAATAATTTTCAACAATTAAACATGTCCAATTATAGATAATTAGTACCAATTTTAGAGGATACTGCTCAGTGTTGTGATTACACACTGAGCGAGGAGGGACAAAAATGGGAAAGTGCAGGGCATGTAAAAAAGCATAGGTATAGGGAGTTTTCGGACTAGCTAGCATGCAGAGGCTGACTTTAGTGGTGCCTCTGGGGTTTTAGGTTAAGCCTCTCTTGCTCTCCGTTACATATCCTTTAGTGTTTTCACAGTGCTGGAGTGTACCATGTGTTCTTCCCCCAAGAGCACCTCAAGCTGTCCAAGAAAGGCAGAGCTGTAAATATTCAACCTAACAGGAGGAAGACTGGCACTGATATTGTGCTAAAATGAAAGGCCCTGGAATTGCAGCACAGTGGCAAATGTCTCCTCCAGTTCTCTAAGTTTGATGTAAACCCTCTCCTTGTTCCCAAACTGCTTAGTGAAACAGCTTTGATCACCTTCGGTCTGCGACAGAGCCTGTTTTCACTCATGTGTGTAACTTGCTAAATATAGTGCCTTAAATAACTACAGTTAAAAGCCACCTGTTCTCTTTAAACTGACCTTCAGCTGAGCTCTGGAGTGTCAAGAGGACATAGGATTAGACTATTAATCTGAGCTGTATCAAGTGCCTCCCTCTAAACACCACCACATGCCCAAGGTGGAGGTGGTTTTTGAGTGTTGAAGAACTGAGGAACACTTGAAAAGATACATATTGCACCAGTCAGTGGCTTGTTAAAATGGCAAAATAAGAGAGACAGACATGTAATGATATATTGGCGTAGAATGTCCACCCAAAGTTGGCTGCAACATGATGGGTCTAGTTTAGTTGAAAATGGGACATGATTTGACTGTATATTTTATTTTCCTACGTTATCTACATTACCGGTTTCTAAGTCATGAATATGTCTGAGAAGAGTCATTCAGAAGTTGGAACTTCTAAACAACATCCAGGGAAGGGGCACACCCCACTCAAACCAATCATATTGTATGCAAAAATCTGTATGTACTACTCAGCGGTTGACTTGGTGTTTCTGACTTTAATGCAAACTGCAGCTTTTTTCAGTGCCACTAGAATTTGATCATTTTAGGGTGGCTTTCAAGACCACCAATTAAGCATCTAAAGTGTATGAAATCTCTTCCATGTCAAAAAATAATAGAAAAGCTGTTTATTCAATTTATGGCCCTCGTAACCTCCAGGGTCTCATGCATTTGTGAAGTTTGTGTGGTGGTAAAGACCTCTACTGTAATGCTTAATACATTTTGATGAAGTATCGATGTATTAAAATGTCTGTACTCACAGCTGTTTTAGACAAATAATAGTAATTTAAAAACAGATGTCTGTGTATACTTCGCTGTGATGTATACCAAAAGCAGCACAGTAGGCTCAGTTCCTTTGCGACTCTTTCCATTTCACACTAGACAAGAATTTTTTTTCTGTACTCATTTGGTTTTTCCAGTAATAGGTAAGTTCATGTGATTCCTCAATTATTTCTGTCAACAGGCTCTTGAACTTGCTTGTAGCTTGTGCTAGGACAGCGCTGCTGCTAAAACATAGAATATCGCTGTTTTCTGTGTTGATTAAAAGTTTAGATTGCACAAAATAGCAAGAATACTGAATTTCGGCTTGTATCTGCCAAGAAATCACAAGCATACGTGTGTAAGACAAGCAGCAAAAAACTAGTTGGATCTTATTTTAGCGCTTCATGCACGAAATACTGTTGCTGCGCCACATGCAGCCGGTGTAAAAGACTTCATTGATTGACAGGAGCTTTTACAGTGTCTGGTAACATTTTGCTCATTGGCTTATTTTTGCTTACGTTCAGTTTAAAATAAAGGTTCTACACCCACACATATCTCATTTACAAAAAGACCCGTCCATTGATGGTTCTTTAGGGAATCAAAAAAGTTCTTCGATGGTACTAAGAAAAAAAACCCTTCTGGCATGTTTATTTTAAGAGAGTAACTGGAAACATGGAGTCCCTGTTATGAGCTATTCATGAGGCCCTAAAAAAAAAAACTTAAAAAGGCATTTTTCGATTGATTGGCTCTCCAGGCAGTCTCACCGGTAATATCCCTCTTATTGCTCTTTTTTTAAAGGTTACAAGCTTACAAGAGGTCAAAGGTATCGACTACGTGTGGAAAATGGAAATGAATCCATGAAGCAGCTAATTGCACTGCATCTTCTCATTAGGGGTTGGGCTGCTGATTGATTTGTGAAACACATTGCACAATTATTTTCCAGCCTTTTAATCCAGAGGGGAAACATGCAGCCATACAGGCATGAAATGCCTTCAGGTAGGCTTTGTAAGGATGGCTTGAAAAGAGAAGCATATTTCTACTTTTTTTTTTTTATTTCATCTTGCCCTCAGTATGTCTTATTATTCACAACACAGTACTGCATGTAACGTATCTAATTGTAGCGTGTTCCATGTGAAAAACATTGTTTTGTAGTCTAATTTCATTTCCCGTGTTGTCAGACCAGGCAGGTTAAATCTGTTTTGCTGCACTAAGCTAATTAGAACAGATCAGGTTTCCATGGTCATAGTGAAAACCTAATGGAGTGGGGGAGCACAAAGAGCCTGCTGCACACACTCCCCTGGCACCCAGCATGACCAGTCACACACGGGTTCATTTGAGAGAACAAAAGACATTTTTATTTATCTCTTCCATTTTAATGAGGCCCTTCTTTAGAAACAGATGGTACATTAGTGGAGACAAACTCTCGCTGACATCAGTGGAATCCGAACTAACACTACAGCGAGGCGGGAAGTTCTGCTTTCTATCTACGCAGATTGGGTGAGGCCCGCTGCGTTTCACGAGAAGCACTGAATTCACTTTCTTTTTGTTGGAAAGTAGACAGTGTTTTATCACCTCGGAAGAGGAGTGGAATATTGATGTGGCAAACAGAATCTCCGGTTAGCTCTGACCCCTTTGTTCGCGGCGCCAGCATTAAAGTTGCTGAGTGAGTTGTTCGCATTTAGCTCTCCTTTACTGTAACCCTCAGCAGAACTCTCTCCTAACACGCGTACCTACGCGCTGTCCCACGTTAAGTGCCTCAGCACTAAACTACACTGGGTCATAAACCTTTGTTCTGCCTAAGTCAGACACATTTGCTGCCATTCTTAAAGATCCCAAGTATAATATTAGTGTACTTTTCCAATATAGGCATCACAATATTTTATTTTTTTTTCTGTTGTAGCCTTCAGGTGGTCTCCTGGATTGAAATTCCTCCACCGCTGAGGAATAAACTGTCCTCTGAAGCAAATTCACTCTTTCTAGTGAATCAGAGCCACAGTAGGGAATGTTTAGAAGGTGGGAATTCAAATGTAAACATGCAAATATGTTTGGAATTCAGTTTCCATAAGCAAAGGCCTTGGATTTCTGGAGTTAATTGAATAAATCCAAACCTTGAAATGGCCAACTTCGGAATTACCCTCTTTAATATCTGTCTGGTTGGAATGGTAACCATTAGTCCTAATAAAATCCACTCTATTCCATTCCTAAGGTAAAATTTTCTGTCAGATGAGGAATCTATGGCATCCGATATACGATATTACAAGAATCCAGGTTTGGAACAAAATGCGCTAGTGCAGTCACATTTTAAAAATCGCTTTTTTATTCAGTATCACTCACTGTGCAGCACTACATCAAATTTAGCAGACCCAAATGCGTTTTATTATTCCAGCTTATGATCTCCCGGCAGTAGAGTAAAAATTTTGACAGCTGTGCCACTTGGGAGCATCCTCGAAATCTCCTTTCAGTGAGAAATGCTTTTGTTCAGTTGTAGCTACAGTTTTATGAATAGCCCCAGATCTCAAAAATAATTATAACATGGAGATCTGGTTGTGGCACAGGGTTGTGGTACAAGCTACGCTGCAGCCAAACCCACCACTCTTCCACCCGACGGTGCCAAATCAAAAAGTGGACCACTCCCCAACCCTGGCAACAAACCAAAACTGTAGCCACAAATGTTTCAAGATCCTAACAATGCCTCTGGTGTTCCTCCCCTATACACCCAAATGGAGGTTGACAGGTGCATTCAGTTAGCCAGGCAGGAGTGTAGCCGTGTTCATGGCTAATGAAGGTAATTAGTTAGATGAGCGGTGACATGTTTAGTGGATGCCCGGTGGTAGGTGTGTACACTCGAATGTGCAGTTACAGCACTCTGGCCTCAGCTGCAGCACGGGGAGCTCCATCAGCTAAATAACCCTTGTGCTTTTTCACTCATTTCCAGTGAGTCACAAGCATCTAATTCCATCCAGTATGAATTCTCCACCTGCTTGCACAGTGCACATACACCCTTATTAAGCCAATTCATGCCCTACCTGGAAAATATCCTCAGAAACAAATTGATTGTTCTTTGTACCAAATGGCCACGTGATCACCATTGGCCGCCAAGGACCTGGAGAACTGGACAAAGCCGACCTTAAGTGTGTGTGTGTGTGTGTGTGTGTGTGTGTGTGAGTGCCTGTTCACATGTATTTTTGTGCATTCTGACAAAAACAAAAGCTGCGTTTCATTTTTTAAAACTGAAAGGGCAATACTGCAGCGTTTTTCAATCTAATCTCTATCAGCTCCATCTGTAGAAGATGGCTGATTCTCACAGAATCATTTCAATGGCAAACAGAGGAAAAAAAATACAGAAAAAGAGAAGAAAACTTGCTGACTCAAACCAGCTTCAGCACCTGCCCAGTGGATTTTATTCTAAATAAATTTGAATCAGTTTGTTTTTGTTCTTGTTTAAGTACAGGGCATAATTGTAATCACATTAATGCTACACATGTGACTGATAGAGATTAGAAGGAGTGTTCCTTTAAGGTTAGAGTTAAGTTTACAAAAAGTCTTACTTCATACTTCTCTTGGTTTGTATAAGTAGTTACTGTGTAAAAATGCATCAGAGCCTTGTGATATTGCAATGGAAAACATGACAGGGTTCTTCATGTAGCTGTGACGAAGCATCAGCGTTTTTGTAATTGTAATATCTAATTCAGTCACGTTGTTTGCAAATGACAGCACCAATCAGCAACCCGCTCTAGCACCTTCATGTCATGCACACACTCCTCCTGCCTCCAAGCTGTAGTCTCATTAGCAGATTCCACATCAACATCATCATTTTTCTTCCTTTAATTGTGCAAAATATTGTGAGAATTTTGAAATGTGAACCCAGTATTGTGATCCAAATTAAATCATGGGCTGAATGTATTGTTATACCCCTTGTAATTACATGTGGGATTTACTGTGTGTGTGAATGTGTGAATGTGTGCCTGTGTGCGTGACACATATGGCGAAAGCACTGCGTTAAACTGGAGTGAACTGGACCATAATTGTGATTCCTAGTAGCATCTGCTGCGTGCTCTGCTGGTTATGTGTGATGGAGTAGCTGTGTGCAGTGGCCACACACCACCTCACGCAGGTGCACATGGCACGTCAGAAACTGATGAGCTGAGCTGGCCACTAATCTGTGTATACGTGCGTGGATGTCGCATTCAGTTCATCCAGCCTGTCTCACATTGAATCGAGCCAGTTTTGCCAGTCCAGGTGCTTGAAGAGAACTCGTCTCGAGAAAGGGGGAGAATCAGAGCCGGTGTTGCCTGGGGACGGAAACAAAGTCCAAGAGTATTAGGTCATTGGAAAGTTACTTAGAGGAATGAATGAATAAATTTAAGGTGATGGTGCTGCTGTTTTGTGCTCTGTGCTCCACTGAGACCTTATTGATTTTCAAAGAGCATTTTTTATGTGTTTGAGGCTAGCTCCACTTGAATCACTCGCTCATGTCCTCTACCATCATGTATTCTGCAGTGTATCAGTTTCCCCCTCAGTGTGGACCTGGTGCTGAACACCACTGGATTGTGGATTAAATAAACAGACTTCAGCGTGTCCACAGTAACCAACAAACCACAATGGAGATTCCGTTGGCATATCACTGGTTTAGCACTTCTTATAATATTACAGCCATATGTGGCAGAATTGTTTGTGTTGGCATACCACTTTTGCAATCTGCTGCAATTTGATGCTGTTGAGTGACCAGAAATGCAGTAGCTACGGCATCAACCATGCAAAATGTTGCATTGCTCCAATGCACAGGTACAGTGCCATTAAGGGCAATTATAATTCCATAACCATCAAACTTCAGTTTAGTTCAGTTCTGACTCACAGCTTGAGCTTGAGGTAGCTGTAAAGCGTTTTTGTTTATCCTGATCACTTAGGACCCTACTGATAAATCAGCTAGCCAGTAATATTGGCCAACAATGTCTCGGGTAATGTAGGTGAAGACCCTGCTTACAAAAATATGAAGAGAACTGATGAAGAACAAGAAAATCCAAAGTTAATTAACCAAAGCCATTAAAAATTTTGGAAGCTCCACTCTCTGTGCTGTAATATTTATGTTATCGAAGACTTAAAAACTTAAAGGCTCTCATTTAAGTTTAAAAATATCTGTCAGTCATTTTAGTCATTAAAACGCTTAACTAAAGTTTAAAACAAAACTACAAGTTTTTTATTTTAAATTTTATCAAACCTAATTTGTATATTAATGGTTATCAGAATTTTTGTTACCTTGAAATTAGTATCTGTCACAAGGGTTGTTGTGCCTTCTGAACCTATATGAAAATGTATAATATTAATAATATTAGCTGGTATAATTTTACATTTGAATGTACTTTTATATTCCAAGATTTTTAACTGAACAGTACTTTGAAAAATATGACTGTCAGTTCTGACTTGTCGTAAGTACTTGTCTCAAGCACAAATTAACAACAGAACTTGTGCCAGTTTCATCTACATACATACATGGCATGCGTCTGGTGGTTTGTGTGGACTCCCGGACTCTGAGGTGGAGCTGAAGTCGTGATCAGAGATCAGTGCTGGGGCTAGGTGATGATGATGAAGGTGTGGGGATAGAGGCTTTTCTCCTTCTGCCTCTTCTGTGCCACACTGTGTGAGGGATGTAGAGGTGCGGTGGGCTGCGTTGGATTAAAGATCATATCAGTAGCAGCACGGCAGCTGCAGAGGCAGTGCTGGAGGAGTGATGGGCCTGCCGGCAGATGAAGCCTTTGCAGCAGGAGATAGCAGGAGAGCAGGATGCTGTTTATAAAAGAGCAGGGGGATACGAGTGAGCCTGATCGAGGTGGCTGTGCGCTTCTGTTTGAGGTGGGCAAGGAATTCAAATGCCATAACACCAGTCTTGTGGCCTTTTAGGACTTCTTCTAATGCTTAGTGATTTCAAAGAACTAAAAATTGTGTCTCTATTTTTTAGATAATTTTTATTCAAAAGAATCATGTCTGTATTTAAAATCCTGTGGTAACAATAGCGGTGGCAAATCCTGTGGTACAATAGCGTTAATAGCGTAAGATAATTTTTTATTGTCCATGGTGTTAAGGTCAATATAACTTATCAGTATCTAATATCTAAGTCAGTATAACTGCAGCTGCATGGGCGCCGGAACCATTATAGGACTTTTCAAAATCATTCGTTTCGTCCCCCCCACTTTTTGCTCCCCCGGACAACAGCTGAGACGTAGAGCCCTGCGCGTCCCGCCCACATTAAAAAGGCTTCCGGTGCCCATGTGCAGCGGTCTTATTGGTTGGGCCTTCAGGTGCCGGATTGAAGAAGGCCTAAAAGATTAACACAGCTGTAGTTATACTGACCTGGATCTTAGATACTGATTGGTTATATTGACCTAAACACCAAATATCTGAAAAGGTTTACCCTATCGTACCACAGTATTTTATTGTCTATGGTGTTTAGGTCAATATAACTGATCAATATCTAATATCTAGGTCAGTATAACTGCAGCCGTGTTATTGGTTAAGCCTTCAGGTGCTAGATTGAAGAAGGCCTGACAGATTTGCCACCGACAGAGTTAGGAAGTGGAATTCATTTTGATTTGCAGTGACTTGAACCAGAGTGGTACATGGAAACATCACTCTAGGGTCTTTGGAAGTCACTATTGTTCTTATACAATAATCCCATAGGGGCACTAGCAGAAATTAGCTTTATTGTAGGTAGAGTGATGTAATGGTTCTAAATCAAATCAAAAATGAATGGTGAAATGTTACACTCCTATGTAGAGGTGTATTTTTTTCCTTGTTTTTTTTTTTTTTTTACTATATTTTATTATATAGCACTGCTATGCTGATAAGCAGCAAGGGTTGTGGCAAGACATTGCAATGATATTCACTATAAAAAGTATGTTTTTTGTGTATATTAAGCTTTGATTTAGTTATGGTTCTTTAGAAATGACTTCATTGATTCAGATTTCCTTTTGATTGTTTGAGTAAGATATTAAAACACATAAGTGTCAGGCTTGGCTAATGGAGCAGCCATGAACATGGAGTGAAAAGGGCAAGTAGGCCAGCCTTTATTCGCAGCAAGACTTGTGGAACAAAAATGAGAGTCGGTCCAAAAGCAAGGAGGGTTGTAAACAGGAAATGACAAACTAACTAGCCGTGATCCAAAAGAGCAGAAAAATAAACCTAACCAAGCAAGATGAACAAACTGGAAACACATTGTCCTCAGTTGTGTGGTAGTTGCAACAACATGTGAGGCTTTGGAAGGAAAAGACAAAACACAGGACTTATGCCTTATCAGCCACAACATTAAAACCACTGACAAGTGAAGTAAATAACATTGTTTCTACCATTAAAATGGCATATGTCAGGAGAGTGGGATATATTAGACAGTAAGTGAACAGTCAGGTTTTGAAATTGAGGTGTTGGAAGCAGGTAAAATGTGTAAATATCTGAGTGACTTTGATTACTGGACTAGACAAGCATCTGCAGACCATCAGGTCTTGTGAAGTGTTCCCAGAAGGCAGTTGTAAGTAACTACCAAAAGTGATCCGTGGAAAGACAGTCGGCAGGGAACCAGTGACCAGATCACGGGCGCCCAAGGCTCACTGCACTTAGGGAGGGAGGGTTAGCCTATCTGGTCCGATCTCACAGAAGAGCTACTGTAGAAAAAGCACACAACATTTTCTTTGACATCTTAAGGATGGCCCGGGTTATGAGTGTGTTGCATAACTAGAGAAAGATGGCACCAGGAGGCACTATAGGAAGAATCAATCTATGAGAGGAAGAGTGATGCTCTGGGCAATGTTCTGCTGGGAAACCTGGGGTGCTGGCATTCTTTTGGATGCTACTTTGACACATAAAACCTACCTTAACATGCTGGAGACCAAGAACACACCTTCACGGCAACAGTATTCCCTAAAGGCAGTGGATAGCACATATTATTGCACCCTGCAAAAAATGTTCAGGAATTGTTTGAGGAACATGACAAAAGGTTTTGTGGTTTTAATGTTTTGGCTGATTAGTTTATATACAACTTGGGGAAGGAGAGAGAAGAAAAGTCTTTGGTATTCAGGTGAGTTAGATCAGGTTGTCTTGGAAACAGGAGTGGGAGGTGTGGTTTCCCACTGAAGATTCTGGGAGTCAGTGACTCAAAGGTAGTTTTAGGGACTTAATGTAACACACACTTTTTATGGCTTAACGCTTTTATGAAACAGGAACAAAATAATATATTAGACATCAGTGATTAATAAATTATTTATTATTAATATTACTGACAATAAATAATTCTTCTGCCAAACAGGAAAGTTTTACATAGTTAAAGGAATGGGTTAGTGTTTAATTTTACACAGTTTTCCATGATTTTCCACTTACCCTAGATGTAGTCAATCAGCCAACATATGTTTGGTGAGGCTAATCTTGAACATTGAACATTAGAACTCAATAGTCACCCAAATTGCCCAAATAATTTCTGAAACATGCATCCCCAAAACTTCTCTTAACTTTCTCAGACCACATCCAGACCTTCATTTAGGTGGCCCAGACTTGTGGATATTGTTTGAGACACACCATGACTTACATACTGCTTGTCGTAACTGCAAGAAAATGAGCAAATCTTTACTGCTACGGACAGCAATTTCAGACACCATCAGGGTTGGTATTTACAAAGGTGTTGTGATTTAGAGGACTCAAAATATTTGGTCACATGAGTGTCAAAAATGGCTCATCCAATCAGATTTTAGAACTGCAAATACCTGTTTTATAAAATAATTTCTAACATTTCCATTTTTACACCCCCAATAGTAACTATAGGAGTTTCCTTTCCTTCCTATTAGGACTGTAGTTGTTCTGAAGGCACTAATTGCCAGGACTTATTTTATGAAGACCTCAGGGCAGGGCATAATTGGGCAATGTCAAAAAACTGATAGGGGCGTAACAGGCGGAGAGATGTGAGACATGATCGAGAGCATGAAACGCGAGCGTCTCCCAAAGGAGGCAGCAGAGGCTAACTGCCAGCCAGAACCTTTCAGTCTGACTCTTTCCCCTCTGCTGAACCATCACTAGTGTCATGACTGATTGAGGACACCACCCACACACCCAAGGGGAAGCGTGTGTGTGTGCACGTGTGAAATAAGGTGAGAGAGGGAGTGTGAGAGCATGCATTTGTCCGTGTGTATGTGTGTCTGTGTTAAGAGTGGGCAATATGGCAAAAAGTATTACATCACAACACTTTTATTTTCATGATTCAAGTACAACAGGCAGAAAGCACTACCAAAGCAATAATGTCACATTTTAGAAAAGGCTCTGAAAAGCAAATTACCATGTTTCTTTTATTCCATGTTTGCTACTATTGAAGAAGAAACATGAGAAAAATATCAAACAGTTAAAAATGAATAAAATAATTGTTGACATCAAATCAGCTAATTCTTTCTGTGCTTTTTTATGCAGTTACTACACAGTAGTTTTTGCAGAGTCTCTGTAATTGGTCTATAAAAGATTTTTTTAATAAAGCATGCAGATGTCTAGTGTTGAAGACCAGACAGTACAAGAGCAGAGAATTTGCCTGGTGACTGGGGCGGCCAGGGTTCTTTCTGTGTGGAGTTTGCATGTTTTAACCAGGTTTGAGCTCTGGTTTCCTCCAGAGACATTCATGTCAGACAAATTGGAAATGCGAAATTGCCCTTAGCTGTGACTGTGAGTGTGTTTGTCTGTGCCTCTGCCCTGCAATAGACTTCCGACCTGTACGGGCCGTTTCTCCACTTTTTGCCCTACGATCACTGGGATGGGCTCCAGACCCCCCCACCACCCTGCTTAGGAAAACCGGCTGAGTTAAGGGATGGATGGAGTTTCACTACATCTAGATGACCTTTGGCGGAAGCGTGAGCCAGTTGAAGAGGGTGAACTGTTATCTCTTAATTCAGAAAATGTGGGGAAACTGCTCCTCAGTCAACATAATGCCACATCATTTACTGACAAAGTAGTTAACTAGCTGCCGTTAGCCTGTACTCTAACTATACGTTCCCTCCAAAATCACAGCACATCAGGATCACCCTTTTTTTGAAAGATTTTTGCTGCACGTAGGTGAAGAAAACAGAGTAGGTAACCAGGGCTTAAGGTTAATTGCTTCTGTTCCAATTCTACACTGGGTTCAGAACTACAGGTCTACACACAGACAGTTGAGAAAAGATATTCAGGTCAGTGTTCAGTAAATATTTCAACTTAAAACCTTAAAAAAGCAGAAGTGTGTGAAAGCAAAACAGCTGTAACTTGTTTGACTAAATTACATTGTTCACAATAAAAATATACCAAATATACATTATACCAAATTTTACCCCATGTCTGGAACTTCTGTTGATAGCCATGGCTCATTCAAAAGTGGACTGTGACATTGTTTATCATGGTAATGATAACATATTGTCATATTGCTCAACCCTAGTGTGTGTGTGTGTGTGTGTGTGTGTGTGTGTATGTGTGTGCCAGACATCTTTTTTTCGTCTACAAAATAGCTGCAGTGAGAAGCATATTAACAATAGCCCCCTATTCCCATCCATTATGTTTGTCAATTAGAGATTGATCCTCACTCCTCCCAAATCACAGCTCATCCAGGAAGAGGCTCATTTGCTGTAATAGTTAGCTTTATGATTAGTAATTTTACCACCCAGCAATTTTCCACTGCATTCACTTCAGCTAGTGGAGAGAAGGCTGCATGCCGAAGACAGCTCAATTCAGAGTGGCTGGGAGATGTTAAGAATAAGTGAACACATTAATCCACAAGTCATTGCAATCTTGTAATCCACTCGCTATGTTAATTGCCTGCTATTTTCTCTGGGAAGGAGGCTTATGGGAAAGGTCATTAAATGGCTCAGAGCAATTGACCAGCGTTAGCCAGCCTGTGTGTGAGCAGCTTCAGTCTCTGTCATTCTCACTGCGAGGTCATACCTTTCTAAACTGTAGTGTGTGTGTATGTGTGTGTGTGTGTGTGTGTGTGTGTGTGTCTGTGTGTGTGTGTGTGTGTGTGAGAGAGTGTGTGTGTGTGTGTTTGTGTGTGAAAGTCTCTTTGGGCCTATCTTGCCCCGAAAGTAAGCTGATGACTTATGTCCCTGTCTTCGGCCTAATGGCTAATTTATCCTTTTGTGTTTATTCCTTAAAGACATAATAGTTGGATTCACAGTGCTTGTTCTCCTCAGCCACCCTCCTCTCCTGACATTACATATACATTCAACCCTTTATCTACAGAGAATGAATAGAATTTCTTACAGTATCTTCTTGGTTTGCGTGTCAAATATTGATTGTGCTCAGTTTCTGTAAGAAGCCAATGCATATAAAATAGGGTCCGTCCAATATATTGGCTGATGTCAAGGTTCCATGGATTTATCAGTGTCTGTGAAAATCCTGTTGATGGCTGATTTGATGGCTGACAGTCCTTTATGCGGAAGTCATTTCGCTGGATTTTAATGGTTTTATGCTGCTATGCCAGCCTGGCAGTCACTAATTATTCACTTTATCTGGTAGCTGGTGAACTTCAACACTGTGATGGTTAAAATAACAAAAAAGTAAAATCCTTTAGAATGTTGCCCTTCACCAAAATGCGTCTGTTAATTTTAAGTAAAATTATTAGAATCTGTATGTACAATATGACATAATTATCGCAATATTATTGGCTGTGGTTTTTAGCTCCTTAAAATTTGTATTAAAATTAGTGACACAATATTCTCATCAGTCTGTCTGTCTGTAATACACAGTGCAGCCAGATCATTAAAATCACCCATCTAATATCGTGTAGGTCCCACTTGTGCCAACAAAACAGCTCTGACCCATCAATTCGTGGACTCCAAGGCCTCTGAAGGTGAGCAGTGGTATCCGGCCCCAAGATGTTAACAGCCAATTTTGCAAATTGTGAGGTGGGCCTATATGGATCCACAGTTACCACAGTTTGTCCAGCACATCCCACAGATGCTCAATTGATTGAGATCTTGGAAAATTGAAGGCCACGTCAATACCTTGAATTCTTTGTCATTTTCCTCAAACCATTCCTGAACAATGTTCACAGTGTGGCAGGACACATTATCCTGCCGGGAAAGGCCACTGCCAATAAGGAGTTCTGTTGCCATGAAGGAGTGTACTTGGTCTGCAGCAATGTTTAGCTAGATGGTACATATCAAAGTAACATCAACATGGTACAAGGGAACATTGCCCAGAGCCTCACACTGCCTCCGCAGGCTTGCCTTCTTCTCATTGTGCCTCCTAGTGCCATCTCTTCCCCAGGTAAGTGATGCACTCTCACCTCAGCGGACTGTTAGCCGAGTAGTACTGCTTTGTACATCACGGGATGCTGAGTGGATTTTGGTCAATTGCACTCGAAGTGCATTGATGGATTTAATGTGCACTTGCATTCTCCACAAAGACAAGGTGACGTCCCCACACACTGCTCCCCGGGCGCTGCATTGTCAGCTGCCCACTGCTTCACTCGGGTGAATGGGTTAAATGCAAAGGACAAATTTACCACTGTTCACACTGTGTGCTGTGCTGTGCTGTGGAGCGTTCACGCGTGACAGTTCAAAGGGACAGTTTTGGTGTACACCCCATGTTTTAAACAGTAATGCCTTACTAACTGTTCTCTTTTGTTAGTATTGAAACAACAGTACTTAAACACATGCTTTCTTGCAACCTGCAGTATTAAAAAAAAAATTATTTAGTTTATCAACAGCACATTGTTAAATTTTTGGCGAAAATGTGATCAAAAACTATATAAGACACAAATACATACTAAATATGGACATAATGTATCCAAACACCCATGTTTGACATGAACGTTAGTTTCAGCACAATATGAAATAAACCGTCAGATATAAAATATTGAACATCATCAAAATGTAAACTTTGTAACTTACTACTTAGGTGCAAGTTCCCTTTCACACCACAACTACACAGAAATTAGTCTTATTCAGCAAAACAATTGCCATTTATCAATGAGAAGCTGCCTAAACTCAGTATAGCTTTAGCAGAAGTGTCAACTTTATCTGGAATAGTTGAGTGGCTAAGCCAGCTGGAGGTAAAGTTACTATTACAAATGTTCGTCCATTTCAGCTTACTGAAATCGGGTGCATTATGTGATAACATCTTACAAAATTTATATTTATCTATAATGTAAAAAGAGTAATAAATATGTACCATTTCAGTTGTTTGCTTAAATACTTTATTTACTGCTTGATTTTCTCTGCTAGAAATGCGCACAAGCAAGACTGTCTAGAATATTACTGAGCAACTGATCAAAGAGCAAAGAGATTTGAAGCCTCTGAATGCTTCAAGTAGTTTTAATGTTAAATTTTGTTGTCTTTGGCACAAGATACTTTGGTGCAAAATACTTGTATCATTTAATTTGTGTTAATTTTGTACATAAAACTAGGTAATTATACCCTATTTTGTATAAGTGCACACAATGTTAGGATTAACAGTGAACCATCCACAAGATGTAAAAGAAAATGTGATTTATCAGAACACTCCATCTTGTTCTGAAGTTCACAACATGGGTGGGGTGCATGTGCATCGATTTCCTGGGGAAGAGATGGCACCAAGATGCAGTGGCAGATTTTAGCAGTGGACAAGGGTCAGCATGGGCACTCTGACTGGTCTGAGTCTAGGCTGGTCTTTACTTGGACAACCTTTCTAGGTACTAACCACTGGATACTGGAAACACCCCACAAGACCTGTAGCCCCACAAGCCCATTTTTCATTCTTCCAATACATTAACTTCAAGAAATGACTGTTCCCTTACTCTCTAATATATCTCATGCATTGGCAGATGCCATTGTAACAAGATCATTGTTAATGTTAAAGTCAGTGATATTCACTTCACCTGTCAGTGGTTTTAATGATGTGGCTGATCGTAAAATGCACTTTTGTGGTGGCTGCTGCATAATGACCTGTTACAATTTTGGAAAAGAAACTAAATTTGATGGGTGAGCTAGTTTTTGTAGTCTAAACATGTGAATACTGTTTATTGCGTTTATGTTGATCATTTTAGTGCCTAGAATCTGGACATTTCAGAGGAAGCTGCTACAACCATCTGTTTTAAATTATTCAATGCACATCACGCATGGTGTTTTCTGATAAGGCCTTTTATGTCTCTTTATAGCAGCTTTGTCTTGGAACAGCGTTTTCAGAGTGCAGTCCCATTCATCCTTTGCTTCTATGTGCTTCTTGTTCTCATACACATTTCATGGTGTTTAAGTGTACTAAACAGTGAGGTGGTGTAAAATGCTTTACTTAATTCAGCTGCGTAACATCATGCTTATCCATACCTAAGGCTTCCGTGCATGAGTTGAATAGGGGAAAAAAGCATGCAGCTGTGTCACAGCCTCCTCGTGTGAAGGGGAAAGAACACCGATATTGCTCCAGATTTGGATTTCTTGCTTGCATTAGCATTTGACTCCATGCAGAGCAAATAGGAAATAGACAGACGACACACACTGCGTGTGCAGGCGTGAGACCTAACAGCAAATGGGGCTCATAATGGCCAAAGCATGTTTGGGAGGGCAGCTAATGAGGGAGCCCATTAGGCATTAATAGTGTTTTAAAGACCTGGGGAGAGGCAGAGGAAGGCATAGGCAAGTGTTGGTTATTGGATGCAGGCAAGCTCTGTTGAACGTTACTTGTTGGATGAAGTTGGCAGTATGTAGCTGCAGCCCCACAGACTGATGATGTGAAGCTGCGGGCTGAGTGGATAATCCCCGGTCTGGATGAAAGATACCCTGCTTATGTGGCTCTTGGTTGTTACCGTGGTATAAAAGAGTTACGATTAAGGTTAAAGTTAAGGGTTAGATTTCTTTAACTTTCCCAGCCATGTTAGGTAGCAAAACAGGATAAAAAATGGGTACTTACATACTCACATATAAATTAACTAGCATGACTGGTATAAATTATTCCTTCAAAATAAAAGGAGTCAATGCAAAGTCTAGTGGATATTTTAAGAAGTGCCACTGGCAGTTATTTCCTGTCATACAAGATCAACCTAAATGGTGGACAGACCTTTGAACCTAAACTGACAGACAAGCTAATGTTTCAAAAATGTATGGACATCACGGGTATAAGCTGGCAAAATGGCCTAAGTATTGGCTCAAATAAAGCATAAAAAATTCATTTCAGAATTAAAAATTATTTTTCAGTTGTTCCAGCTGCTACATGTAAATACGTATCTCCATAGCAAGAGGGCTATTTTACACCTTTCCTGACATGTGATGACCTCTTTTTCTTAAAGGGTGGGACTGTGGGGCAGCTGGTAGCCTAGTGGTTAAGGCATTCGCCCTGTGATCAGGAAGTCGTGGGCTCGATTCCCAAGACCGCTAGGCACCTCTGAGGTACCCTGAGCAAGGTACCGTCCCCACACACTGCTCCCTGGGCGCCGTGTTCCTGGCTGCCCGCTGCTTCACTTGGTGAATGG
>JBBPCZ010000019.1:13786808-13799719 GCA_037974445.1 Brycinus macrolepidotus | reverse complement strand
TCATTAAATAAGATTTGATTCAGGTGATCACTAATCAGTACCTCATAAAGCAGAATGAGGTGCTTGTGTAGGAATTTTAACAGACACTGGCATGGAATGATTGTCATACTCATACTCATTTTTCCGGAGCTGTATTTTGTGGTCCACACTAGGGCACACTAAAATGCAGAGTATTGGTCATGTAAAAACACCTTGGCGAATCAGTGTCTTTAATGGTTAAAGACTGCCTAAAATGCTTTTGTTGAATTACATGATTTATCCAAACACCCAGTAACACTCACCTGGAACTGTGATTGGTCACCCTGTCAAAAACACTAGTTAGAGGCATATTTGCATATTGCAGCGTTCTGGAGTATCAATATTGCAGAGACCAATATTGCAATAATGATTAACAAACGATATATGGTCCTAGTCTACTCTACATAGCATAGCCTCACCAGCGCTTAGCTAGCTACTCAGTGCTTTCACCCAAGTCGAGGTTTTGCAGGGCTGTGAAGGTATGTTGCTTCAAAATATTTTAGATAGAAGACCTAATTAACATACTATTACTGTTACGTAAATGTAGTTGATAGTCAAGACAAGTTAAGTGCTACAATTGATGTAATGCAAACATTTGGCCTAATAAGCATCATGCAAACTGCATGCCTGAATCACCACACACCTCACCTCATGCCGCACAGGGTTGTTAAGTAATCACTCGAGACTTGTAGGCCTGTTAAGATCTGACTAGTTACTATATAAATAATTGCAATTCAGCCCGTTTCATTGTATACAACTTTTAAAGTACAGCTTTAAAGTGGGCAGATTGAGCTGATGCTCAAATAAACAAACGGTCTGTTACCTTTTAAAGGTGTTAGCACTGTTCAGGAATGAGAACTTCAGATTTTTCATAAGTATCAGTAATTGTGTTTTGTGCTTTTTTTATTTACATGGATTTGCTTCGTCTCAACTGATGAAAAGGCACCCATTCTGTTTGTTGGGGCATAAACATGACTGTGGAACTCGAAATAAGAAAAAAGTAATTGCGATCAGCTAAAAAAAATTATGACCTTAAATAACAGGCGTTTATGTAATAATTGTGACAGGCCTACAGACTTGCTTATGTGGTTTCTGACACTGTATGACACTGGAAATTGACAAAACTGAGGCAAACGTGGTACAAAAACAATTGTCTTGGTTTCGTAACTGCATCTGAGTTATGCTGGAAGCTGCAAATTTGTTTTTGACAAACTGTTCCTTTAACTTTGTGAGAGAGTCCCATGTGGAGACTCGCACAGTCAGATTAAAGGTCTGTGAAGGGTTTTTTTATTAATACACTGTGTTTTAGTTTTAAATCCTGCCTTGTGTGTGTGCATCTCCCAAACCACAGTGGTTCTCGCTACTCACTGTACACACTCTAACCTCCTGGCGCTGATTTTCAGAACAGAATGCCAAAGCGCATGATTCATGTCCGACCCAGCTATCTTCAGCGCCGTTTAGTGCGAAAGCTTTCCGCGCATTGTTCACCTACAGTTCACAAATCAGTGTACAGTTTGATTCCTATGAACGCACACTAATCACAGAGCAGCAGGCATGTTGCTCTCAGACAGATAACCAAAGGGAGATTAGGGGGTAACAATCAGCCGCCAGCGCTTTTCTCTTCTCGCCCCAAACGGAGCACATGCTTCTGAAGGTGCATTAGTTTCAACGCAAGATGACTGGAGGCTCTTTTTTTAGCAGCCGAAAAGGTGGGCCGAGGTCACGCGCTCATCTCTCTCATTCCCTCCCTTTCATGGGAGAAGAAGACGGAGAAAAGGAGGAGGTTTCCAGAGCACAGTCCCCTCTGTGACTCTTCAGCAGCCACAAAGGATGCTGGGAAATGATTAAAGGGATGGACTGAGATGAAAGTGGCTGTTGAAAGCAGCAGAATCTGTGCTTTCTCACCCATTAGAGGTGTGTATGTGTGTTTGGAGGTGGGGTGGGGGGGGTGGGGGGTGTAAAGGGTTTGTTTTTAGAATAGGTAGATGTTAGGATTTGGTTTTGAGGAAGAAAAGGGAGTTGATGTCCCTCCCATTAAAATTGATCTTAACGGCGAAGACGGTCGTGAATAGTCACACTCGACCGGGCATTTATACTTTATGTACTTTATTTCGGCGCGGTGTTGAGAGTGTGACTTTTCCATTTAAGTCTGCCTGAGGCTGAACATCGACTGAGTCAAAATAAAATCCTTTGAAAATGAGGTCATCTGCACTTATCCTTTGATCTGGTCATTCCTCATCTCAGAGACATGTGGCACGAAGAGGGATTTATCATAGCAACCGGCTTTGAACTAACAAACTCACAAACAAACGAAAGGAGGAATCGATCGCAAGTGTCTCTCAGAATGATGAACTGGCACTTCTGTGGAAAATCAATGGCTTTTCTCTCTCTCTCTCTCTCTCTCTCTCTCTCTCCCCAGCTCCTGGACTGTGTTTTCATGACTTGGTTCAAGCTCTCTCTCTCTTTCGTTCTCTCCTTTTCACGCTCTTTCTTTCTCACCCACTCCCCACTCCCCCCGGTTTGTTTGCAGTCTAAAATTTAACCACAGTGTTTTTCTTCTTCTCCTTTTTTTTCTTCTCTGCCCCCAGTCTTGAAAATGCCTGGGAGTTTGATCTGTGGAAAAAACCCTGACCAATAATGGCCCATAGGATAAGCAATATAAGTAAGTGCATCTGGATGTATTTACAGTCATATCGACTTTCCCTTCCTTTTATCTGTCCTGTGCTTTGTGGTGCATGCTTATTGGCTGCGTGTCTTAAAACTGTATCGACCGGCTATACTTTTAGTCTGTGTGGGAGGCTCTTGATTAACAGAAGCATAAAAAAAAGAAACAAGATGCTCCCACAAGGAAGGATTAGATCTTCACCCCTTCTTTCTGGGTCACCCTTTATTTATTTTACAAACCGTTACAGTGATGTTCTCTAATTTATTGGGGTGACCGCAGGATCGACTTGGAGGTAAATATTGCATGAGCTAATGATTTTGGTTGATGCGTCCAGTTTGATGCACCTGCACACAGCGACAGTAATGACACTAGATAGATATTAGTCACTCCAGCACAGGTGCTTTGTGATATAGCTGGCATACACAATACAGTTTGTATAGGATTTAATTTTTGGCAACCAGTAAATCATTATTTGCCCCAGTAAACAAGAATTTCTTATACCTGATTACATCCTTAGTGACCATGGCAGTCAAATAACAAAATGGGTTTATTGCTTTCATTTTCATTTTTCATCTTATGTGTTTCCACATTCTGATATACCCTATAAAACATAACTGCCTGTGTTTGTGCATGTATGTCAAGTTAAGTGTACTTTGTACATTATTCATCTCATAAGCATTGAAAAAACAGAATATGAAGACAGAGTGATGTGCTCGACTCAATAATAACTCAATAATAAAGGTGGTTCATTTGTACTGCTGTCTTGACAATGGATCAGATATTTGGTTGACCTCAAAAATACATAGTGCCCTCTACTAAAGATGTTCTTTAGGATAACGAACGAACGAACTAAATAAATAAATAAAGAACATTTGATTCCTACATGATATGAGTGTCTTGCCATTTCACTGGGACTTACATAAACCACACGGACCAATAATTTAAGAAAATTTAAAATTTTGGAACAGGAGACAAAAACAAACAGGAGAATAAAAGGCAATACCACTGAATCAAATGTAACACGACAGATATGTAACACAGTAATATTATAAAGCACATAAGAGAGCTGGAAGACTGTAGTAGTGCATAGTATACTGTGGTTACTAACAGAAATACAGTGAAAGGAACTATAGGATACACAAATCAGCCACAGCATTAAAACCCTCTACCTAATATTATGTAGGCCTCCCTTGTGTCATCAGAACAGCTCTGACTTGTCGAGGCATTAACTCTGCAAGGTGCTATAGTATCTGTCACCAAGGTGTTAGCAGAGCAACCTTTGTGGTGGGCCTCCATGGACCAGACCAGTTTTTTCAGCTCATCCCATAGGGAATTTGGAGGCCAATTCAACACCTTGAACTCTAGGTCTTGTTCCACCAAACATTTCAGAACATTTTTTGCAGTGTGGCAGGATTCGTTATCCTGCTGTCAGAGTTTCCCAGCAGAAACTTCCCACAGCATCACACTGCCTCTGCTGGGTTGCCTTGATCCCATAGAACATCCTGGTGCCTTCTCTTCCTGAGGTAACGTACACGCACCTGACACTTTCGGCAGTGGACAGGGGTTGGCATGAATAGTCTGAACACTGTAAGACTATGCAGCTCTGTAGGCAGCAGTTTGGTTCAAGCAGTTTGTGCTATGGGAGCTCTTCTGTGGGATCAGACCAGATGAGCTAACCTTCAATCCCCATGTGCATCAATGAGCCTAGTGCACCAGTGGTCCTGTCGGTGGTTCATCCCACAAGACCTGCTGTTTTGGAGACGCTCTGACAGTCATCTAGCCATCGCAACTGGACCATTGCCAAAATTTCACAGCTATTTATCCATTTTCCTCTTTCCAGTGCCTCTACTTTATCATCCATTTCACCTGTCAGTGTTTTTAATGTTGTGGCTGATCGGTGTATATACAGAATGTGTAAATAGAAATAATCATACAAAGGCTCAAAACACAAATACTTTGACACAGACTTAGAATACAGGAGAGTGAGAGAGAGACATGGAGTTAAAGAGAGAGTGAAAGAATAATTGTATGTCTGTTTGCATGTGTGAAAGAGAAGGGATTATTTGAATTTGTGTGTTTCTTTGGGTGTTAGAGAGAAACAGTGAGAGAAAAAAAGTTTGCATGTGTATATCTGTATAAAAACAGAAGAGAGAGAGAGAGAGAGAGAGAGAGAGAGAGAGAGAGAGAGGGTAGGAAATCTCTGACAGCTTGAGGAAATTCCTTCAGTCACTTCAGTGGTGGAGAGAGTGCTGTCACGCACACTGAGAGAAACTCACATTCTCTCTCTCACACACACACATGCACATGCACACGCACACACACACATACACAGAGATACAGAGAGAGAGAGATGCTGGGAAATCTCTGACAGCTTGAGAAAATTTCTTCAGTCTTTTCAGTGGTGGAGAGGGTGCTGTTACGCACACTGAGAGAAACTCACATTCTTTCTCACATACACACACACACAAACACAAGCACTCAGAGAGAGATACAGAGAAAAGAGAGAGAGGGGTAAGGAAGTCAAATAAAAGAGACTGAACAGGATGGTTTCTATAGGAACAGTATTTGAGTGACAATGACTTCAGTGAAATTCAGCATCTTTTTTCTGTGAAAAAAAGGTATTAGCCTTTTTATGGTCATTCCCATTGTGTTCAGTCTTGCCCTAATGTGAGCATATGTGAAACAATTATTGTCTGCACTTCACTAGAGAAGAAGAAACCGACTCAGATTGAAAGAGACTGGTTCCTGAGAACACTGTAATGTTGTAGAAGGAGGTTTATCAACTGCAGTGTTTCAGTGTGTCCCCCCCGTTTGCATAAACAAAAAGACATCATTCTTTTTTTTTCCTTAAAGCAGTGCTGTTTCACACACAGGCCACTTGCACTGGTATCACCATGGATTTATTGCAGTCGATGCTGAGCAGTGGAGTGTGATACTGGTGGATTATACTGGTGGAGTGTGGTCATTATGGACAGCTAGGGAACTGCTAGTGATTTATGGAGTAATTATGTATCCATGCCTCAACCATGAATATGTTTGTAGCGACTGTTGCCAGACTGGACATGCTTTACAGAATGCTAACAAAAATCCCACCCATGAGAAATTGAGAAATTGTAGTATTTAGAGGTGTATATTTTATACTTTACAGTGCTGTACTACCGAGCTGGACTGTTGTGGCTAGAAACTACCACATTGAATTTGCAACCATGCTGACGTTACCTCGATTACATGACAAAAACAAAAGACTACACTTCTTCTATCCTAATGGTGTGTTTCTGATCTGTTTCAGTGTTTGAAAGTTTGTATTGATTTATAGGGACATATATGCCCTGTTCACAATATTTCTACACCCTATGGTACTTTCCACAAAATATGTGCATAATTTTCGGTCAAATGCAAACAGAACCAGTAGAATCATTCAAACACAGCACAGTACTGAGTCCTACATTCGGCAGCAATAAAAATATGGGAACACACTCTGTTAAAACAAGGTGACATTGTTCTACCTCATCCTTCTACCATATTTTGATGGGAGGATGATATGAAAAAGCAGCCAAAAGTCACAAATAGGAGTATTTATGCTTGCTTAGTGGAATTGTTAGCGAGCTTCAGAGAAAAGTTTGGGAGTCGCCCAGTATCTTCGCAGAAGTTGTGATCATAAGTATTTTAGTAAAGACTTTGACAAATACATTCATTCATACATTCATTTAAAAGCAGAGCTGGAAGAGCCCGCGCCATCATGCTCGGGTGATCCCAGCGGACACAGGAGAGGTTCACACAGCAGGGCGCTCATGCATTACGCGACACGGTAGGTCATGCAGCCTTGCTGCAGCTGTTTTGGAAAAATATATGATTGGTTGGATCTTAAAAAATAGTATCCCTGAATTTCAGTACACCCATATACGACTTTATCTAGATGACCCATGCCCTGATATTTCTATGATTTTTCCTAGTTGTGGTTATGGGTAAATGTCATATCCACATTTGTATGATATGCCTTCTTTATGAATGATTTTGTTGGCTATTTTAGTTCACTACAAAATTTAAAAAATAGCAAAAGATTAGATAGTGAGGAATATGTCCCAGCTGATGTTACTTGTTCTCTTATGTCGTGCTGACTAAAAAGAGAGAGAATGAATTACGAGTCTTTTTTGATGAAGCGATCTCTGAAAAAAAAAGATAATAAGAAAGCTGCATGTATTTAGTGAAAGGTTAGAAGGTTAACTGACAGAGTAGATGGTTCATGAAGTGAGATTGAATCAGTTTATGATGATTCTGTGTCATGTTTATTGATAGAACTGGAGTATAAGTGACCATCTGGGACAGGAGCACTGTGCTGTCTTGAGCGGTTTGTGATCGAAACACTTCATCTCTAGCCATAAATTTAACTTTGCTCAGCTCTAGTGACGTCCACAAATCGCACATGTAGTCCCACAGCTTCGCAAAGACATTCAAGCTAAAACCGGTGGTTTTACAAGCTAGATTCGCAACACTGGCTCCCTCAGGACAATGTTTAATGGGTACCACTTTACAAAAAGACTACCCTTATAAAGGGTTTATAAATTATTCATAATCAGGTTGTTGATTAGGTTGTAGTCAGTTTATAAATCATTAATAAGCAGTTATAAACATGTTATAACAGTTGTCATACATTGATGCAGGCTCACTATTTGGCAAGATCTGGTGTTTTAATGGTAGTAGCAGTTAACAAATACCCGATGAAGCTGACAGCATGAGAAAGGGACAAAATAAGCAAAACAACTACCAAGATCAGAGTTACCAACCTGATTATAAATCATTAAAACCCTAGAGGGTAAAACACTTGCGAGTGAACCCGATGACCACAAAGTCGCAGGTTCGAACCCCCAACTTCTACCATTGTGTCCTTGAGCAAGACACTTAACCCTCAGTTACTCCAGGGGGACTGTCCCTGTAACTAATGATTGTAAGTTGCTCTGGATAAGAGCGTCAGCCAACTGCCCTCTTTACCCTTTACCTTTATACGGGTAGTCTTATTGTAAAGTGTTACTTTTAATGACTCTTCTGTTAACAACTGGGTGTTCCACACATACCTTGTAATACAGAGGTCATGTGAAAAGTATTGTGGTTATAAATCAGCTAAAGGTTTTACCTAGCCTGTTATTCTCAGCCCCTCAGCTACACTAACCAAACAAGTGAGTGAATTAGAAACAGCCACACTAATAAGCTTGTAAACATTAGCCATCTCTTAATGTCTTGTCTCAGTCTTATGAAATTGTAGCTGCCTAAAAAGATTTCTTTAGGTAACTGAGGGACCTCTTGCTTCACTTACATGTGAATGACGGTGACTTTTATTGGATAGTGTGCTGTCATGTGAATCATTCACATTATAACACTGAATGTCAGTAGTTGTAGTCTTTTATGTTCCCTGCTCTTTACTTCTATAAAGTATTAGTTTCACCGTGTATTTCCAACTTTATAGTTCCACTGTTGTTTTTCTGTGCCAGTTCTCCCTTTACAACTGTGTATCTCATAAAAATTGCTGATTTATTAATTCTAGACATACAATAAACATAGTAACATATATAAACATCATTGTAATGAGTAATGTCAGTATATTTTGCCATTATCAGTTATTCAGCTATTTTCAGTTATTTTTACCATTCCCTTTCTTTTTCCCATTCCCAGACCTCCCTCACGTAAATGTTAAACTAAAACAATGTTTGTAGTACTAGTTTTTAAAGCCTTTCATAAATGTTATACTCCTGTTTAGCTGGTGCTTTTTGTATGTTCCAACTTGCACGCAAACTTCAGGAAAATGTTGTGGAACATGTCGTGTATTGTGAAGATGTCTTGTGAGCATTGTGATGTTACATTTTCTTATTCTCTTACTGTATTTTTCTCACTCTCTAAAGACTGTCCTTAAATGAAAAGCACTCTTGATTTGTAATGTCATTGATTTGACATTATCACATAAATTATTGTGCAGAGAGTTATGATATTTATGACATATTTATGCAGAAGCTGAAGCTGAGAAAGGGCGCCTGTGTGAGAGTTCTTTAATGTATTGTTTACTTGTTCACTAAAGTAGATGTTTATTGAGCCAGGGCTATAGGGATTAAATATCCTCACTGTGCTGTAAGATCAGATTTTTACATCATTACTAGAATATCTTAACACCTTTACTTAACATATTGCACATATGCAATAAATAATGCAATAAAAGCAATGATTAAAAAAAAAAAAAAAAGTTAATTCCTTGTTTCAAATCCAAAAAAGACACAGATTGCCTCGGTTGAGGCATGTAAACAAGGGGCATGTAGTTGCATATTTGTTATTTGTGACTCAAACTTTCCTGCTCCACGGTCAGGGGCAGATATAAAGATGTTGCCCTCGCCACACATTTTGCAAATTCAGTATGGATTTACAAGTCTCCCCTGCAGCGGGGTCCTCAACTAATTAAAACTGTGATCAGTCAGCAGTGTAAAAACAGAGGGGGGGGGGGGCATGTGTAAACGGAACTCAGTAAACAAAGAGTTATTTGGGTCAAGATCGTTCTCATAATAAAACACACACACACACACACACACACACACACACACACACACACACACACACACACATGCTGTTAAAGCCAGTCACTTCTTGTTGGCTGGGAGTGGAGGAAGGTGTTTGTTCTGTTTTTTTTCTTTAATCTAAAGTGTTGCAGTAATTGGATTCTCTGTGTATGTTTTGAATCCGCTTTCAGTTTGAGTGATTAAATGGAAATCCACGGCTTTTCAAATACGCCGGCCCTTTCATTTGTTCTACCACGCTTTCATCACGTACCCATCCATAAGACACAATACGTTTCACAGCTTTTTGCATGCAAGCATTTTATCCTCATAGAGACAAGCTGTACATTAAGTTCCAGCACCACGGACAGCTCCATGAATCTCCATCACAGAGCTAAGAAGCATGAAGCTTCACTCAGACTCTGCTTAGCTCAGTGGGAAAATGAACATTAATGTGCATAAAATATTCTGGTAATATGATAAACAACATAATACGGTCAGCATAGCATGTTGTCAATGGTAGCTGTCTGTGGACAGCTGCAGTAAAATTTATTAAATACATTTTTCCTTCCTAGTGAATTGGCAGTAATTGTTTGGTACCTTGCAATATTTTGTGATGTCTTCCAGGACTCTTTTACAGTTTTTAACCTGATGTATTCACCCATTTGTATGGATTTTCCCACTAGGTTAAGAAAGTATTTTTAAGGGCTCCCTTTCTTTTTATACAAAATACAAAATTAACACACAATATCAGTATCTATATTAGTAAGAAAAAAAGTGTATGAAGTGTAACTATTAATATAAGTATTGATTATTAATGAATTGTAAATGTATGTTGAAAGAAATATCAATAAATAAAAATAGAGTGAAAAGAGACACACTCCAAAACCTGGAAGTAATTATCCAGTTGCCGCGTGTATTGGTCTCTCATTACATTCGACACTTCTCTTGCAGTGTTTGACCCGGATACAAAAGTCCTTGTTTTAGCTTTATTTATCCTGGTCGTAGTGTTTTCCAAGACAGCGATGTCATGAAAGGAGGCAAGCCTTATAGGAGCAAAAGAATTACAGAATTCAAACCATTTTCTGCTCAATTTAGTCATCTCTAATTCCGTTCCTTTGCTTCGATTCTCCCCTATTACATGATTCCACCAACACTGGAGGGCTAATATGTGGTTCCTTCAAATCACATGAGGCGCCACTGTAATTTTTTGGTCTGTCATTAACGCAGCATCACTGGACAGCATAATGGCGCTTGAAGGAGAACACAAACCGCCAATTCTGTTATGTCATCTAACAGACACCAGAGCTGGCTAGCACTGGGCTGAATGAGAGGGGAGAGGGAGAGCCACCCTGTCCCCCCAGAGAGAGCCGAGCTTGGACTTCAGACCACAGATGGCTGCACCACCACTGGGGATTGTACTTGTGATCCCCCAATGGTTGGACCAACGCTTAAACAGTTGCAACAGTTGGTTTTGGGAGCCCCAAACCATATTTTTAAAATTGCCTTTTTGGCTGCAGTGAGGCTAGCCAAAAAAATGTGGATCCTCATGCAACAAAAGACTCTGAAAGGCTGAAAATGTTTTTTTCTTTGTCCATGAAAGTCCATGAAACAGTAGAAGAATTGAAGTCCTAGTAGCTAATAGCTCCTGTGTGTTTGCAGTACTGATTGCTTCTCCCTCCCAGTGTTCTCCGCTCGCTCTGTGTTTGGAGCAGAGTGCAATAAGAATGTGCAGTTTAGATGAGGACCTCTGACCACAGAGCACAGGGTTATCTGTGCCTCTCAGGAATCAACTCGCTGACCCCCGCCAGGCGCTTCCTTAGAAGACTGCTTCTGCTTCAGCTCTATAAAAGGCAACATATGCTGTTTTTTTTTTTTTTGCTTTCATAATGTAAGCTAGCGTGCACTTACTCTTTTAAGGGTCAGGCTGCAGAGGGATACACAACTCCAGTTCTGCAGGATTATGGGTTTTTTAAACCCTTGAGAGTAGAAAAGGAGACATTTTGTTAGTTTTTTTTAGCTATTTAGTTTTTTTTTGAAAGGGGAGGGGTTCGTAGTGATCTCCCAGTTTTAGTTTTGTCTAGCATTGCTGGGTTTTGGCAAAGAGGGAAATGCTTGGTGTCAGATGTCGTGGAGCAGTGTGTGCTGAAGCGGTGGATGACAGACACAGTGTCAGTATCTCCTCTAACAAGTCGCTGCAGCTCTGAATTTGCTTGTGTCAGTCCTGGCTTTGGTTGTGAACGAAGCCGCCGACCCGTTGCTCTGTCATTACAATTACTGTAATTGTGAATGTGTGTGCATGATGAGAGGGGACAGAAGAATTTCGGCACAATTGCACCAAACCACATGATATCAGTCCTGCAGGGCACTCACTATTGATTATATTAGCAATCAAGTCATCTACTGATTATTCTGAAGATTAATCAGAGATGTTAAGAAGGACAGTAAAATGCTAGTGCAAATATTCCAAAATATTTCATTTAAAAAAGCAGCACTAAAAGGCCCAGATCACACATTTGTCCTGCATTTTATGTTTTCATGGAGGTCTACCTGCAATGTTTGCGTGGGTTTATGAGCCAAAAACATTGTAAATAATTTTTAAATGGTCATTTCCTGCCTCTCTTTATTCCATATAATTAAGAAGTTGTAGTTGTTGTTCCTGTAAGACAGAGGTATGTAAATGAACCCTGTTCTGTATTGTGCCTTATTAAACAGCAGCCCAGGCAGAAATACTCCAAAACTTTTTATAAGAGGTAAGTAAGGTTTGATAGAGTGGTGTGTAAATGTACTGGTTTGCATGTTGTTGCAGTTTTCATGACATCGAAAAGATTTTTGAAAAAATAAATATAAAGACACTTTGAGGCCAAAATGCATGGGTCTATCTGCCAAGCACCATTTTTTACTGCAAGAGAGACCAGTAGACCATTTGACAACTAATAACTGTCAATTTATTGTACCATTTCTGGTTATAATATAACTCTGGTTATATTATAATGGATATTATGTGATGATTCTATATTTAATGGATATATTTCTACATTTTAATGGATATTTTAATCGATTACTCAGTTTTAATTGAGCAATTGACAGCCCTACAGCCATGCATTAGCAACCCCCACCTTCCAGAACCCCAAAATGTCGTTCATGACCTCCACTCTACCACAGAAACATAAACTCATAATGCATTGCTTAACACAGTTACATAACCCAACTGGGGTTTAGGACATATCCTATGCTCTTGGGCAGCATATGCCGTCTCATTCACTAGAGGTATGTGTAATATTGGTGATGTAGCGTAGCGTAACATGATGTCATGTGCTCTGCCGTTTCAGCAGGACTATGAAGCCCCAGCTGCTCTGCTTATTAACTTCATGAATTCCTTTAACCTGGAGACAAACAGCAAGCAGGAGGTAGCACAGCTCATCTTATGAGATGGCCTTGCTCAGTGTTAATACATGGCTATTTCAGCTCTGCTGGTCGGCCACCTGATCCTACTCAAACTACTAGTCTCAGCCAGCAGTGATTAAATATTTTCAAGCATATTTGGAAGTAAAATAAATTGGAGTGGGACATGTGCTGGTCAGTATATTGTCTTTGTGGACACAGTTTGGGGAAGGTCCTTTTCTATTCCAGCATGACTGTGCCCCAGTGCACAAAGGAAGGTCCATAAAGACATGGCTGGATGAGTTCGGTGT
>JBBPCZ010000019.1:13745966-13757925 GCA_037974445.1 Brycinus macrolepidotus | reverse complement strand
ATAGATATATAGGATTTTTGTATTTATTTGTATGATTTATATGATTTATATCATAATTTATGTGTGACATATTTGATTTGCCTTATTGACATTTTTTTTTATCGTTGTGTGATACCTTGCTTAAAATAGACTGGCTTGTACTGCTGTCAACTGAAAACCGGCATCACAGCGTGGAGGTTGAAATGCAGCAAAGAGCAGCTCATACGGAAGTGGACTTTCAGTTCATTTGCGTGTGTTTGAGGTTGACAGAGCTTTTATCGTCCTTAAATGTGCCAAAATTAGTCTGGGGAAAAAAAGGAAGCTGCCTGGCTTTTGAAGAATTAATAAGGCTGTCTCATTTGAATGTGGGGAGCATCTCAGACAGCCCCTGCAAGTCCCAGTTTTATATTTTCTTGACAGTGTCTTTGATGAGGGCTGATAACATACAGCCACTCCTAGGGAGCCTGTGCCTTATAATAAAGAGTTTGTCTGCA
This sequence comes from Brycinus macrolepidotus, assembly GCA_037974445.1. Classification (NCBI taxonomy): domain Eukaryota; kingdom Metazoa; phylum Chordata; class Actinopteri; order Characiformes; family Alestidae; genus Brycinus; species Brycinus macrolepidotus. Next base: position 13,757,452 of record JBBPCZ010000019.1, on the reverse strand, counting down.
AAGACGAAGCCTGTGCATTAGTGTGTGTCCTCTCTTTAGCTGAGAAAGAATCTTCTGTTTATACCTCGCTATGACTATTTTTGCACACCCACGTCCTTTTCAAAACAACCTGGGCTAGACTGTGTACAAAGTGCCTTTGTACTTCTAAGTCATGTGTGCAGTTGACTATTTAAGTAGTACTTGCTATTCAGCTTGTTATGCATTTGAGACTCTCTGCAATTCCTTCTCCCTTATGGCATTTTAGCAGAAAGGCAGGATTCATACTTCATCATATTTGATTTACTTAAAAGTACTCTTTATGTAAGTCTGTTTTGCTTCTGGAGGAGCAAGAAAGACAGTTATTAATAGCAGACAAGCGCAAAAACTCCAAAACTTTGAATAACACTTTAAAACCCCAGAACATCTCCTGTATTCATGACATTGAGAGAGTGCGTGTTATATGGCTGTATGCAGGTGTAGATAACCTGCGACCTGATTGTAAAATATTGCCCGAGGGAACGTTTCAATGTGCATTTATAACATACGTGCTTTCACTTAGGCCATTACTGTCTTGATAGAAATGAGGGGAAGAAAAAAAAATGTAGGCTGCAGTCAAAGAAGCAGTTAAAGGGGGTGTAGCAGGGAATAGAACATGAGAGAAGGGGCTGCTTACAGTCGAGTCAGCAAAACGCAATCAAGTGTATCCCTGCAAGCACCATGGCAAATGGTTAGCTGCCCATAGAGAGCTATGTTAAATTACTCTGATCCTAAAGGGTTGCTTCTCTATTACTGAGTCTGAGCTAGAACTGCTTAAGCACAATTGGCAGGCCCTTGAGGGTGTACCTGGTGAAAAGGTACTCTGCTTAGAAGTGTAAGGTTGCTGGCTGTAAGGAGGGTTGTCGTGATACAAGTATCTTGACTTTTATACTGATACCAAGTGAAATTTTATACTGCTCCACCCTAATGAGTTCCTTTATAGTCCCTTCAGTTCTAGCTAATTACTAGGTAAATGTTAAGTACAAACTGTGTTATTCTTGGTAATTTTTTTGAGTCACATGATGGTAAGTTCCATTATTAATTTGGGTAAAATAGCGGTAAATTACCAGACAGTATAGCTGAATGTGCAGTACATTCTAGATATTAAACAAATAAAAGACACTGTAAATACCAAATACTTGCATAATTATTTGGAGTAACAAGGTGGTACATACAAATAAACATACTAAATTTTATTGTAATGTCCCATGTTTACGCAGGAAAATAAATCAGTAAAAGACAGTATAGGGTGTAGCAGATAGTTTTATGGGGTTATGCCATACACCATGTGAATATCGCTACTTATGTCAGTGATCTCTACTACGTACAATAACATACTCCGAACCACCATTTGTGTTATTAGTAAGTTACTTATCTACAGTATTTATAACCAGCATTTGTGTATATAACATAGTGTATTTCTTATTGATTTTTTTCTACAAATTTTTAAAATGGATTTATTTAGACTTTACATTTTATATTGTTCTTGTCTCTTGTGTGTCTGTGCAATTATCTCAGCTCTGATTTCTTCTGCTGTCATTATTTGTTTCACCTGTTTCTAAATTCATTTAGCTGTATTTTAACCCAGTCTGACATAAAGTGCTTTGTCCGTTCACCATTATGCTTAGCGTGACTGGCACTCAGCGCTACAGCTCCCTCTCCCTCCCTCTCTCTCTCTCTCTCTCTCTCTCTCCCTCCCTCCCCCTCTCAGCCTTAAGTAGGAGTTCTCTACCCACCTGGAGGACTGACGTAACAAGCATCTGGCCGTGCATTGAAGGTTGGAGCTAGAAGCAACACACACACAAGCTCAGAGACTCTTCTGTTTGGTTTTGATTGTAGATTTTGTTTTGAACCAGTGAGGACAAGCCAGAGTGAAGCGTGACCTTCTCACTCCTGTTTTCCTGTTCACGTACAATAAATATCTGTGGTTTACTCCGGCAAGTGCGTCTCCGCTTCTGTGTGCCAGCCACCAGTCATGACAATAATTTAGTTAGACTATCTTGGTATTTACCCAGCTATTCTCAAAATAATTATACAGTACTCTGGAGTTTCTATTACACACATACCCGTTTATTATCTAGAACATGTAGGACATTTCAGTGTAGTTTAGTTCAGCTGCCTTGGAACTCAAAATACTTACCTACTTCACACTTACCCAGTTAAGACATAGAACTTAAGGGACTGTAAAAAAACATGTTGTCATACTAGCTTAGTGAGAGTAAAATATATAATATAAATTGGTGATATAATTAGGGTTGGATGGAATCTATTTTTTCCTAGTTACCTACAATTCAAATGTAGTATTTAAATAAAAAATATAGCACTTTGTGTTATGTCAGAAGCTGGAAAACATTACACACAGACAAATAGGTCAAATAATAGCCAAACATTTGTGAAGGTCGGCTTGCCAGTGTTGTTCTTAGAGTGGGCTATGCCTGGTACAAAATATGCCAACATGGCATCAAACTGTAGCAACCCAACCCCACCCAAACAAAAACCACAGTGGTGTTTGCGTTATACAGTCCTGCTCAATTTGTTTTACCCAAAGAAGTACCATAATTTTAAGGTGCAGTACAGTTCATAGTCTTCCCAGGCAGGAGCCTAAAAATAAATGTGAGACTGTGTGACGTGGAGGAGTCAGAAATGAACGTTTAATGCCGCAGTGGTGGGAGAAGTTCATGTATATGTGAGAATGTGTGTGTGTGGGTGTGTGTGTGTGTGTGTGTGTGTGTCTGCTGGATCTATTGTTTCTTTCTCAGACAGGGATGTAGCTGGTAAGATTTGACTCCATCTATTCTGTACTCAGCAGTATATTGAATTTCACACCGTCTGCAAATTCTAGCTAGCAGACAATGTTTTCTTCAAATGGCAACCCATCTTCCCATACAGTGGGTGTCTAAAACAAACTAGACAAATTAGGTAATGCTAGATGTTATAATGATTCAAATCAATTGTCTGGTTAAGAGGTAGCGATTTTCTCCATTATATGTCATTTCTGTGTCTTCTACGTTAGTCTCGATACCAAATAGGGAGACTGGTGGCCTGGTGGTTAGGGAGTTGCTCCTGTGATCGGAAGGCCATGGGTTTGAATCCAAGGACAGCCAGCGACACCACTGAGGTACCCTTGGGCAAGGTGCCTTCCCCACACACTGCTCCCCAGGCACTTTACTTTCCACAATGACAGGTTATAACAGAAGAATTGGAATTGCTGCTTTTGAATTATGTCCATTTATATAAAAATCTCTAAAACAAGTTCCCATTGTGAGTGGTATTATCTTTACCATACATTGCTAGTTTACTAAATGTCTTAGATATAAAATGATTATTAAAAACAATGTTGACCTTTCCCAATGTATTTATACATGTATGTATTTTGAACCATTTGTCTAATGGCATATATCCCAGTTGAATTCCCCTCTCCTTTTTTGAACCTTTTTTTGGCTGTGAGGTGCTGGTTCTAAAACAGCATACTGAATCCAAGCGATATTATAATCACCCCGAATTTGAGACTATTTCCTCAGTGATTATCAAAAAGTGTGGAAATAAAAAACTTTGCTGTTAAAGAAAGTAGCTGTTTTTGCATACACCAATCAGCCAATCAAGATTAAAACCATTGACAGATAAAGTTAATAAACATTAGTCATATCGTTACAGTGGCACCTGTCAAAGAGGAGGATATATTTAAACATTAGTCATATCGTTACAGTGGCACCTGTCAAAGAGGAGGATATATTTGGCAGCAAGTGAAAAAGCATTTCTTGAAGTTGATGTGTTGGTAAAATTGGAAAAGCATAAGGATTTGAGCGACTTTGACGAGGGCCAAAATGTGATGGCAAGATGACTGGGTCAGAGCATCACCAAAATGGCAGGGGTTGTGAGATGTTCCTGGTTTGCAGTAGTTAGCACCTACCTAGTTAGGAAATACCAAACATAGTCCATAGAAGGACAACTAGAGAACCAAAGCTCATGGGCGCTCAAGGCTCAGTGATGCATGTGGGGAGCAAAGACTAGCCCATGTTATCTGATCCCACACAAGAGCTACTGTAGCATAAATTGCCCAAAACATTAATGGTGGCTTGATAGAAAAATGTCAGAGCACCTTGCATTTGTCTGCATAGCTGCCGTCTTTTTAGAGTTACTAACTATAGGGGTGTAACAACACAGTCAAGTCACGAATTTGATTCAATAGATGATTCAGGTCTCATGTTTCGATATATTCACCATAGTAAGACTGAAACCAATTTAATATTTTCTCAATGTTTAGACCGAAATTTAAATGGAGAAAAAGGACTATTCAGCTGTTGAACAATTTAAAAATGAAACAACTGATGGAAGACAGGGGAATTGTTGTTGAGTGACACTGGTTTAACACTATATACAATGCAGTTACATGAAATATAATTAATAGAATGTTTATACTCCATGATACTTTGTTATGTGTCCGCGATTCACATTTTTGCATTGCATTGCAAATCAACACAATATTATGATGCATTGTTACACTCCTAATGTTGACGATGGCCAGGTCTGATGAATCACTTTTTTACATCAGGTGGATGGCTGGGTTTGTGGAGAGGTTTTGTGGAGCCCATGGCTCGATGGGTCAGTGCTTTTCTTGCAGCACGAGGGGGACCCGTGGTATCAGCATATTTCCAACACATAAATTCTAACCCTGGCGTAAATTGACAGAATCAGTCTGCCAGAGTAACGTTCGATGTGTTCAAATAATCATCTCAGCACTCCTCCAGTGAGGTTAAAGGGACCCGTGGTTTCGTGCGAAGATGCTTTTAAAAACGAGTCTTCTCTGGATGGCTAATGAAACAGCGGGATCCCTCAGTCCAGCAGAACCCTCGGTGGGAGCTCTTTTGTGAGGTTCTGAGTGTGTGGTGAAATCTAAACTGAAGTGACACTTATAGGCAGGGGTGAGTGCTGAGAGAAAGAAACAGGCTCTCCCAGGGAGACGGAGACCTTTGAATAGGCAGATTGACAGGCGGCGCGCTCACAGGAGATGGAAATCGCTTGTACCTCTTTTGTGCTGACGATGGTCAGGATTAGATCGTGGCAGCAGTGGCAAGTGGCAGCAGTTAGTTGTGACACTCTGTCAAGCATTTCACTGCACTTCCACAACCACAGTAAACACAGCTGGTTCCTCACTCCGAGCACCAGTTCCTGGAAATATGGTTCCTTTGTTCGAAGTGTTTGTTTTCATTTGAACGCCTTATTTGTATCAAAGAGTGAGCAGAAAAGTTGTTCAGCGACCACTTTTAAAAAAAAGCAAAATGAAGAACTTTTAAGATGGTGAATATCATATCTTTCCCACGTCCACAAGATGTTAGAGAAAAAGAACTGCTTCAGTAATCACTTGGCTAACAATGGACTTTATTCACACAGCAGGACAGCTAATCCAGTGCACTGCTCTATCACTCATACTAAATTCTCCTTTGGGATTAATTACTGTGATGGATGTTCTTATAAATGAAGCATGGATAAGAATGTTTGTTTTCAAGCAACAATTCAAGGTCAATTATGTGAGATGATTGCACTGTAGATGACCTAATGATCATTAGAGGAGCCACTGGTGATGTATGAGAGAGATAAATGAGAGGTCTGATTCATGTGAGCCAAATTAATATCTTAATATTAAACAAATATAATCATATCAGTGCATTAGAGACATTGCTGTATGCCTGTAGAGTTTTACACCACTAGGAATGTGTTTCTGAAAGCATTTAATGACATATTGTAGATTGATCATTTAAGTATTGTGAGGTTCTCAATAGGGATGGGTATTTTTAACAAAATAGCAATCTGCTCAGTGTCAGATGGTATTGCTCAAACCAACACTGTGCATATTTGCCATTTTTTGTATGAATGTTTCTTCAAATTCAATGTTTTTTTAATCCTCTCAATTTTATTCCAGTTACCTTATTCAATTGTCCAACTGCCTAAGCAAATACACAGATTAGTTATATATCTGTATATTCAAGTGTCCATCCTTGGCTGTTAAGTTTATGAGAAGCCTTCCAGATGATTTATGTCTACGTACATACATATATATATAAACTAATTTGCTTTCATCATTCTTCCTTTATAGCATTGCCTGGCAGTGTGTTCCTCTTTAAAGCCAGGCAGGACTTTCACAAAAGGCAAATAGTGGAGCAAAGACTGGCACAGTGAATGATGAGTCATTTAAACTGTACTTAGATTAATAGACCCTGGTTACATATAATTATTCTTTTTGGCAAGTGTGTATGCATGATCTTGGATCCATTGTTTCTTCTGCTGAAGCCAGTGAGTGTGAGGGCATTGTAGTCTCAGTGTTCAGCAGTGTTATCAGTCCTGCAGCCACCAAATAATATTTTCATTCAAATGGTAACATCCATTACCAAACCCGGGGCTCGGGTGTGAGCATTTAATTGCACAATTAAACTCCAGCAGCCTGATATCTATTGAGCAATTAACCTTTGATAAACCAATTACTGTTTAGGGTTTGATGACAGAAGTTAGGCCCTGGAGGAGTCATATTCTAGTTTAATAGAATGGCCCCTCAGTCCTAGATTAGCTTAGCAGCGCTATAAAATTGTCAGCATTCCTTGTTTTCTGGTGTATTGATTTCTTCGCACTGAGCCATTGCGCAGCTTCCCAAATGGAAAAGAAAGGAAATTGCTGGAAAATCAGAGGGAGATGAGGGAGAATGGAGTAACTGTCATTTATTATAAAGCTGAATGTGATGAATTATAGAAAAGAGTGTGAATGGGTCTCTAGACGGTGCTTGATTATTTTTCAACATGAAGTGGGAACTCCAGTTGCTTTTGATGTTTCGGGCTCTGGTGGTTATGCTGGCTTTCATTAATGGTGGCATCTCGCAGGGCACCATGGAAACCATCATCAAACCAACATCCGCGGGCCTGCTGAAATACTGCCTCAGATGCTGCCATTCTTTATTGCAGTTGTTGTGGCGTTAAAATAAGTATAAACATGTCAGGAAGATTTACAACATGTCAGGGCAACTACGGTTAATGTGTGCTCAGTTAGATCCAAGGGGGATTCGATGGGGCATATTGTTTGAAATCTGTAATCTTGTAAGAGAAATATATGTGTCCCTGGCCATCACTGTTGCGCGTTGTCATGCGAGGGCCATCAAAAGTGACACGTGATGTACCTGGGGTCACTGTTGACATATCACAGAGAGGTCATCAATCATCAGTAATGTGACTCACACGAACTGGACGGTGCCCAATCCCATTTGCTATCGCAAATGCTGCGCACATAAATTTGTCTTCGGCTAGTCTCCAGCAATATCATTTTCCTGCAGCCTGACAGCCCTCAAGCCTCCCGAATGCAATAATAGAGAATTGATTATATTCTTTATGGAGCGCAGAAGGCCCAAATGTGTTTTGTGTTCTTCCTCTCATCAACTGTAATGAAAAAGGGGGGAAAAATAGTGCTGTGTTGATGGATGTGCCTGCTGTTCAGATGAATAAAGGATGTTCGTACCTTCTCATTTCTACACCTTAAAGCCTCAAATGACGATTTTTAGAGCTCATTTTTAACCTCAGTTTTGTGATGTGGGTATATGCAAACACAAAACCTTTTTTTTTTTCGCATTTTTAGAAGCAATGTCGAACTATATAAATGAAACTGAAGCACAGCAACATGTGTATATCCTGGCTTATCTGTGTAAAAATACAGAGTGGCTTTAACATTGTAAGTCTAGCAATAAAAGTTTTTTTTTTTTTTCTTTGCTCCACCCCTGCATCACTCCAGCTCTGTCTTGACAGGTTATTTCTTTCACCTGTTTCCTGTTCGTTTGGTTTGACTGAATAGCGCTTTGAGTCATGTAGACATTTATGCACATGCTCGTGTGCACAGCAAGCCATTGTTTCTTAGGTCCTTGTTTTGATGTGTGAGGATATAGATCACCAAGCATATACGCCTCCAGCCAGTGATTTGCCTTTTGTTAATGTTAATGACCCGGACTTCTGGAGAGATGCAATAAACAAAACTCGACACATACACCCAACCATGTCACACTCCACTGTTACAGCTGAACATAAAAAAGCTACATGGTGCCCAGGAATAAGAAAGCCCAACCTGCTGCCTGCTGGTCCTTTTGCCCCACTCCTCAACGATACAAAGAAGCTGTGGCAGCATATAGGCCTCTAGTTTTGTACTGTAGCATGGAAAGAATAGAGGCTAGTAGAAATGCATTTTGTGCAGAAAGCCTCTTTCACATATTGATGTGACTTTTAATTTCCTGCTCTTTCCTTGTTTGCTATTAGCATCTGAGGTGATAGGAGCGTTAAATGAACCCCCACTACCCCCCCACACACACAAGCGTGCTCCACGCTTCATCGTCATGGCAGAATAATAAATCAGAAAGAGCTGAGAAACTAATAAACCTCATATTTCATTTGACTTCCACATAAAATCAGGGAAAGCGCAATATTATATTCCACGTCATATTTTAGATAAGTAGTGCCAAGGTGACAGTGTGATGAGGCATGTATGGTCCATTTTGCACCAAATCAGTTTAACGCTGCCTCAGTGTTGGGGATATTTTATCAGACTAATGAACAATTGCTGTTGTACCAGCCACCGCGATGCTTCACGATGACATTTCATCACTTAATACGTTAGTGCAGAGATTTGAAGAGGTGGTGTGAGTTATGATATTTTGTCAGTTTGTCATAATTATCACACACTCAGGAGAGACAAGAACATTTGTCACGAATGCCTGCCTTATGACACAAAGAACTGGCTGTATAATTCATGCCCATTCATTTTTAATAAATCTCCCCAGAACAAATTGAGAGACTTGATTTGGATTTAAAGAGAGAACAATAAATCCAGCTGGAGAGGAGAATGACATATAGCGTGAAATAAAAAACCATTAGACTTGCACTCGCCCAGTGGAGCACTGTGTATTACAACAAAGCACTACAGAGGTTTAGAGCGAGACTTTTGAAGCACATGAAGGCAAAATACATGCCAGATGAGAGATGGGAGAATAATTATTCTCATATTCGTTCGCTGCAGAAACAAGAGCATACTGGTTTGCTGTGGGTCGAGGTGGAACTCTTGCATGTGTATTATTTACACTGCCACTGCTTTTGTGAAAATGCAAATTTCCACCAGGCTGGTATTGAGTTGCTGAGTGCTCCCACTCACCATCTTTATGATCTGGCTAGCTGGGCTGCTTAGAGAATGAATCTCGGAGCTGTTTGGATTTGCCATGTCCTGTTTGGCCAGAAACTCATTATGGACTACCATCTGCACACAGTGAACACTGTCCAACTTCTCATCATCACCCACTCTCTACAGGTTGAGGGAGAGAGAGAGAAAATCAGTCTTAGCCTGCTCCTCTCAGGTTTTCAATGATGTGCAGAATGCGTTGTGCATGCAGGAACCAAAACCAGCTGAAACTACATAAATTAAAATAGTGTCCAAAAGATTTTTCAAATGATGAAGAAGAACCATTTTAGTTCCCTTCAGAATCATTTTTGTATATAAGTATGAGGATGAAGATTTTTTATTTATAGCTGTGCAGTTATCATAAATTTATATGGTCAGTACTGATTTCTTAACAGCTAAATTGGCTGATGGATTTATGACTTTAGCCCAGTATTTTTTTAAGCCAGAAGCGTGCGTCTTTTAATTAGCGCGAGTCACGAAGACTACTGGGGAAGCCTACCGCATGCACAGAGGAGCAACCATCATAAAATCACAGCACATATCGGCCAGAATATAAAACATTCTGAGCAAATATCATGAAATTCTGATTTGGCCGAATCTGTTCATGCACCTACCACTGACACCTTCAAAAAGTCTTCACAAGTTTTTGGGTTTGCTTATTTCGAAATAGTTGTAAGTCTGTTTAATCTATAAATGTGTCCCCAGAGCCTTTTTAAAGAGCTTTCCTGGGAAATTCTGGAAGCTAAGGAAGAAAAAAAAATGTTCCAGATAGGAGTGCAACTTTTCAATACACACATCATCTGTGTTGTGGAGAGGAAGAGTCTAATCCATTTTCCTGGCCTCTTCAGAATCACTGCAGACTTTGAAATGTATCTTTTTGGTGCCAAAGTGAAACTAAGAATTCACAACTTGGTAACAAGGTTTTTCCTCTCACATCTCATGGGAAGTTTTGGCCTAGGACTTGCAGAAATTGTATGTGTGTGTGTGTGTGTGTGTGTGTGTGTGGTGTGTGTGTGTGTTAGATAACTGGAGAACTGTAGTGGAGGATTCCCCATAGCAGATGAGCAGGATTTGTTCCTGGAAAGCTGAGGATTGTGGGACAATCTCTCTGAGAATTACATCAGCCACTGCACTGGCCCTGCTTTGGTTCGCGCATGGATCTGAGCTTCGACAGTTCGGCCTTGCGCTATCGCATGCATTCCTCAGGTCAGCTGGATTTCACTCCGAGAGAATGAGAAACTTGTTGTTTTTGCGAACAATGTTTCTCATTCAAATGTGCTGATGGAACAGATCAAGATTGAATTGGCAGCGCCTGGCTGATAGAGTTTTTCGGCTGAAATTCCCCAGCACTAAAGGAATGATATTAAACAAAAGCTGAAATCTAATTTCATTTATCCTGCACAGAAATCAAATGGTATTTGTGAATCTGAAAAAAAAGAAAATCTCAGCATGCTGATGATTCTTTTCTTTCAAAAAGCCATTAGTGATTTCCATGGAGGAAAACTCCTCTGCATGATAATAACCCTGGCATATCAGAAGCCGAGATGTATACTATGTGATAGGCAAGTGACTTCATTATGTCAGCCACAACAAAACTACTGGTTTTGTGTAATCATCCAAATGCCCAATGATGTGTAACCGACTGGTAATGAAACTGTGTGTTCAAATTTTACACAAGAAAGAAGAGGACCAGATTAACACTGAAACCAATTTCTGTCTAGCCATGAATAAAATTCTACCTACTCCTTGTCAAGCTGGCTAGAAGACTTAACGGAGGCCCTTTAGGCCTAACTTTTTGTCTTATTTCTGGTTCTAATGAATTCTAGTTATCCATGTAGCTGCCTTTGACAGATGAAGGAAACCTTTGAAAGAGTTCTTACGGCCATGGTTAAGGTGCAAGGGGTCAGTGAAGGTCATTCAGGAGGCAAGGAGTGAATTCTTCAGTTGGAATGCACTTACCCTTGACTGTGTTAGTCTTAGTATGTTAATTAGCCAGATAAGCAAACTTTGAATGCAAATGGTTATGTTTTGCATTGTTGGTGATATTGTAAAGTTTATATAGAATCATAAGTCACAACATTCAAACCCTGCATATCACAATGCAATAAGATTCTTATTGTTGTTCACTGATACACTATATGGACAAAAGTATTGGGCCTGTTTTTCAGGGTTTGGGCTAGGCCACTTATTTCCAGTGAAGTAATCTTAATGCTTCAGCATACCAAGACATTTTGGACAACGCCATGCTTCCAACTTTGTGGACACAGTTTGGGGAA
>JBBPCZ010000019.1:13727352-13739943 GCA_037974445.1 Brycinus macrolepidotus | reverse complement strand
TCAGCACGCGTCTTGTGCGAAACTTGGCACTGCGTCAATTGACGCATGCCGCCGTTCTAGGTATAGCCAGTCAGCCGTCGTTCTAGTGTTAATGTTTTTAAAGGTTACCTCAGAGGAAATTATTACATGAAATGATTAGGAGTATATTGCCTGATCACTGAGATATTATTTATAGATAGTTTTAGGATAAGGCGAGGCAAAGACAGTTTTGGTGAAGCCATTTCTAAGGCAAAATAATTCCAAAATTTTTTTTTTTCTTAGATTCATCACTTTTTTAATAACGTCCCATATAAAAACTCAGCAGTTGTATGTAGGTATATATTTAATGACTGGACTGTCGCAGAAATTTTAAAAAAATTGGTGGAATTCCCCTCTAAAGCTCAGTGTAGATTGTTTGCAGTTGGGGGAGGTATCACACTTTTGCAGACCCAGGTGCCTTTCTTCTTCTGTTTTCAGTGGGAGAGATATGTCTCACATTTTATGCACTTCGCCCAGCTGCAAAATGCCCTGCACTCAAAAAAAAGCTGATATTATTGGTGCTTACCAATGAAAAGGAAGGCGGGTCTTCAGTGATGGCTGCAGTTTTTGAGTATGATTTGACAGTTTGAAAAGAGCATATTTTAGATTAGCTTGGTTTTAGCTGCACCACATTTGCTAGTCAGGAAGTAGATTGCTTTTTAAAAGAGGTGTTTGCTGATTGACAGTTACGATATTGTTGCTTAGCAACAGGGAGACGCCACCAGAATTGGTGTTAGTGTGAACCCCAGTGTGAACCTCTTGGAAGGAAAGAATAAACCTTCACCTCACATTTTTCTGCCTTCAGAAACAACGTGCAAACCCCACCTTAATGCTTTATAGAACTAAAAAGCATTATACATAAAACATCAAATCAAATCAAATGTGAAATATGCATCATCACGCCCCTAGAAAAGACACCGTAATTGTGCTTAAATGTTTGTGTTTAATACGAGCACCCATATTGTCACACTGATAATGCACCAGAGAGTCCTATAATAAGGTACAGTTTATCAGAGAGATTAGGAACATCTGAGGGTGAATATTCTTTTACATTTTTATAGAAGTGCAGAGGACGAGCCACAAATATGAATTCGGACTTCATTATATACATATAATCCTCTTCCTCTTCCAAGGGTATTCAGCGCAAATAGATAGGAATAAATAATACGGGATTAGCATAAACAAACTTTAAAATCCATTCCATGCAGCCCAATTCAACCTTTGGTGTTAGATCTGGTATACTATACAGAGGCGAGTGACGGTTATTCATTCTCACTGTGGTGAAGGGAAGATTGTGTTAGGTGAGCAGTAGAGCTTCAAGGACAGAATAGAGCTGAGTTTTGACTGACAGGCAGAATGAAGGCAATCAGTCCCAAGTAAAAGTGTCCACCTCCTGCTGCCGTCGCCTCATGACTTCCTCCAGCTCCGAGTTTCCATAGCTCCTCTGAGAGAGAGCGAAAACGGAGATGTTTAGTAAGCATGTCTGTCTTTATTAGGTATGCGTTATTAGTCTGTACGTTCTCATGAGCTTTTGTGTTGTTGATTAAGCTTTAACAATGTGGCTGATTGTGGACTGACTGACCTCTATTTGGGCCTTTTGCACGCTGACTTGACTGAAGACCCGCGAGCCCTCGTCACCACACACTGCCCTCAGTTCATCCTTACTCAGAGAGAAGAGCTGTTCTCCGGTCAGAATGCCTATACAGTCCACCACCCTGACGTAACAGACACAATAACACTTATACATAAGAGAATGGTCACTTACACAGCTTCAACAGCATAACCATGGAAGTAACCAAAGCTAATTTACATGGTTAAGATGTCTGTTGTAATGGGAGCACATATCCACCAGCTACCATAATACAAACTGCATGATTAAGTAATCACATACCACAAGTCATTGCAAGCTGTTAAATAATCTCAAATATACTTTATTATGTGGTTTCTGATACTGCATGACATACTATTATGCGTAAAAAATGAACAAGTCTGTTTGAGATTGCTTAACAGTTGCAGGCAAGTGTGGCATGACTTAGATGCAGGGCCACCTACACGTCTTTCGTTTTTATTGTTTTTCAAGTAAATATTGTTTGTATATAAACTACAACTGTGGTAATATTCGTATTTTATTGTAAAGCTGTGCTGGGAAATTATAGGGTTACATTAGATGTTTTCCCTCTGTGGTATCTGGGTAGACATAGTAGCTAAGCAAGCTTTTTTAGGATTTCAAGTGCAAGATTGAAGTCCAAACATATCAGATTAACCTCAACCATTTTTAGGAAGTGACAGTGCAATCAACCAATTGCATTTTGATTTCCATTGCATGGGAATGATTTTTGTCAGGGACAACATTACTGAAAGCATTTTAGAAGTGCTAGATATGTCACTGCCAAGGCCCTTTACTGAAAGGATCCCTCTATGTGCAAAGTTATATGTATGTTAATATGTCTGTTACATTCTTCTGACGATGTTTAATTTGGAATGGCCAATAAGGTTTTTGTGCACTGCCAATACCTTAGTAGAATCTCCTAAAGGTTATAAATTAAATTAGCATTATCACAGAGATGTTTTTGTTACTTGACCGTGATCTTTATGGCCCAAACTGAAGGCCTATCTCTAATAGTCTAGGTTGGCCACCGGATTTACACATGTAGTTTACATAGTGCTAGGCCCCAAGCTTCCCATACTTTTTAACTATATTAGCCGTGGAACTCTGGTGCAAAACTAAAGAAGCAAACTTTAGACACTACACAGGTCCTTGCTGATTGATTACATAGGATGAAATGGAAAACAGTAAATTTAGTTTTGCGATTAAAACTGATTTGTCTCCATGTTCTCGATTGTTTCTCTGATTGAGCTTCCAATACTTTATCTCACTGTGCTACATACATACAGACACACACACGTGCACAAGCAAGCAAAGTGCTACTCACGGCCTGGAAAAGCCCTTGGCATTGAGCCAGGCATGGACCTCAAAGGGCTGGGACTGGTAGTTGATGGGAGCCGTTCTGGTAGAATGTTCCACCCGAAAGTTGCGAGCAGCAGGCTGAGCCTTACTGTCTGTGATTCTCTTCAAAAGCTCATCATTCATCTCCTTCTGCTGGGTACGGTCTGAAGATGCAGAGACAGCTACAGACAGTTTATAAAATGACTTTCAATCGTTTAAAATGAAATCTTTTTGTAATTCAGTCTTTGACTTGAAAACCTGTAAGTGCTGGTTTCTCAGACATGGATCAAGTCTAGTCTTGGACTAAATTGAAGTGCCAGTGGGGAACTACAATTGAAAATAGTTTTTAATCAAAGATTTATCTGGGTTTGAGAAACTGGCCCTAAAAGTTGTTTCAGTAAAGCTTTGGCAATGCTGTAATTGAATACGGTCTAGTCAGTTAAGCCTGACCTATCCATGCTCTGCCCACAAATGCAACTGTTGATGACATTCTAAAAAACTTTACAGAACGTTGGCAAAAAATCCATTCAGCCTGTAAAGGAATTTGAGTGGCTAAAGTAGTCCAGCTCAGAAGTTTAAACTGGAAACTGTGTTTTCCAGGCATTAAAAACAAACAGTATGACCAAATAGTCTGAAGAATTTCCATGAGTCATATATGAGCTACAATTTCTCATTATGTTAAATGGCTCTTTGACAATGTTAACGCTTGTCCATGCCTTGCAATGCTGTAAAACAACAACCAGATTTTTCTTTGGGAATCAACAAAGTTAATCTATCCATTAATCCAACCATCCATCATCCATCCACATAACTATCTAGCTTACTGATGCATGGAGTAAGCATGGATGGGTCATTTGAGTTGAATTGAGACAGAGGTGCTTCAGGTTGCCAAATAGTAGTGCAGTGTGTTCTTGGGACAGGATGCAATCTATGTAGATAGCAGCACTCTCCCAGGCTTTTACCACTTCACTGCATTTCTCCACCTGCACTCACTCACTCACTCACTCTTCCCTCTATCTCACAACTTCTACGCAGCGCAGATAAGAGGAGTTACGCACTGTCTTTGTCCCACGAGGATTTATTCATCTCCACACTCTGGCCATGATTTACCGAGGCAGGGGGAGAGCTAGCTTGGTACGGATTCGCTGCCTGCAAGAGAAAAAGTGTGAGCGAATGACGGAGAGAGAGGAAGAGAAACAGAGAGAGACAGAGAGAGAGAGAGAGAGAGAGAGCGTGAGAAGGGCTGTATACTTGCCACACAGAGGTGGCTGTGTGTTTGCAATGTGTTAATAATGAATGAGAGTTCTGGTAGAGGAGAGAAAGAGAGGGATAGAGTGGTGTGCGAGGTTTAGGGTGAATGAGAGGAATGAGTGTACCTGGCTGTTGAAGAGTGCGGCACGATTATACTGGGTTTCTCCCGCTTTCACCTCCTCCAGCACGTTGCAGGGCACGTAGCCCAGTTGACCGCTGCGGTTCTTCAGCAGCCACCACTGCTTCTCACTGTCCAGCACCTGCAGGCCACAGCATGCACGACCACTTACTCTCTCTCTCTCTCACACACACACACACAGGGTCAAACAGGCTGTCACGCCAGCAGAGCATTTCAGCCTTAAAGCTGTTCTGTCTACTGACCGAAAGAGATGCGCTACAAAATGCCTGAATGTCTTTTCAAGATTTCTTTTTTCTGTTAAACTCTTTCATGGAAGACAAATAGGAATGCTGCTTAACGGGCAAAATTATGTTACACTTTGTTATGTTGTGCTATAAGCAATTCTGTGGTATTTCTGCCTAGATTTGTTACAGAATTGTTCCCATTCAGTATTTTCTGATGGTATCAGATTAATACCAGTTATTGACTAGGTGGCACCTTTAATAATCAGCATTCATTTTTGCATTTTAGTGTTTTTTCTCGTCTTCGCTGTCTTAGCAGTCTGTTTTCACAGTATGTTGCCTGAATATAGTCATTACGTCGGACCCAGAACATTCTAGACCCTGACCCCAGTGTGACCCCAGATGTCCTGTCACCCTGCTCCTGTTTCCCACACTCCACCGGCCCACATACTGCTCCTCTTCCTCTTCTCCTTCCTCTCCTGGCCCAGATTCATCCATACCTGCAGCACCTCACCCTTCTGGACTGTCAACTCGTTGGCGTTTCGGGCCACAAAGTCATAGCGGATCTTGGCACATTTAATGTCGCTGTTAGACCTGCACAGCGGGAAAAACGATGAACAGCATGACGCACCTGTGACCGCTCCAAACAGAAGTGTCAGATAAGGAAAAGCTTCACTTTTAGCCATGCCTGTGATTACGGCCTGATTCAGTCCTGCAGCAGCTAACACAGCTGCACAGTCAGCACACACTGCTCACTGCCTAGAGCGATGCTGTTGGTACACCTCCTCATACTTCCACCACAGTGGATCTCGGCTGCAGTTTATACTGTGGTTGGTTCAGTGAGTTTAGTGAACTAAAAATACACCCAAAATGTAAACAAAGGTAGATATGAAGACTAAGTCCCTCTGGTTAAACAGCTGCTACTAATTTGTGTGTTTGTGTTTGTGTGTGTGTGTGTGTGTGTGTATGAGTGTGCCTTGTCTGTTTTCCACTGCCAAATAGGGCAGGTGCTTAGTGTTGTCAGTTTTAGACAAAACGACCCAGAAAGCGAGCAGCCTGCCACGGATAAACAACTCATTAAAATGATTCACACAACAAATTCACTTTGACAAAACTGTACAAATGTGATAATTCTAAAGAGTGTTGTTCCAAAGTGTTTGTGTTTGGCACAAAATAAAATGAGATGATTTTTTTTCCTTTTGTGCTAATCTGCATTTTATGCTCATCGTTTACTAGGAACTGTGGCAAATATGAGATACACACTATTACAAATAAAGGTTCCTCAGTGCTTTTTTTGCTTGGATGTATAGTTCTAGGAAAAGTCTTGCATAACTTTGTATAACTTTTAATTCCGTGAGCTGTTAAAAGGTGCATCTCATTTACAAAAAAATCTATCTTTAAAGAACTTTCCAGTATAATGTTCTTTAGGAGAGTGTGAAAACAGCTACTTTAATTCAATTTGATAGAGATAGTCTATAGAATTCTACTGATTATCATTCTGATGTGTTTGTGTTTACTTATCAACTAGTCCCAGGATCCCAACACTGATAAAACACAAGATTCAAGTTAAGAAAAATGTGTGCATATTCGTATTATATTGCAATAGCAGTAGCATGCAATGCATTTTAAGGCTGCATTTAAATGTTCTAAGGAAACAAGTACAAGTATGCTACATGAGAAAGAGTGGATTTCCAAGTATTATAACAAACAACTTACGACTCAAGCATCCTTTATCAGAAGAGGCCGTGCTTGCTTTGCCGTGAGCTCTGCACCCTCTGTCTCTATGGAAAGAGATTAACTCGATGTGCTGCAGCTTGCACATGCAGTGTAGGTCATGAATATTTTAGCAGGCCTGCATAAAGCGTGGAGAACTTTAAACTCCACGCACTGGTCCCCATGCATCTTTAATGCAAGCGCCTCCTCCCCTCTTTCTTGTCCAGCAGCAGGGGAAGAGGATAAGCACCGTGGTCCGGTGTCCAGCCTCTGCTGGGGCCCTCTCTTTCTCACCCCATAAATAAATCAGCATGACGAACGCAGGAAAGCAGCATGCCGTTCCAGGACAAGCAGATTTGTTTCCATCTGCAATTGCAATTTTGTTTACAGGCTCCAGATGCTGAAATATTCGAGCTGTCTCATAAAAAGCTCCTGCATAGCCTCAGCACACGGTATTCTCTCGCAAAAGTGTCATCGTTTTTCTGAAAGGCCTCTGAGAAAATACTTAGTGTTTGAAACTTAAATACAAAAGAGATTTTTTTGGAGACACCTCACAGTTCAAAATGGGTTTAATACATGAGCACATTTTCTTTGTCAGTTTGTAATAATGTAGCATATTAAAAAAAAAAGCTGTTCAAATCTCACTGTTTGTCTTTGCGAAAAACCTAAATCTGCAGAAATAAGGGCAAAAACACCTTGGCCCAAAAAAGTTTTTTTTTTTTTCCCATAAAAGTTTGAAAATGAAAACTGCCAAATAGTTATATAAATTAAACCTGCTTTTCATACCAAGGAAACAAGGCTTAGTAATATGAGGATATTTATTTCGATTTTGATGAATTACCTCCCAATATGTCTCAATGTGCTTTCTTCTGAGCGTACTGTAATATCATCAGTTCCTGAAGAATAACTCCATCTTTCATTACCTCTTTCATTACAACGACAGCAGATACAGTTCATGATTTTCAGTGCATTTGTACATTTGTAATCATAGTCTTTGTTTTATGTGGCTCTTCTCCTCTTTTTTCGTTCCAATGTATCAGATATAAAAAAAGGTATATTGTGACATATTGTATATTGTGAACATTTCTTGATATTTTAAGCTGGGGATTATTAAATAGATAATAGATTCTTATTGTTAATATGTTTGTAGTTATTTTGCTATTTAATTGAAATCAAAACATTACTTTAGATGTTTGACTTTAAGTGTGTGTGTTTTTAAGAAAATTGGTCAAATATGGTGTTCATTGAGATTCACTTGAAATCAGTCACATATACAGCCACTGTACTCACTCTACACACACAGTGAACTGTTAAGTGTATCCCACTCACTGACCTAGCCATTGACCCCTGCAGATTGATAATGATATTGGCAAGTTTTATTATCCATAAATAGCAGTAACTGCATGTCTATGAGGGTTCCCTTTTTGACCCATTGCATTAGACTGTACCCACTGGATCGCTCAAACAGCGTACGTTATTTTTTACTACTGCTCTGGCCTTGAAGCATGCCAGGCATATGGCCAGATATTAAAGGAATGCTTTAATGGCTTCATCTCAGGACGCTAAATGTGGCTGTATAAAAAAGGAGATGAAACCATTAAACCATACTTATCATTAAACCAAATATGCTTGGGCAAGTCAACTAGTTTTGAATAGGTCTGCCAATGATTCCGAAGTTTATGGTGATTATAGACACACCCTTCACTCTAAGGGTGAAATCCCAGTCTGCCTGTCCTAAAAACTAAGCATGTATCACACTCTCTTATTTTAATGAGACTTTCCACCAGTTCATTATGAAGAACTGGCAAGTGCATACAGATTAATTACAGCAGAAGAGAAACCATCTCCCTTTCTAAATACAATTTTATGTTAAAGTGAATAATGCTGCACATTACATGTCAATAATTATAAACAGGAAATGCAAATGTATAAACCACTATCTCCAATATGGCTTCTGCCTCAAATCTCCACTGAGATTTAGAAGGCTTCGCTCTTCCAGAGCTGGCAGATTTTGAAACAGTTGCTGATCCCATCAAATCCATCAACGTGTTTAACAATGACGTTTGGGTTGCACAGCTCTGCCTTAACCACAGCATATAATTACAGGCATTGATGCATTTTCTGTAAAAGAAGCCTGTTCACCTTTTTATGTCATGCATGAATAGATAGACAAGTTTTATACAGATACCAGACTGACTGGTTCTATTCCAATAAACAAAATCTGTTCTTTCTTACTTGTGTGTCATCAAACAAATGAACAATGGTGTTTACCAAACAGCTTTGTTGTACAACATACCCAGTTATTAAAATGACATCTAATTAGAGGCATTGAGCAGGCGTTTTACATAAGATTAATTGCGTTTTTAAGAGCGCTTTCTCTTCATTATTATTCTGTCTTGCAAATGGATTCACTGCAGTAGTGATGCATATTCATTTTCAGGAAGCTTGGAAATAGTTGGGAAATTAGCCAAAGGTGGATCCAGACTGCAGAATCCTGAATACATGAGCCTCCTTCTGCCCCCAAGGCCTTTCTGACTGATTCAGAATACGAGTTGGAATCCATGTAGCACTTTACACCTCTCATTAGTGACCCATAAAAACTGCATTTAGAAATAGATTAAAAGTACAAAAAAACTATATCTTACTTATAAAAATGTTATTTACCTGCCATTCATTTCATGTTGACAACATCCAGCAACATGTACCGTATGAATATCTAGACTATGTGGAAACCCCTTCTAATTATTAACTATCAGCCACATCCATTGCTAACAGCTATATAAAATCAACCACATAGCCATGCAGCCTGCTTAGACAAACACAGTAGAATAGATCGTACTAAAGAACATAATGACTTTAAATGTGGAACTGCCATAGGATGCCACAAGTCCATGTAATTTCTGCCCTGGTAAACTGTAAGTACTACTGTTGTAAAATAGAAGGGTCTAGGAGTAACAACAGGTCAGCCACAAAGCAGTTAATCTTGCAAACTCTCAGAGTGTTGCTGCTGAGTGCTGCAGCGTGTAGCGCATAAAAATCACCCATCCTCTATAGCATCACTCACGACAGAGTTCCAAACTGCCTCTGGAAGTAACATCAGCATGTGCTGTGAGCTTCATGTAATGAGATTCTGTGGTTTAGCAACTGCACAAGCCTAAGATCACTATGTGCAATGCCAAGCATTAGCCAGAGTGGTGTAAAGCACCCAACCAATGGTGCAGTGAATCACCATTCACTATCTGGTGCCTGGGAGATGATAGGAGAATGCTAGTTACCAGATTCAATAGTGCTAACAGTAAAGTTTGGTGGGGTGGAATAAGTATTTGGGATTTGAACCCACGGCCTTTCGATCATAGAAGCAACTCCCTAACCGCTAGGCCACCAGCTGCCCCAGCAGTGTTCATAAAGAATGAGTTTAATGAGTTTGGTGTGGAGGAACTCCTGTGGCCTGCACAGAGCCCTGTGAACACTTTGGGATGAATTGGAATGTCGAATGCAAGCCAGGCTTTCTCATACAACACTAGTGCCATACCTGGCAAACGCTATTTTGACTTATGTGCACAAAGTTATATCTCCGAGGTCAGAACATAACAAAGCATTTTTGTTTACACATAATTTACGCAATTAATCCACTCAGAACTGCACTTTTCGCACAATCCATATTCTTATACCGTTTAAGTTTCTCTTAAACTGTGTTGTCCTGAGTATCTTTTTTAGTGCATTTATCGTTGGACTCCAAAGCCCAGTTTGTATTTATTGTACTGTATGTCAGTGTTAAACTGTACTGTCTTGTTTATTTGCATGGAGGTTTGATCTTGATCTTGAAATTGAACCAAGAGGCTCAACCAAGATATAAAAATGACTCAGAGTCCAATAGCTTCTTAAGAATAACGGCCTTTTAGCCCAACAGGCACGTGTCTGTGGATGAAATACTCCAAAAAGCACTATTTCACATTATTTACATGATTAAGATAAATCTATGAATCCAGACAAAAGGGAGCGTATCATACTCTATCACAGCTATCATGCTGGCTTGTGGCTCAGGGCTCTTAGCTTGCAGTTGGCACTTTAGATTGGAGCACTACTAAGAACAGCTTTTGTTAAGAATTTACTTATTAAGAAACCAGTCTGAAGGGATCAGGGAAAACTTTGCTATGCCATTATGAAGTCTCAAAGATTGTACTTTTTAATGACTGCTGAATTTAAAACGAAAATGGAAATAATATAATGGTGGAAATTTCAGAAGATCTTTGTTTCTGCTGCATCAAAAATCGTGTTGAAATGAGACAACACTTTATCATTACACAACTAAGGATTTCAGTAGAAATAGAGAGAGAGGTATAGGTTTAGAGGAGAAGGGTTAATGGCTTATGTGTGTGTGTTTGTGTTTGTCTGTGTGCATGAGTGTGTCTTTCAGATCATTGGAACTCAAAAAGATTTTAAGTCCAGCTTCCTGATCCTCTGTTCAGTCATCAATAATAAAAGCAGTGCTGGCTGCTTGATTTGCTATACTTTTGGGTTCTTGTGGGCAGATGAGATGTTGTTCTGCTGATTTCCTCTTAGAGCCGGGGAGACGTTGGAGACCGTGGACCAAATGAATAACTGAGGAGTGTGTTGCTTTGTATGCTGCAACATCTAAAGGATGTCAACTTTAAGCTTTCCTGTAGTCTAAAACTTCATGCAAAGTTTTCCCTTTGTTACGAACAACAACAACACAGGAAGTTTTGATGTTTTGTTTTACCTGAGGCTTGCTGAGGCATTTCAAAGGCGAACGGATAGACTGGCAGCCCAAGGAATCGGCATCAGCAGCTCTACCCCTAAATGCTTTTTTGGACGTGAGCCGTCCGACATGCAGAAACTCAAACGGGAGTTGCTGACAGTCTGTTCGCCTCTTCTGTGCGCACTTATAATTATTTGTGTATTCTAGAGTAATGACTGTTGATGAAATTTTACGGTATGCTGCTATTTATTTTCAAAGCGCGTGATGGGAATTGGAGGCCGGAAGAATGATTGCGTCGACGGCAGAAAGTTATTCCACATAGCTACAAGCATAAATGTCAGTGAACAGAATAGCACTCATTAATTAAGGACTGATTGCTTTACAAATGGGCTACAGCCTCATTTAATTCCATCGGAGTATCACTCTGAGCAGGCTTTACCAAAGGAGAAAATGCTCCATTTTTCTCCAGGACTAGGGAAATTAATATTGCTAAAGATCTGATAATTTTGTTCTTCTCTCATTAACTATTCTAAATGGCACTGATCAGCTCTAGGAAAAGTCATGCCTGCTTCACCACTTCCAATTTCCACATGTGGTAAAGCATCTGTTGCGCAACTTGAATGTAAAAGATGGGTCCGTACTGTTAATGAAAGCATGTACGGGTGGTTAACACTAATGTGGAGTGCAGTGCAAACGTTGCTCGCGATTAAATGCCGTTAACTTAATAGGAACATGTGTTGGTGCGGGTTGGGTGGCGATCTCCGAGCAGTTCATAATTAAATAATGTGATAAATCTGGACCTACATCTAGTATTATCCTCTGGCTATGCTGAGATTCAATTCATCAGATGCTAATGACTCACCAAGGTAAGCGACACATGGAAATGATCCTCCAGAGTGGTCTTATTTTCGAGTAGCAGGCAGCCATGGTGATTTATGCAGTGGGAGTGGACGATATTGTATATGTAATACAAAAAAATAGATTACTCAAGGCGTATGCTAACCCTCATCAGAAATTCAGCATCAATGGATTTGGGATTTGAAAGCTGGTTGCTGGGTTTCTGGGCCGAGAATAGCTGAATTAAGGCCGTTTGTGGGGCTTACCTGTATAAGAGTGTGCTAGCCCAGTGTTTGCCCAGAACACACACAGGCATGGAGCTCATTTCTTGGCTGATGAGGTTGTGTGAGCTCATCTTTTTCACTCTCATGTCTAATTATTTGCTCTGCACTGATCCGAAGCTTGCTGAGTGATGCATATGGTAGATTTCCAGGAGGTTACTGTTGCATTGCACAGGGGTGTAATATGTTTCATTGCTCTATTTCTGGATGCCTAAGCCAGTTGTTTTAGTGGTTAGTTTTGGATACCAAATCGCTAAATGACTGTCCAAGGGCCAAGGAGAGCAGCCAGTGGGACGTTCCGAGCCCCCTCTCGAGGGCAGAAGCACTCCCACCACAACTCACCACAACTTCGTCATTCCAAAGCAGCTAGGAATGTGTCTGGCTTGGCTTTCAGTCTCTCTCTCTCTCTCTCTCTCTCTCTCTCTCTCTCTCTCTCTCTCTCTCTCTCTCTCTCTCTCTCTCTC
>JBBPCZ010000019.1:13706226-13720485 GCA_037974445.1 Brycinus macrolepidotus | reverse complement strand
AAGGCAAGTGTTAAGGTTTTGAACTTAATGCGAGCGGCCACAGGGAGCCAGTGCAGGTTCCGTAGTAGAGGTGTGGTCTACAATTCCTTATATCAGATGACATGAGAGTAGCATGTCTCTGTTTGTTAATGTGTTTCTGCTGAAATGCTCTGTGCACCGTGTCACCATGTCTTTGGTTTGAGCTCATGCTGTAACATACATATAATGAACCATGCACACTTTACCTTACGCCAGCTCCTGTAGTCAGAGCAGAGAGGTATTACTGTGACCAAATGCTGCAGGCTTGAAACATGCCTGTGCTTTCATTCCATTGTCTACATTAGACATAGGATGTATTTGTATGTGTGTGTGTGACAATGTCAGCTGTAGCTGTAGAACAGTGTTTACATGTGTTTGAGTGGAGGCACTGCACTTGAGCTGTGTGTCTCTCCAGAGGCTCTGGAGAGCGTTCTTGTGTCTGAGAATATGACAATGAGTAAAACCCATAAGCCCTTGTCAGGAGATGCTGTTTCAGCACCTCTGAACAAATACAAGCATTCATGAATGGCAGCCACCCCCTTTACGCATACATGCATGAATAGATTTATTGAAAGTCTGTGGTGAAAAAAAAGAGTTATTTCCAGGTATGGAGTATTTAGCAAGTGTTTAAATATAGTATCAAAAGCTTAGGGGCGTTTTTTGTTACCAAAGGTCAAATTGAATTCGAAACCTTAGAAACGAGAATTGGATTAAGCCTAAAAATATGTATAATAATAATGTAATAATAATAATGGCGTTCATGCTTGTAATTCTTATGTTCTGTATTAACTTTTGTATTATGTTAATTCAAGAATAACGTGTTACTAATTACACATTTTGTAAGTGACTTCGTAGCACCTACCACAGATCCACAATATAGACCAAAAAACCATACTGTCATACTTGCTATATGTGATTGTGATCCATACTGCTTTGTATTACTGTAAATAGCTTGATTTATTGTACATTATTTTCACCAGTATGATTTAATATTGGTAGCTCATGTGAATTCCTTGGTTCGTCAAAATGGCCACTGAAGCTGATCTGGGATATCTGATGTTGTTCATGATGCCAAGGCTGCACACAGTGAAGCTTTAGTGATTCATTACAAGGCTCAAATACGTATTGCTGCCTTTTTAGATATCAGCACTGGCCCCAAAAATTGTGTGCGTCAGTGCAGGGAGTGGGCTGGGGGTCACTGGGTCATCACTGAAGTAGAGGAGAAAAATGTTCCTACAGTCCTAGTGCCAAAGTTTGAGAGCAGCCATGGAAATTAAACTGCTCAGAAGAGTCTGAAAATAGCTGGAATGGTGAAATTGCATGGAGCAGTTGGAGAATAGTAGAGCATGCAAGGATGCTATGGCAACCCGACCGACTGTGTTATTTTCCACATGCAGACTCACCGGTTCTTCCCCCCGTTCAGTCGGAGCCTGGCATGCTGTGTGTCTACAGCAGGCAGAAACAGCGTGAGGTCTATCTTATCTTACTTTTGTGTTTTTAGTGTGTTTTATATTAGAATTTTATTTTCACTTGCTGATGGCACTCTCATGAGAATGGATTCAAAGCATATTTTTCCAAGAAACGTCTAATTTAATCATTTTCCTCCTTTTTCTACTGTATGATCTGCTCTTACATTACAAGAGATGACAGTGCAAAGCAATATCATTATCTACTTCGTCTCTTAATTCCTGTGGTAGTTCATAAGCACTTCATTTGTAATGAAATGTACTTTGAATTACTGTGTGTTTGATGTTGGAGGTTTGGTTTCGGGTGGTAAGGATGTTTTTCT
The DNA here is from genome assembly GCA_037974445.1 of Brycinus macrolepidotus. Lineage (NCBI taxonomy): Eukaryota > Metazoa > Chordata > Actinopteri > Characiformes > Alestidae > Brycinus > Brycinus macrolepidotus. The sequence continues at coordinate 13,718,678 of JBBPCZ010000019.1, read as the reverse complement.
GGTTGCTGTCCCAGAACTGTAGAAGCTCCGCTTCAGTCAAAATAGAGAGCAATGAGGGAGAAGAAGCTGCAGCTGAACTAAAACAATGTTATTTATTAAAGGTACCCAGCACATAGACCAGTGGGGGCAGGATACCTGCCAAATCTGAACTGACATGGGCCTGTAGCTGAGCCTTTTATCTTATGCAGTGTGGTGAGGAGCATCACTACATAGTTTTAATAAACTTATTTATAGACATCACATTTTTGTGATCAATTTTTGTATTTTATATTTAAAAAAAAACCTTTTCCCCTCCCAATGCGACCAGCCCACCCATCTCCTCTATCTGTACATTACACCGTTGACATTAAATTAGATTAAAAACTAAATGAATAAAAATAAGATCTACAAAAATTAAAAAGAGTTGCTAACATATACAATGTACTCCTCGCCTTTTACTTCAGTCATTCCACCACATCAAAACAAACCTCCATACCTCTCGAGTAGACACTCAGGTTTTATTAATCCTAGCTGTGTTCAGTTCTAACATTACCATGTCTTGTAGTTAAAATAGCCATTGTTATTCAATAAGAGTTTGTGGGGAAGCAAACAAACACTAGAAGTCAATAGTCACCTTAACAGCCAAAATTGTTTCCAAAAAAAACTTCAACCAAAACTTCTGTTAACCTACTCAAAGCACTTTCAGGTCTTCATTAAATTAGCAAAGACTTGTCCATGTGGTTTAGGACTCTGTTATCTAATTTACAACTGCTTTGTAAATTCCAGCCCTGGTGCTGTCTGAAATCCCTGCCTGTAGCTATAATATTTTGTTCATTTTTATAGCTCACAGTCATATAGTTATACTGTGTCCTAAATCACACTGACAGGTCTGGCCACCTTAATGAAGAGCTAGATATATATTGTGCAGATGTTCTAGTGTTTGGCAGCAATACTTGCCTTGCAGGTGCAGTTCTACAGTAAAGAAGCAACATTTGTACCTCAAATACACTATATGGAGAGAAGTATTAGGATACACCTCTTAATTATTGAATTCAGGTGGCCCCTTACTTCCAGTGAAGGAATCATAATGCTTCAGCATACCAAGACATTTTGGACAACACCATGCTTCCAACTTTGTGAACACGGTTTGGGGAAGAACCTTTTCTATTCCAGCATGACTGTGTCCCAGTGCACAAAGCAGGGTCCATAAAGACATGGTTGGATGAGTTCGGTGTGGAAGAACTTAACTGACCCGCACAGAGCCCTGACCTCAACCCCATTCAACACCTTTAGGATGAACTGGAACGGAGATTGCGAGCCAGGCCTTCTCGTCCAAGATCTCAGTGCCTGACCTCATAAATGATCTACAGAATGAAAGGGCACAAAGTCTCACAGAAACTACAAAATCTTGTAGAAAGCCTTCCGAGAAGAGTGGAAGCTGTTATAGCTGCAAAGGGGGAACCATTTCCATATTTAAGTCTATGTATTTGAATGCAATGCCATTAAAGTTCCTGTTGGTCAGGTGTACCAATACTTTTGTCCATATAATGTATATCTTAGCTGACTGAGTACTTCTGAATTAAGTAAAAAATTGTTTAAACTAGATTTTTGTCTGAACTATTCCTTTAACGGGTTAGCAGGAGGAGGCAGGGAAGAATTGCTTTATTTGATTGCTGTTCCATTTGACCATTTTACACCATTAATAATGAATGGTATTGTTAGCCGCTACCTCGGGCAATTGCAAATGATCAATCAGCTCCTTTATATGAGCGCGGTCTATTACATTAATCACAAATTACAGCCTTTTAGTTGCTCCCACAATGAACAGGAAGAACAAAAACACCACTTTCAGGTCCCCCCTGTATTATGGCAAAGACTGCGCGATTTTATACAGAGTTATTTTTATTCTCTGTAAAGACTAAGGCAGACATTTATGAACAACCCAAAAAATGTAATTTATTAACATTACTTTTAATTAACATTTTTTTTTTCATTCAAATGGAAGCAATTCCTGTTCTTCTGTATTTGTCAACTCTCTTATCGTTTGTAGCTTCCAGTATTTTTTTTTTTCTCCTCTATTTTTCAGCCCTTTTGTTGAGAAGAAAAACCTATTTAAGTGGCTGAAGCTGTGACACAAAGCGAGTGCAGAACGCTGGAGAATCTGCAAGCTTAATTGATTATTTGTGCAGAGCTGTGTATCAGCGAGGTGCAGCACACCCAGGGGAAATAATGTAAAACAGATAACAAGATCAAATGTTGGAGAATTGCTTTCTGCTGCCAGCTTTATTAATCTGTTTCTTTTCCAGCCAAAATGGCTTTTTTCCCTTCTTCTCTCCAGGTTTGCGTATTAAGGCGAGTACACCTATGCGTCCCAATTATTAGCCTTTTTTTTTTAGCTGACGCAGGATTTCTTGATGCTTTTTAGATTTGAGAGAAAATGTGTGACAAGATTGCTGTATTATCAGAAAGTTTGGGTAAAGTAAAGTAAACTAAAGTGGGCCCTTACCACTCACCACACCACAGCACACAGTGTGAACAATGTGAAATTCTCTGCATTTAATCCATTCACGAACCTGAGAAGCTCTTTGGAAAAAAAAAAAACCTTTTTTGCGCTATGTGTCTTGAATTGAAATGATCACTGCCACAAAGGAGAGACTGTCTACTAATGAAGAAACTGTAACATATAAGAAATGGAGTGTTACCTCATGATGGCAGATCTAACCTGCCTCCCAATCTAGACCTTGGTTAGGAATAGAAAATGAATGAATGAAAGAATGAATTTTCTGATCACACAAACATTTGACACATCTACATAGTGTTAGGCTAATTATAGTCTTCATCGTACCAGAACCGTCCTCATTCTACGTGCCTAAAAAAGTCTGTATGACAGTGTGGTACACGTTTAACTGCATCCCCCAGGAATAGCCGTCCTGATAAGGAGACCACTGGTCTTTAAAGAGAAAAAAAATTATGAGCTTTTAAATGATTGAGTTTTTTAGGTAAACAGGGCTTTAAGGACCGAGATGAGCAACCAGGCATATATATATATATATATATGTGTGTGTGTGTGTGTGTGTGTGTGTGTGTGTGTGTGTGTGTGTGTGTACAGTTTTTTTGCACAGGTTTAGATTTAGATGCATTTTTGTTTTTAGATGCATTTTTTTAAACATAATGGTATTTATAGTTCAGCCTGTACTGCTATAATAAAGGTGAACAATTGGTTGCAGACAGGTTTTCTATAAAGACTGGCTTAAGTCCATTCAGTCATGTTAGCACTGTCTATTTCTATTATTACAATTTTTGATAAGACACAGAAAAATTGGTGATTTATCGTTGTTCATGATATCTTGATATCAGCTGATATTATCAGCCAAATATGATGATCAAGACGGGTCCTGATTATAATGTTATGGAGACAAAACAGCAAATTAATAATTCATTCTCATGCCTATAACTAAAAGAAATGCAGTTGTAAGCTACTGTAAATGAGTTCTGGCATCTTAGATTCATTGCCTGGGCACCTTAGCGTACAGAACATGATGCATGAACCAATATACAGAGGGATCATGAAGAATTACTGTATTCTTATGAAACGAACTCCGTCCAAAGTAGTTGCCCTGTTCTGTAATGGAGCAGTTTCATTTGTCACTGCAGCATTGTTTCCATGGGTAAGGTGTTTTTCAGAGCAGCAGGATGTTAGAAATAGTCGTAGGTCATCCCCATCAGCACACCCTCAGAGCATACCTCTTCAGGAGGGAGATCCTTTAGTAGAAGCCGAGAAACTGTCCATAATTGTGGCTCTGTGGCTGAATATGGCCCCTGTCAGGAATGATCAGTCATTAGCATAAGCTAAAAGAGCCTTATCTGTGCTTTTCCTACTGAAAAAGAAAATCAGAGGCTTGTGTCAGGGGGGCAAATGTGGGTATAATAAACGTTTGTTTTTCATCCATCTTTGAGGATTTGATTGGTCAAAATGACTGCCTTTGTGTGCATAACGCAAACCGGTCAAGTGGAGTTCAGCTCTACCTGCACAGGATAAAGAGGGTGATATCCGCTCCGCTTAATACATTTCTAATGGTCTTTTTGCAGTCAGCCAGAGGGCATGTCTAATGTGTTTGGACGTTTTACAACGAGATCTAAGCAGGTGGGAAAGGAAAAGCAGGGGACTGAGCTCTCAAACATTTTCTTTTTTTTTTCCCAAGGTATTTGAAAACACATTAAAATTCTGCAGGAATGTTTTTCCTTTTAGGATAAGTTAGCAGAGCAGTTTTCATGGAATTCCACATCTAGTTTCTTAATTATATGATTAATGAATTAATCAGAAAAAACACCAAATGATAAATAATGGCTTATCAGATCAGAAACAAACTATAAACATATATATATATATATATATATATATATATATAGTAAAGCTGTTCATAGTTTGTTTTTGATCAGATAAGCCTATATGTATAGATTCAATTTCTTACTGCAAGAGACCAATTGGATGATTTAAAATCTGTTAAAATCTCGCAAATAGCTAATAAATCCCTGCTGCTTCATTGATACTGGCATTCATTTTCGTGACAGTCTGCATTTTTTTACATTCTTATCTGACTGCAAAACATCTCTGGCTTTGAAGAACACATTCCTGTAACGTTCCTGCTTTGCTCAGGCATGGTCGGAGTAAGAGGTGCTCTCTTTCAGGTTCACACACTTCTGCTTGACGGATCTGTATGTTATTCAGGAGTTTGTTGCGTTGTGTTACTGGGTCGGTGCTGTGTATGCAGTCTTATTGTGTGAAGAGGCACCTTCAGCTGTGTGTGTGGTGTCTTGCCCCAGTTCCTCTCACCGCATCAGCAGTAAAGTGTGAAGCAGGTTCCTCAGCTGTGACCCCCCCCCATGGAAGCCGGTGCACCTCTACTAGCCTGGAAAGCAGAAAAGAGTCCAACTTACCATTAATCTGCATTATCATGACATAAACTCAGCGCCGCGTCAAACGCAAAACAGCATGAAGTAGAAAATTTAAAAACCATCCACTTGTGTAATTGTACAGTAAACCTCCACTAGTCTGGCAAAGTGATTTTTCTCTGAGGTTGATTATTTTTTTCTCTGTTTATTAACAATCGCTCAATTGGTGCAGGGAAAGAAGAGAAATGTTCCCGAGCATAGTACTCCAGAATGTCACCATGCTGTTCAGGCACTAAGTGTTATGGAGGTCTTCTGAACAATTTAGCACTGGAATGTCTGTGGAGCTTTTATATGTGGCCTGTTCTGAATGGTTTTAGCACTTTTGCTGAAGTGCAAGTGCAAAGGAAGTCAGTTTTGCATTTCTGGAATGAAAAAAGGTACAGAAATAGAGAAAAAAAAGAGATATCCAGACCATTCCTAGACATTAAATCATCTGGTTAGATCATTTAACATGATTAGGGTGCATCATTGTCATATCAGGCGTATAGTATGTCATCCTTCAGCGACAGTTATCTTACCAGTGTGCATTTGCTTTGGTAACAGATGACATAATGTCTCGTCTCGTGTAGTCGTACACCAAGTGATCTTATAAATATTTAATGCCTCACTCAAACCATCCTTGCAAAACCATGCAGTTGGTGCAAAGCATGGCATAAGAGCGCCACCAAAAATATGGCCATTGCACCTGTTGATTCTTAACTACTGCTGCTTTGTCAAGGGTTTACTTAATTTCAGACAGAAAAAAACAAGGACAAAAGGGCAAGTGTGTGAGAACTGCTGTTACTTTATTAATAAAAAAAACAACAAAAAATTCTCATTTGTCTTGGTGGTCAGTGGTCATTTTGGGTATTTATCGAGGTGTTAAAAGGCCCAGATGTTTGGTCTGAATCTGTTAACTGCTCTTAGCTCAGGCGGCAATTGACTGCCCCTTTCCCTGATGAAGCAGACTGGCGGTCAGCCAGATCGATACATATCTGGCCATGGAATCTAGCGTGCAGGTATTTTGTATTCTATTAGTGATCCCTAGTGGTTAGCAGAAGTTGTAGAAAAGGCCACCCTGATGCTTACACAAGAGTCTTCAAAAACACTCTCATTTTATCTCTATTCCTGGCTTCCTCTGTGTAATTTGAGGTCGAAAAGAACACCCCGTGTCTGCTTGATGCGCATAACAGCTCTCTAGGATTTTTTTTTTTCTTTTTTTATCCAGACACAAAGATGATAACTGTTGCGTCCACTTTTCCCGTGATGAAGGCTGCTGAGATTGAAATGGCCCCGTGATGCTGTGGAATAAGCACACACTTCATCCTATCTGGGCCCATAAAGCTATTTTTCCATTTCTACCCTGCCTAGATGGATTGGAATGGTTTTCTTTTTTGGGGTGTGCAGCATTATACTTAGCAATTTGCGCCTGGACTTTTTCATATAGTGTTGAGTTTGCTAATGCCTTCGTATCCTCGGTTAGTGCAGCGGGAAATGCACTGATGGTGATATTGGGAATGTTGTGAGGTGATCTACTGAACACAGAGACTTTGGACTTGGCCGCTTTGTTCTGGCTGACTTTACAGCCAGTACCATGACTTATAAATGAACAGCGGTTACTGAGTTTTCTGTAAAGATGCTGTTTGAGTCTGGAGGTTTTCTGAAGATTTGACTGTAGAACTGCATCAAAGAGCTAAACCTCATCTCATGACTGCATTTTTTTGTTTCCCAGTCTGAAAACTTGGTGATCTTGAAGGTTCTTCTGGTCATCAGCAGCTCTGATGGGTCTCTGTCTCTGTGTTTCTCTACTTACAGATTTGAGCAGTTGCAACCCCATCATGAGGCTTCTGTTGAAGTACCTGGATAAAATGAGGTGTTTCCGGAAGCGCTCCACCATTCCCTTTCTGGTGGTTCTTATCACCTTTCTCCTCTTCATGAACCTCTACATGGAGGATGGCTATGTACTGGTCAGTACTCATATGCCTTTGTTAAACTTCAGTTACAGTTCAGGTCTATTCAGAGCATAGCCAAAAAGAAGGCTTTTATAACCTGCACTCACCGCTTATCTATTATATAGAACTCTGGAAGGATCATACAAATTTCCATCTTTTTCATCAGATGGTTTTGTTAAATAACTGCGGCTAACAGATGGAAAGAAAGAGGATCCAGTAACCTGCAGCAATTTTGTTTGAGCTCATAGAGGTTTTCATTCATCCATAAATCTGAAATGTGTGAAAATCCACTGATGTGGCTCAGACTTGGATGTATCTGTGTTGTGTTCAGAAGCATTTCTGCCATTGATGTGGAGTACGAGAAGACTGTCAAGACCCCCCAGCTATCAAATATGCTTGCATTTGTGCCAACCTGATTTCTGTAGTGTAGTCAGCAAATCTACTTATTTGAAGGCTGCACACATAGAGCCTTTATAACACTTCAATGAATAAAATTTAAAAAGAAATACTTAGTTTATGTGTATTTGTTCATTTGTATGTATACCTTAGTTTTTGTTTGTATGTATACCTTCATTTTTATATCCAACAAGACTAGAGATCAAAGTTTACTGAGAGTGTTATGAGTCTGTTTTTTTTATTTCTTTAGTTTTGTCCGTCAAAAGTCATTCATAGATCTGTTATGTACAGTTCATAAACTGGTGTCCGTTTTAATACATTGCATGTCGTCTTAGAAATACTGACATTAGCTGTTCATATTCTAAGCTGTAAATACTCAAGTATTGCTTTTTAAATTTGTTATTTAATGCTTTTGTATATGTTATGAAATCCCTTTATATGTAACCCACATTTCTGATATACAGTTTTTGTAAATATATGCATTGATATTGTTGATGTGTGTAATTACCAGAGCTCCAAATGTACCATATTTAAATTTTCATGATGCAGTCCAAATGCAAGAGACTCATTTGGTATTTATGAAGCCAAGTTTATGATCAAAACTTTGTGATCATACCATGTCATGTGTGTTTGTTTATTGAATTATTTAATAGATTACAACTTCTGACAAACTGGGTTTCTTGAGTTTTCTGAGCCATTATAAGTCAGTATACAGGCTAATTTCTTTCGTACCTTGAACATATTAGAGTATTTATGATATGTTTTCCTTTAGCCAGGAGATCTCTCATTTGTTCTCATTTATCCTACAGATGTGTATAACTAATTTAAATTTTTCAACTTGCATTTGCCTAGCTGTGAGTTTATTTGGGATAAGAGAAGGGTCTGTTCTCATTCTAAGGAATATATCCTTTAACCTCATAGTCTGGTGAGCTAATAGTTAACATGAACTCTGTTGCAAATAAACAAGTAGTTTCTAAAACAGAATCCATAATCTGCGTAGTTATCATTTACTCTGTAAACCGAGTAACTGAGCAGTCAACTACATACACTGGGAATAGCCTGCTGTTTAAGAATTCATGTTCTAGTTAAAAAACCTATTTATCAAACTCAACCATGAGTGTGTCTAGAGAAAAACCCATAACAGGAGAAAAACTTACAGCCCTGGTCGCCTTTTCATTATTCTATATGTGCACCTGCTTTCATATTTGATCACTGTGCAGAAAAGATGACTGCAGTGTACGTGCAGACAGGTGACACATGATTATGTCATAGTGCTTCATGAAAAATTTAAATCAGCTCTCTATTGTAATATATTACAGAAGAATATTTCATCCGCTTGTATTAATATGTGTATGTGACACTGTGCCTGTCTGTTTCAGGAAGAGGATAAACGGCAGTTGAGGGAGGCCTCAATACACCCGTTAAATTCGGAGCGATATGTGCACACCTTCAAAGACATCACCAATTTCTCTGGAACCATTAATGTGACCTATCGCTACCTAGCTGGAACACCTTTGCCTCGAAAAAGTATTATTTTAATTTATTTCTATTATTATTTTATTACGGTGTAAAACTTAACATGCATGGCATTAAATATTTACAGATGTAGTTTAAGAAAAAAATAACAGTAGAAGAATAACAGACCCAGCCTAAAAAGAATTTCCAGTGGTGATTCTCATCTGATGGATTCTCCAAGACTAGACTTAATCTATGTCTGGGAAACAAGCTCCTAGATATGTAGCCCATACTAATAAATGTTTTATGAATATATTTAGATTAAGTGTTTATTTATGCCTTTTTTTTGTCTTTGCTTTACAGAGTATCTAACTATTGGATTGTCGTCAGTGAAAAGAAAACGAGGAAATTACCTTTTAGAGACCATAAAATCCATTTTTGACCAGTCCAGCTATGAGGAACTCAAAGAGATTGTAGTAGTGGTCCATCTGGCAGACTTTGACCTAGCCTGGTGTGAAGGCCTGGTTCAGGAGATCTCTAGAAAATTTGGGCATCATATCATTGCAGGGCGTCTACTGGTCATCCACGCACCTGAGGAGTATTACCCATCTCTTGATGGTCTCAAGAGGAACTACAATGACCCTGAGGACCGGGTTCGATTCCGCTCTAAGCAAAACGTAGACTATGCTTTCCTCCTTAACTTCTGCACCAACCTCTCTGACTTCTACATGATGTTGGAGGATGATGTCCGATGCTCGCGGAACTTCCTCACTGCCCTCAAGAAGGTGGTCACATCCAGAGAAGGCTCATACTGGGTAACGTTGGAGTTCTCCAAGCTGGGCTATATTGGGAAGCTCTACCACTCTCGAGATCTTCCCAGACTTGCACACTTCCTCCTCATGTTCTATCAGGAGATGCCTTGCGACTGGCTCCTGATCCATTTCCGAGGTCTGCTGGCCCAGAAGGATGTGATCCGCTTCAAGCCATCCCTCTTCCAGCACATGGGCTACTACTCCTCATACAAGGGGGCTGAGAATAAACTGAAGGATGACGACTTTGAGGAGGACTCACTTGATATCCCGGACAACCCGCCTGCCACTCTGTACACGAACATAAACGTGTTTGAGAGCTATGATGCTGCCAAAGCTTACAGTAGTGTGGACGAATACTTCTGGGGTAAGGCTCCTTCCACGGGAGACTTCTACGTCATAGTTTTCAACAAGGCCACGAAAATCAGCAAGATTAAGATCACCACTGGAACAGATGACAGACAGAACGATATACTGCATCATGGAGCTTTAGAAGTCGGCGAGAAGCTGGTAGGAACAAAGAAAGGGAGGCAGTGCTCCTCCTACATCACGTTAGGAGAGTTTAAAAATGGGAACATTGAGGTTCAGGATGTGGATCATAAGATTTCTTTCGATATAGAGTGTGTTCGTATTGTGGTAACAGCCAGCCAGAAGGAATGGCTGATCATCAGAAGCATAAGCCTGTGGACTACACAGCCTCCAAGTCAGTGAGAACTCCTGTGGGTCTCTATAATAATCATCACACAAAGGCACAACAATCAAAATGTCCAGTTTGCTTTGTTTATTTATCTATTTATTTAGTTTTCTATTTATTAGATTATTTATTCATTTTTTTATATCAGAGACTTCTTTGGTTTCGCTTCACTCTTTAAGTATATAAAGTACATACGGAACTCTAAGATTCATATTTTTCTGATGACTTTGACAGAAACTCTTCATGAATGAGAACACTTTTGAATTCTTGTTGGCTTTCCCTGTTTTTTTTCCTCCTCTGCTTATTCTGTATCTCTTCAGCTGAAAACCTCAGTAGCCTAACTGTCCAGGTTTTATTGCTTGGCAGTGGAATTGTGAACCATAGCCTTGGGAGGTCCAGTTTCATGCTCATGATATGCTGAAGCTGATGCTTCATGAATTGTAAACATCTCCAAGTAAAGTTATTTGTTATTTGATGTGTTCATCGGTCAACCACACCCCCCCCCCCACACACACACACATACACACAGTTTTTTCAGAACCATTTCCTTATCATACCTTACTGTCCGCAAGCACTTGGTCAATATAGCATTGAATATACAATGTATTGTGGCATGAATTTAGTCAACAGCACTTCATATTGTCTCCCCCTCGAGTGGTAGCAGAAATGTCATTTATTCAATCAACCTTGGGCCTGGAGGGTCACCTTTAGACTAGTGTTTTGAGATTGCAGTGTGTAATTTGTCAGTGTGTTCCTTCAGAAGCATGGACCACAACACAGTGTTTCTATTCACCCATCTTCTGAAGGGTAGTGATTGAACGGTACAGTGACGAATGAGGTGGACCTGTTCTCCCTTCCTCTCTTTCTTTTTGCCCCTCTTTTGCCTCAGCACAATTTTGCCCAAGTAAATTGGATTTTGTTTCTCTCTCTCTCTCTCTCTCTCTCTCTCTCTCTCCCCAAAGCTACACCAGCAACTAGCACCCTAGGGTAGTTATCTAACTCCCAGATTCAGCCCCTCACTGGCCTGGTCTCTTCTAGATTCAGTAAAATTAGCCGTCCCTGTGTAGAATGACAAAATATGACCAATTAACAATGCAATAACAAGATAAATGTTTACAATTATATTTAAGTATTGCTGTTCTGCTGAAAACTAAGTGTACTATAGTATTAGGGGAAAGTCCCCCCATCCATGTCTTAACCCAGGTGTGAAAATCAAATTGCTCATTTCCTGACCATGTGAGGTGAATATGTTGTGGTTTTTCTGGATGAATGCATCTTCAGTGTAGGTATGTGGCATGTTATTATCACAAAACAAAAGTGTTTTATATATTTCTTTTTTTTTTCTTTAGAAGTAAAGCACAGGTCCCTTTTCAGAGAGACACCTGAGGAATTGCCAGGTTGGGCTTCACATAGATATTTTGTGATTATTGGAAGGTTTTTGTTGGCTTCATAATGAAACACATGAAAAAACATCACTCAACGGTGCATGAACCAGGGAAGAAATATTGCATTGTGATTTAGTCTGTAATTTTTTTTTGTTTTGTTTTGTTTTTTTGGGGGGGGGGAGGGGGTTATTACTTGTTTCCAAAATGTCTGCTTTGAACTCGAGCGGCGTTGTACTGTACTTGGTTTGTAATTTGATATACTAGGTACAAATACTACCTTTATGACAGCTTACATCTCAGTCAGCGTGCTGCATAGGTCTTTAAGTGAAGAGAATGTCTTATGATGTACATTTATGTTGTACTCTCTCACCATCATTGTTTGTCACATGGTACTGTATGTATATTGTAAAATGACATATATTTTTTTACATGTATCATTAGAACTGTTTGCCTTGTATATTGTACCTAAATACAAATCGAATCAAGTGTTCAAACTAAAATGAATGCCATTTGATCTGGGAAAAAACACACCTGTTTGCTCTTTTGTCTTTGTACATTGTCTTTTGGTACAGTTTTAAGAAACATTCACACACACACACTCACATATGTATACATGTATACATTTTTATACAATGTGGGGGTGTGAGGTTATACATATAAACCATACAGATGCTGCTGACAAGTGATAAAAGCGTCTAGTGGTGCTTACAGTAAGAGATGAAAGTAAAGGCCTCCCTCTGTCATGCTTTTGTTGTAATGGAGGTCTAATTAGGGGTATGGGTGGTAGTAGCCTAGTGGGTAAAACACTTGCCTGTGAACTTGGTGACCACAAAGTTGCAAGTTCAAACCC
>JBBPCZ010000019.1:13674627-13686500 GCA_037974445.1 Brycinus macrolepidotus | reverse complement strand
TGTGTTTGGTTGTGTTGTGAGAATTTGCAGCGCGTTTCCGTATTTGCAGCGCCTGTGTTGTCAAACTGATGGAGACATTTTCTTAATTTGTTGTGTTTTTTTTCTATTTGCATGTATTTTCTGAAGTTGCAGCGCGTTGAGCTCTCTCGGCCACTGTATGATTTGCCAAAATTGATGAAACATGAATTCTTCTCTCAACTAAAAAATCCTGTAGGAGAATGTTTATTAATCTGAAGCTCAAGACCACGTGGGCAAGACAACAATCCAAAGTAGAAGAGCAAGTCCTCCTCTGGATGGCTGAAAAGAAACAAAATAAAGGTTCCGCAGTGACCTAGTCAAAGTCCTGACTTTGACGCTGTGTCAGGAACTTAAATGGGCAGGTCATGCTCAAAAGTCCTCCACTGTGGCTGAATTAAATCAATTTTGCAACAAAGAGAGGGTCAGATTTCCTCCATTCCAGTCTAAAAGACAGAACTCCACTTGTAGGAAGTGTTTGGCAGCAGCTGCTGCTTCTCAAGATGGTTTGCTTCTAAAATTTTGGGGCAATTACTTTTTCACAAAGATGATACGGGTGTTGCAAAAATGTCCCTTAATAAATGAATTTATAATTTGAAACTGTGTTTAGTGTTTCCTCACGTACTTGTCTAATATATCTTTCGCAGTTTGTATGAGGATTGGATGCCTTTAGTGTGAAAAATTTGCAAAGACAGAAGAAATCAAGAGGAGCAAAATACACCATCAGAAATTCTTTCTGTCTTGTTTCCTTCATCAAAGGTAAATAGGATACATGTGCATTTGATGTTAGTATCAATCACATTTCAGGTCGATATTATCTAACGCCTGTGGTCTGGTGAGTGAATTAATTATATAGGTGTTTTTGTTCTTCCCTCTAATACTTCTCTGCACTGGTGTGTGTAATTAGCAGTTGTTAATTAAAGAGATGAAAGAGTGTTCTGTATGGCCCATTACAGTAATTAGAGGGAGGTTGGTAAAGTCAGTGGAATGTGACCAATTACTGATCATCAAACATATTGATTGTCTTTTATTATCAGTGTAAATAAAGACCTAATGATCTGTGTCTCACTTAGAAATGTTCTAATTACAGTGGAAACACAATGAAGCTTTGTGTGATATTTGTTGACAGAAATGATATTCTTACTAATTATTCTCGAGATGTAGATTATTGACTATTTTGAATGAAATGAAACAACTAGGTGAAACTACTGTGACATACAGGATGGGTTTATAGGTTTTTCAGGGTGTTAGTGCTACTACTACTGCCTTGAAGCTCTTCAGTAAACATATAATCCATATAATCTAAAGGGGTTCTCAATCCCAGTGCTGGCAATGGACCCGAAACAGTGCATGTTTTTGTGCTTGGTCTCGTCTAGCACATCTGATTCATCTCAAAAACTAATTTACAAGCTCCTTCTTGGTAAAGTCAGGTGTGCAGAGTGGAAGAAACCAGGACTGAGACTAGAAACTTCTGATCAAAAGGAATGAGAGAATTTCTGAGCAGTGGCCTACTGGGTGCACCTTGTGTTTCTTTATCTGAATGCTGCTCGTGTCCACAGTGTCAGAATTCTGGCCTCAAATCTGCGTGCTGATGAAGTGTGGGAGGTAAGGTCGGGTTTTGGGGGAGGAGGAGGAGTAGAAAGATCTTTCTGAGCAATGACTCTTTGCTTTTGAAGGTAAACCGACTTTTCTGTAAGGTTCTAGGAAAAAGGGCTGTTGAAGAATCTTGCCATTATGTAAAGATTCTTTAAGGTTTAAAGGGGCTCTTCACACTCACAAATCTCATATACAAGAATGGTTGTATATAGGCCACGTATTCCATAAGCAACCAAAAGTGGTTCTTCTACTACCTACCAAAAATCCCCTCTAGCACTTTAGTTGTTAGGAATGTACCCTTATCAAGTCACTCACTCTCACTCACCTTCTGTAACCGCTTATTCTTCACTAGGGTCGCAGGTACCCAGAGCCTATCCCAGGGTCAATGTGCGTGAGGCAGGGACTCACCCTGGGCAGGGCACACACACACACACCATTCACTCACACACTCACACCTACAGTCAGTTTAGAATCCCCAATTCACCTGACACGCATGTCTTTGGACTGTGGGAGAAACCGGAGACCCCGGAGGAGGTCTCGAGTATATTATTATTATTATTATTATTATTATTATTATTAACCCAGGATTGGAACTCGGTTGTGGGTTCGAATCCCAACTGCTAGTGTCATCACTGAGGTATCCTTGAGCAAAGTACCGTCCCCACACACTGCTCCCCCGTTGGTGGCAGCCCCCTGCTTCACTTGGTAAATGGGTTAAATCCAGAGAAATAATTTCACTCTGTTCACACTGTGTGCTGTGCTGTGGTGTGTTCATGCGTGACTACAAGGGGCCGCTTTACTTTACTTTATCATTATTAGTAGTAGTAGTAGTAGTATTTGATGTTTCATGCTCATTTTGGACATAAAGGCTTTGCTGAAAGGCATCAGTAACACTGAGCGAAAGAACTCCAGAGCATGATTTGGTCTTAAAGTGCCATCCTGAAATTCTCTTAATACCTCAATTTGGATCAAACTATCCAGGATTCTGGATGGTAATCAGCAGACCTCACCACTGCACTTCATTATACAGATAAGAAGTAATCCATTTGTACACATTAGGTAATGTTAATTAACACATATTGCTTGCAGATTTCATTAACTGTGACTCCCCAAAGAGAAACATGGAAAACAGAATTATGTGTAAAATTATTACGCAAGGCAAATAAGGATGTGCATGTTTTGAGTAGTTGAAAGATGTGTTGTTTAATTACATCAGAAGAAAAAAATAAATATACATTGAACAAAAATAATCTTTCAAAGAAACATACCGTATTTGCTTGCTGATTTTATTTACAGAGATTGTCCCTTAGCACAAAACAGATATGCGGAGGGACAAAGTGCTAAAGCAAACCAAAATAAAAAACATCTATTACTGCTAAGCTGTTACTAGTGAGAAAATAGCCACATATTCACAGAATGTAAAATGTCTTTTTCATCTGTGGATATAGGGGGTCAGTAAAATGAACTTCGCTTCAGAATATATGGCCTTCTCGATTTGTTGGTGTGCAGCTGCCTCTTTAGAATGTATGGAGACTTTCTTTTCAGTGGGTTCTCGCTGTTCTGATCCAGTTCAAAGTATTCTTCATCGTAGTGAAGCTGAAAAAAGACACACACAGTGGAAATGAACAGCGAAATAACAGTCTTTGCCTTCTGAAAAGTGAGTGAAACACTTGGCTTGGTTGGTAATAAGGCAGGTGTGTAAAGGTGTGATGCAGCTAATGCAGTGCGGCATGTTCTGATTGCTTATCAGTTCAGAGCCGCCCTGAAGAGTGCTTGAGTGGGATTTGTGTGTGGAAGAGTGTGTACTTATCGAAATGGCAGAGGATTGACTCTAAAATTAGTGGGTTGTCTTGTCTGGGGTGTGATGCTGTGAAAATGTGTGTAAAGACTTCATGTGCAGAGAGGGAAGGAGCAAAATTGTGTGTCTGAGTGTAACCATTTATTTAATTATTTGTGGTTTTACAAATGCCAGTATTATATATATATATATATATATATATCGAATTTGTATTTATGTCACTTTTTTGATGTTCACTTTTTTATACCATTTTAAAACTGGCCTTTACATTGTGTGAACATTAAATGAGGAATGGACCAAAATGACTTGATTACATTAACATACATTAAAGTCAGTGTGAATCAATAACCAATGCATTTCTCTTCCATGCTGTGATGTCTTACCAAGTAAAACAGTATCAGAGAGGGTCTAACCGAGTGTTTCACCAAGTGATGATAGATGGTGGTCTGAGGGTTAAAGGCACTGTAATGCTTATTACTGTTCACTAGTGCCAATACGAATGATATTTTACTTGGTCAATAAAAAAATATTATATACAAATTATTAATATGAAAATAATTGTTTTGTATATTGAGGTAAAAGTTAGGATTGTTTGCAGTAGGTTAATGTAAAATAATGAGGTCAATGTAAAAACCCTGTAATGATGGGAACACAAACGTTTGCGTTTTTTGTACACTTGCATTAGCATTCAAGTACACGCACATGCGTTTATGACAGAATCTGTTTCTTTTTCTTATTCTTTCTTTCTCTCTCTCTCTCGACCACCCTATCCTACTTTCTCTCTCACACACACACACGAACATGCTCTCTCTCTCCTTTCTTTGTCTCATTCAGTCACTCTCACTTCCTCTCAATCATGTACTTCCCCTTTCTCACTCTCTCTCTTCATCTCTCAATCTTCCTCCCCATCTCTCTTTCACTCACCCTCAGTCTCTCTCTCAGTCACACACTCTCCTTCTCTCCCTCTTTCTCAGTCACTCTCTCTCTCCTTCTCTCAATCACTCTTTCTCCATCTCTCACTCACTATCTCCCTCAAGCTCTCCCAGTCACACTCTCTCCTTCTCTTTCTCTCTCTCTCTCTCTCTCTCTCTCACCTCTCTGGGATGCAGTACTCGACAGAGAGTTTGCAGGTTGTACAGGTCCAGCAGTGTTTGACTGAGGGCACTGGCCAGTCTCTCCTCATAGGCTGTTTGAACCTCCTCAGAGCTCCAGTCCTGCGTCAGCTCACTGATGCTCCCCAGCATCCTGCACATGTTCAACAGAGGCAGCTGCCACTGGGGGGCACCGTTTCTGCTCTGCTTCACCAACACAAACAAGCAGAAATCAGAGCCTCACCTGCACCACTACTTAACACAGTGTCTACCATTTAAACCAGTGCTGGACTCAGCTCTGCTGATTTCAGCCAGTTAAAGGCTTTTTACTTTAACAAATAATTATTGTGGTTAAAATTTACTTCAGTAGTCCATATTAAGCTGTGCATGATTTACGACATTCGTAGGCACAGCCTAACCTCATCTAAGCTTGGCTCAGGGTCTTGAAATCCAATTGAGTGCCGCTGGCTGTGTGGAGTGAAAGTCCGTAATAAAGTGCTCTTGGAATCATAAGAAGAAACACGAAGGACATTAAACTATCTTACAACTTCCTCTTCTATCCAATTAACTGGCTTTAAAAATCACGGCACAAAACTCCTTTCGCCATTAGGACTGAGAGAGAGGGATTTGTTCAGCATGACAGATGGCCTTGTTTCCAGCTGAAAGAAGCGGAATGGGGAAATATCATTGGGTTAACTGCATTTACGACTCGTCCCTCACACAGAGGATGGATGGCAGACTGCAGACCTGATAGTTTGTTCTCCCACATTTAATTAGTCTTTAGCATGTTATATTAAAAAATCTGGAAAAGCCTTGGTCCAGTTTTCCAAAGAATGAATTTTCTGTGGCACAAAACACATTTAAAACAGCAAGAAATGGGCAGGTGCAGGTTTCTGTTCCTGAGAACCGAGAGACGGCTTGCAGTTATTGTTCATGGTAATGGACTGTATGCTTTAGACGCTGCAAACAGAGATTAGGTTGAAAAGTGCTGTAGTATTCTTTTAACATGCTCTTCATCTAAATCCTCTAAGAATGAATGTGCTTCTTAAGTAGACTCTAGAATTACATAAATCTACCTCTTTTCTAAATTGCATCAATTAGAGAATTATATTCAGAAACTAATGCAACTGTTAAGTAGTATCATGCTGTTGTTGTGCATCCTCACAACCAAAGGCATGTCACCTTGCTCACCAACGGATCATAAAGCTCTGTTAGTCTTTTATGCTTTGATTGCACTGTCCTTGATTTAAGTACCAATGACTGTGCATCACATGATACTAACAGTCTCTCTGAATCTGTAGTTGTCACAATACAGAGTAATCTAATAATCTTTGGTAAAATGTCAATAAACCAAATAGTTAAGAAATCTATTTAGAAGTGCTCTTCACGGTGTGATCAGTAAAGTTGACAGGAAATGATGCTATTTACGTTCTGTGTCGGCTCCTATGATATGACATTGGCCCATTATATTTTTTGCCATTGTGGGGACTAGTGGGGTGCAAAAATCCAGCAGAGGTTTGTTAAAAAACAGTTATGCACTATTACTCTCCTGCTATTTTCATTTAACAGGTAATAAATTAAACTAAACCAGAAGAACAAAAATACTAAGCATCAAATTGTGATTCACTCTATGGAAATATTATCTTGGAACTCATTCATCTAATTTCCCTGGTTTAGAAGCTTTTTATCTTTATATTGGCCTATCCTGTCTGTACTAAACTGAACAGAGATTGATAAAAGTCACAGTGGCCTGCAGTAAGGTCAGTTTTTGTCACCTTCTGTTAAAGGCCAAATCAATACATGAGAGACTTCCTGCTGATTCCCAAGCCAGCTTTATACTTGCTCTCACTGTTAACAGCTGTCCTGTCCCTAAACTGTTTGTTCTTCTGAGAGTGCTCTTTATATTAAAACCAATGGATATTTGAACATTTTAAGGCCCACCACCATAAAGCAGTGAGATTCTGCTTCCTCTGATGGCGAGGATTCCCATTCAAACTGGGGCAAAGAAACCACCACTGTACCTCTGAGGCAAAGAGCCTGCTCAGCATCTCCTCCTCTATCGCCTCCTTTCCCTCATCAACATCTGGGAATAAATAACAGCCGTTACATATAAGCAATATCTGAACAAGAGAGCTAAATCAATCTGACCACATGTGAATGGTAAAGAAAGGCTATAAAGATCATTTTTAAATTATCTTCAGTTTAGATCCAAAATACTCCCAATAAATTCCCTCTACGCTCCTCAGTGCAAATCAAATAAACGTGCTTGGATTTCAGCTTGTCCATGCATGCTCAATAAGCAGGCGCAAGCAGTTTTTGTCAGTCAGGAAGACATAGCAGCTTCTGCACTCTCCCTTTTAATCAGTCGCAAGAGACAGCGTGTACTATATTGTTTCAATTACACTGATTTACACATTACGGAATTTCGGTTACGTTTCTATTTAAGTGTGTGTGTGTGTGTGTGTGTGTGTGTGTGTGTGTGTGTGTGTGTGTGTATGTGTGACAGTGTAATTCTCATCCCTGATGTCCATCAGTTTTTAGGAAAATTTATATAAACATGCATCACAAGAAATGTAATGGATTTCTGTATTCAGTGAATTCTAATGTAAATAATATATGTGTATGTGCGTGTGTGTATGTTTTTCTTGCATTATAAAATCATCTATAAACCCTAATTGCTATTATGCGGCCATAAATAATGACTACTATTATGCGTATTTCAGTTTCATTCCAAAATCTTGTATTTCCATTTGTAACAATTTTGGGTATAAAGAGGTCTGAAAAGAAGAACAGCTAATGTTTAATAGGAAACTTCATTTCTCTAATGAATGTTGTACTAATCATAGTTATTTCTGGTATATGTAAATCTCATATGAAAAACCACATGAAAAAAAACGGTTTTGACCAAACACTTAAGGTGATGAGTAGAATTATGCGTTAGAAAACACAAAAATGTGAACTCTCTGAAAGTGCCTAGGGTGACCTGTGCAGTGAGTGGCATGCCTACCTGAGCACAGTCCACTGCAGATCAGAAAGATGAGCACCACGAAGCTTAACTGCACCTGCATCTTGCTGACAATCCTGCAGACTTCACAGCTTTAGGCCAGGCCCAAGTCCATAAGGTTAAAGATCAAGGATGGAGAAAAAGAGTGGAGAGAGTGAAGTAGAATGAGAGAGAGAGAGATGGAGAGTTTGGACAGGAGTGATCCAGCAGGTGCTTTTCTCTTGGTTTCTTATCCAGCCTGAGTGCTGTGAGTTCCCTCTGCTTGTTCAGGAATCAACTGAGGACCGGTGGGCTCCATTCCCCCTAGTATATAAGCACTGGAGTGATGTCACAGGGGCTGCTTCATTACACCCCCCCTCCCCACCTCTCTCCATCCCTCTCCATGTATATCTCTCTCCACCGGCTCCCTGTCCTGCTCATGACATCAGATGACACCACTTTAGCCACTTTGGCGGCTGACGTCAGAACTTCTGTCATCGCTCGACTGATACGCATTTCTCCTTTTTTAGGGCTGAAATGCTCATGTGAGTTTATGATTTGTCACTGAAGGAGGGATTGACGAAAGGAATGACAGTAAATCACTGGGGTGAGCTACTCGCATTAGGTAATTTTGTCTAAAGCACAGATTCTACACCTGTGTTTCTCAATCCTGGTCCTGGAGACACTCTGTCCGGCACGCTTGAGTGTTCTCACAGCTTCCAACACACCTGATCTGAACTGATCAAGAAAAACAGTAAAATGTGCCGCATAGCGTGTAAGTTAGTATTTGTTTGTATTTGATAAAGAGATTTGAATTTAATGAGAAGGAAAGAAAAAACAGTCTGTTCATTTTTCACCGTAAGTAGGAAATGTGAAAAGAAAATGTAAAAAAAACAAAAAAAAAACAGTGGGAGCACAGGGTGCCAAACTTGACCATGAATTAAAAAATGACAAAAACCATAACCTGCCATAAACACCCAAAAAAATCATGCAGAAAAGTTGCCTGTCAAATGTCCTCTTTCACTGCTTTCTTTTATAGCCAGTTTTCTCAGGCTTATTCCCATCCTCCTTAGGACTCCTTAGACTGCAAATGGCGCTACCACATATCTATTAGATGGCATCACCAGGATTCAACTCCTGATATCTCCACATAATGGACTGTACCCTTAGACAGTATTGCCACTTAGAAACACGACTGCTTTTATGGGAGCTGTTATACTGTCTGATATTTCACCTGATATTTCTGCAATCGGACATTAATTTGCATACTGACATCAAATAATGTCTTTCACTGACTTTGGAGAAACAGAAATGACACTTTTAAAATCAAACTGGCACAGCACCACAAGTGAGAAATCGTGTTTGTATATCTACATGTGCATCTACATGTATATTTTAAATTGACAGATCTTACAAAGTCTTTTTAAGCAATGAAAGTTTATATATATTATATATTTATATTTATAAATGTTATGTGTCATTAAATATACCTTTACACTCATTAAACTATTATGACATGTGAAAGTGAAGCGACATTTTACTGTACCTTCCATGTAAATGAAACCATTTTTTTCTGTGCAGTTGTCACATCTTAATAACAAACCATTAAATATGTTTTCTTATTGACAAAGAACCCTTAGCTTTTTTTGGTCAGCAAGGGATTTAACCTTAAATAAATGTACTCAAATTTGTCAAAAACTTTTCATATTACGAAACATGAAAATGTAATTGACGACAAGTCAGTTAACATTTGTTTTTCAAAAAATACGTTTTTTGTCATTTTTTGACATTCATGCAGTATAACAAAACAACAGTAATGATGCTAGACTATTAAGAATGAATGCTTTGATAATATTTTCCATTTCCTGGATCTTGCACACATGCGGGTACGTTTTAAAGAAGTGTGCTGGTGTGAGAGCAAAGATAGAAATTCAGGGTAATGCAGATGAACAGTGATCCTGACCGAACAGTGATACCATACAGCCACTGTGGCTTGTAGTTTCCATTCACGCCTTTATCACAGCTTCCCACTGGACACGGCTGCCCTGTAGCCTCATTACTGCAAGAGCATATTCACAGCAAAATCCCCAGTGTGGAATGAACACCTGCAGGACTAAATGGAATAGAAGGAGCTCTGACGCTACATTAACTACACAGTGAAGAATGGGCCAGACTGAACACCTACAGTGCTGAATTAACTCCTACAGAGCAGAATCAAGACGAAATGACTGCCTAGGGTGTAGAGTGAATAGCTCAGCGTGTATAAGGAAGCAAAATGAACACCAACAGTCTTAAATGAAAAAAAAGAACACCTACACTACAGAGTGAACATTTACAGTGTGACATGACTTAATACAGAGCCCTGACCTCAACCTCATCCAACACCTTTGTCCAACATCAGTGCCTGACCTCATAAATGCTCTGCAGATTGAATGGGCACAAATTCCCACAGAAACTCTCCAAAATCTTGTGGAAAGCCTTCCAAGAAGAGTAGAAGCTGTTATAGCTGTAAAGGGGGGACCAACTCCATATTAAAGTCTATGTGTTGGAATGCAATGTCATTAAAGTCCCTGTTGGTGTAATGGCCAGGTGTCCCAATACTTTTGTCCATATAGTATAGCTATTAATCAAAGTGTCGAGCAAATGGACACAGTTAAATTATTGAGCACTGTAGATTTTACTGTGTTTCGGAACTTCTCTACACAGATTTTAGGGTAAGATTAGTGGTCATAAACTGCTCTAAACCTATTAACCTCAGCCTGTTGTTTAGCTCTGACTCTAATACGACAACATTAGGCCTGTTTATTCATTGTATTCCGCAGTTTTTTGTAGTTCCTCTTGTGAAACTGTTAGAGCAGGTATAGGTGCTGAGGCTGGTTTCGAGGCATGGCTCTGCGTTAGGTCACCTCCCTCCAAGCACTGGGACGGCCCTCTGCTGACTGGCCTGCCCTGCTTTTTGCTCCACCGCTCACAAGTTCTCCAACTTTTCCCCCTGTGAGTCCTCCCTCCTGTGAACACCCTCTGAGAGACTAACTCCTCACCATGAGCCGTGACTGAGAGCTGCAGCCTGACTGAACTTGTTAAGCTGAGAGAATGGCGCCATTTGGAGCAATCCTCCTAAAGGCGCGCCTGAAAAGCAGGTAGCCCACATTTTTTACTTTTTCTCTCATTTCCACTTGTTTTTAGAGCCGGGGAGTGTGTGTGTGTGTGTGTGTGTGTGTGTGTGTGTGTGTGTGTGTGTGTGTATGTGTGTGTGTGAGACCCTTTTGCCATCACTTTCACCATGGTCAGATACAGAAGTGAAAGGAAGAATAGCTCAAAACGACTCCTTTTTTTCTAATAAAACTGCTAAATGACTCTTGTTTTTCACAGCCAGTGTGTGCCATGGTGGCTGTAGCTGAGAACTGTGTTTCTAACACAAAAGAGAAATGCCTGGACTGCTGTAACCAGAGAAGCACAGTACAGTTCAGTGTTGTTCAACTGTATGGGTGCCGAGGGTTGAGTTACTGAAGTGCTGTTGTTCAGTTCACATGGAGGCAGGTGCTTTGTGTGTGTGAGAGAGAAAGAGAGAGAGGGGGGGAGGAAGAAAGAGAGGGAGACAGGGAGAGAGAGAGAGAGCGACAGAAAGGGGGGGAGAAGGGGGGAGAAAGGGGGAGGCAGAGAGGGGGAGAGAGAGAGAGAGATGGAGAGAGAAAGACAGAGAGCCTACCCATGAGATCTTAACCGTGCTTTGAGAAACTGGGCCTTGCTTGTTTCATAGTGCACTGTTATTATGGTTTGATCTCTTTCAAATACAAAGGGGAACGCTTGGTTCTCGTGCAGGAGGATCCTGTCATCGACCTCCATCTAATTGCCATTGCAATTTCCTTAAGTGGCTTGGTTAACTTTTGATGTCCCAGTGGCTCCAGGCGGGCCAGGGGGTTGTTGTCTTCTGTTGAAGTGTTTATTGTGGAACAGATAAAAGTGCTATCCACACCTAACAGAGCAGCTTAATTAGTGCAATGTACACTAAGTGTCCAAAAGTGTGTAGACACCTGCTCATCCAGCACTTTTTCTCTGAAATCAAGGGAGTTTGCCATCCTCCCCCTATCCCCTTGCTGCAGTAACAGCCTTGTCTGGGTAGGCTTTACACTAGATGTTGGAACACTACTGCAAGGATTGATTGATTTGAATGACACAAGAGCATTAGTGAGGTCAGGTACTGATGTTGGATGATTAGTTCTGGGTCATAAACACCAGTCCAACACATCTTAAAGGTATTAGATGGTGCTCTATCACTTCAGAGAACACAGTTCCACTGCTTTTCAACTATGGAGATTATACAAGCTGTGTGTTGGTAGCTCTCTCTCTCTCTCTCTCTCTCTCTCTCTCTCTCTCTCTCTCTCTCTCT
>JBBPCZ010000019.1:13652303-13666557 GCA_037974445.1 Brycinus macrolepidotus | reverse complement strand
TGGTACTAAAATGGTTCCAGTTCCTGACTGGTCAATACCAAAATATCGATCTATTTGCTATACATCTTTTGGTATTTACGCAGCGTTAATGCATTCTAACATAGCTGCCATTTTCAAATAGCTGATGCTAAATTGAATCGGTGGAACATTTTTTTGACCAGACATTTCCAGCAATTGCAACTTCCTCATTATTTATACAGAAAATCAGAAACTAATTTAGCTTCTTATTTTGCCAAAAAAAAAAAAAGTTTTCACATCGTTTCATGTGACGTCTTTATTCTTTTCCTCAAATTGTGGAGAATAGTATCAACATTACATACAAGGACAGTCACGAATAATTTATAGGGGGGACGTTTTTAATTTGCAATTGCTCATGCGTCATTTTGCTCTCTTAGTAACGCAATAATGAAGTCAGTCACTGTAGTCTGTTACGTCATTACCCCCAACTACCTCAACAATACCCATGACCACAGTCATGCTCCTAGTTAGGCTACAGCTGAATAGAGATGAAATAGCGCTTAGAGGTGGACTGGAGTCTGATTTAGACACAGTGACAAGGTAAGAGAGGAATTCAAATGGAAAAGCCTTTATACGCCTCTTCAGTCGGAGCCAGTGAAGAGACATTCAAGCTCCTTTGCACGAAGTAATAGCCTCATTTTCTTCACCGAATGCGCAAAAGGACAAGGCAAACCCATTAAAGTGTTGTCTCATCACTATATCAACCAGTTCCCTTTCCCCTGCTGACCACGCAAGGGGTCTCCACATGTTACTCAATTAGCATGCAGTCTGACTAAACGCCACAGATATGTTTAAAAGTAGTTTTTTTGTTATGCTAATCAGTTTTGTAAATGTCATGGCAGCATAAGGGCCTTGGTTTTCCAGTCAGATCTCGCACTCTTGAAAGAATATTAATGACAGTTGAATGATCGTTTTTGAATTTTTCGGGTCTCACTGTGATAATTATGCTAATGTTAAATCAGACAACAGAATGCTGGCGTCCCCCTGCAGGGTGAGGCTCCACAGTGCCAGCGTAAGTCAGAGACGCCTCATCACGCCGCCATCACCATGGAGACTTGTTTACCTCTGCCGTGCATTCAGGAGGAACGAGAGGCCTGCCAGGACTCAGTCATGTTGCAAAATGGCCGTAATTACTTTGCTGAAAACGGCAATTACTGCCTCTTTTTATCTTCTCTGCTGCTGGTAGCTTCTCCAGCACTAACAATTACTTGGGCCGAGTCCCATAAACAGTCATTTGACATGACGCTTTCGAAGAGCCGTCTCTAGAGCTGGACTGCAAACGGTGCTAGCACTGAAGGCTAGATGTTAGCAAACTACTGTACTTGAGGAATAGCACTTCCTAGCTGTACTTATATTTTACTTTTGGAAATGTGTTCTTTACTGCAATATTCTCAAGAGGAAAAGCATTCTTTTTGCTTTCATTCACATCTTTAAAGTACTTGTTACAAATCTTCATCTCAAGCCAGGAGATTCTCTCATTTCCTTTAGACAGTCAGTTGAATTTCGGAACATTTGAAAGTATTTTTTTAATGCGTTGTTTAAACATCCAGAAAAAACATTGTTATACAATTAAAAAACTTTATATCAAAGGACTAGTGCACATCCTGCCACAAAACAAATAAATTCATTTATTTTATTTGTTGAAACAGGGCTCTTTTCTGTACTTGAATGTGTTTTAATGGGGATGCTTTTTGACTTTCACTTGGACTTAATACTTCCCATTTTAATTACATATGATTTTAACACAGCACCCATACTTTCACTTAAATATAGTTTCTCTGGGCTTTTCGTCCTTCTCAGGGGGAGACCCAAAACACAGAAACAGGTAATTGCTGAAATCTGCAATGCGCTACTGTGTTTATGCATTTTTATCCCAAGAGACGAGATGGTTGGTACCCCTAGCAACTTGATTTCCATCTTAATACGCTCGATGTGCTTTGCCTCAGATGATATTAGATAGGGATCAGCTGAGCAAGGCAAAAGAGTCATGGTGGTTGACGTTTGCATGCATGCAACATCAGAGACATTCTAAAGGTTTGCCCATATACTTACATACAGCAAATAACTGAACTATGTATGTTTTTCTTATTTGTATGTGTTTCTGTGTATGACTTGTGCATGTGTGGATTCTGTAGAAAAACAGATATGCTTTGTTAAAGCATATCAGCTGGTGATTGGAGCATTACCAAAGAGCAGCTAATCAGAGTAAAGCAAATAATACGGGCACGCCCTCCCTTTAGAGTGCAGAAAAACAAATTTCCCCTGTCGTTCCAAAGCAATTCATTGAATATGCATGAAGTGTGAATATTAGCAGGCTCGTGAAAACCACAAAAAGCAATTCATCTGACAGCAGCCCAATTTTCTTTTGTTTGAACCTTATGATAATGTGTTGAGAGCTATAATTATATTTTAATACCACGTTTGAGGGGTGCTGTTTTTGGTGATGGAGGTCATGTGGCGCCAAAACAGATCCTCTTGCAACAGACTGACCGAATGATGCAGCCAACTCAAACAGCTTTATTGCGAAACAATTTTGATCACAAATCTGGATAATTAGCATCCTCTAAAAACTAGTTCTGGTTTCCATCATCAGATGACATTAGATTGGCTTTTATAAATCTTTGACCTACTTGACTTGACTTGACTTGACTTTAAGAGGAAACAGTCTATTTGAAATGGTAGCAGACACTTCTACTTCTCATAAGTGAATGTGTGACGTGTGACGTAGGGGTTGTTTAAATGAAGTGTAGATTTTCTTTTTACTATTTATGTAAGTTTCCATATCACACACACACTAGTCTGGATAGGAAGAAACAATCTCTTTTGTGTGTGAAGGCACAGTCATTATTATCTGATCCAATGACATGATGTGCAGAAGACCTAACACTTGCAAATGACAAAATTAAGAGTTCACGTGTAGCACTATTTATATGTTTGATGTAAGGCCGATATAAATATCAAAATGTACCCTTTGGGGTCAAAAACAATACAATACACCCATTTTGCAGCATCAAAATACAGTTTCATGCTCCAAGTCAGTAAGAGCAAGAGAGACAGAATGAGAAAAAGAGAATCCCACTGCACTCCAGCCATAAAACCCTGCTGGCATGCCTGAACAGCACCGACTTCAGAGGGTAATTGCCTCAGTCAAAGCACTGCTAGAGCAAGGTGCCATAAGTCGCAAAGCTATAAACTTTGTGGTAATTAGACCAAAGCCAGAACATGCAATGAACACAATACATTAATTCTTTCTCCTTAGGGAAACTGTTGCCATTTATTTCAATTACAGATCATTTAATACAGAAATATGGTTGGTGTGAATTGATTAAGCCCATATTACACTACGCAACCTGACCACACTTTCAGTTGCTTGAATTTCTGGATCATAAACTCGAGCCAGAAGGACTCACTCCGAGAAGGTGAAGGTTTAATTTCTTCACTGTAGATGCACAACTCTAAATTCCATTCTTTTCTTAACGGCCTTGCTCAGCCTCTTTTGCCCGCAGATTTCATACTAAATTCTGTTGCTCCAGGTTCATATTGACAGACCTCTCCTGCAGTGGACCAATTACTGTGACTCTGATACAAGGTGCCTCTAATACAATATGGATAGAAGGTTTTATGCAAAAGTGTATACACCTTAGTCAAATTACATGCATTTGTTGGTTTTGCAGGTGAGAATATGTGCATTCACCCTCTACAGGGAAATGTGATCCTTTTCACCAATGTTTTGCACAATAAACAGGGTTTAACATATTAGGGTAAAATAACATGCAAACATATAAAAATGTACCATAATTTTTGCACAGGCCACATGTTGTTAAATTCGGAGAATATTGCATAAAAATGAAACTTATTTTCACTTTCAGATTTACTAAACATGTCAGTCGAGCAGAAACTTTCACATGCAACTTTAGTTCTTTTTTCTTCAGATATGATTTTTTGAACACATTCAAGGTTCTTAGAAGGTTAAACGTAGTACCACCTATTGCCTATCCAGTATAGTACCAGGAGAATATACCAGTTTCTGACTGTCTATGTTGTGCAAGTCCTCAAGCATTTCTCATTAAAAAAAAAGTAGTGCTGCTACAAATCTTTCTTCACTTCCTGTGTGTGCTGATCTTGCCCCTACACCTACCCTGACTTTTACAGTTTTTGAGAGACACTCTTTCCCAGAGTGCTTTGTTGTCTTCTTAGAAATGTTTTCCTTATCCTCCAAGAGCTCATCAAACTAAAACATAGGCAGAAACTGCAGTGAAGAGGACAAACCATCAACATATGTGTCAAACTCCCATGAGGCATCTATTATCTAGGCAGCTCCTCAGAGCTGGGTGGCAATCTTATGCGGTTAAGAAAAGTTTGACAGATTTGTACATTCCTGAGTATGTTTAAATCATTATAGTTTCAGTTTACAGATGAACACCAGTATTTGTGAAATACAATCTAATGTTTGTGCAGTCACATTTCAGACACTAACATTTAAGAACTAATGTAATGTGTTTAGGCAGACAGGATGTAATCACGAGTTCCTTAAACATTTAATACAAAAAACAAGAAACACAAATATAAATGAGGGGTTCCAGGGTTAACAAAGACAAAAACACAAACACTGAGGGTAAATAAACAGAAAACAAACTTAAAAGACCCAAATACAAGAGACTATTAACAAGACCACAAGTGAAACAGCACAACAAGCAATAAAAAGAACAGTGTATTAGAGGCAATTTTGATAAGAAATTTACAAAGAATCCATAGCCTGAAACACAAGGAGTGTAGATACTGACTAGACAATTGCACTGCTTTGTAATTCTACAGCTTTAGCATCACAGTAATTGCTGTGAACACAAAGTAATTGGTTTATATCAAAATATCTACATACTCGACATGTTTTATAGCTGACACAGAAAGTGTAAAACCCTAGTAATCTAGACATATAACTGAAATGACAATAAAATGCAGTAATTGCTGTGAAGGTCAGTGCAGTTGTCAGTTCTTACAACTACAATTGCTTCTAATAGACACAACTACAAGCGATGATGACTTGCTGGCATGAACTACCACAGTGTGACTGGTGCATTTGTGTCACATTTGAATGCCCATCAGAAGGCTGTACATGCCATCTGGTGAACTAGTAAATATGACTTCAGTCCGTTCAGGTGCTACTTCAAAGATATGTTACGGGAAAAAAAAGTGTGGAAGTCCGTGGGATACATTTCTTGCTTTAATTTGCAGTATTAAAAAGTATATGGGTATTCAAGAAGGATTTTTTTTACATGCACTACTAAATGTTGCATTTTTTTACTGGTGGTATGGGTGAAGGGTTCTCAAGACTTTTTTTTATTAAGAACAAAGCGAGAATGAGTCAAAAACTTTCCAGCACCATAGTGAACTTCAGTAACAAAATTCTTGCTACGCAATCTCACATTGAAATTGTATATGCAGAACTCATGATGACACACACACACACACACTGTATTTCAGTTTATATTTCTGCATAAGAGCACACATGCACCGTTTGGGTGGTCTTGCGTCTATTACTGTGGGGTCTGTGATACTTTCATAGCTCAGTCTCACCAGCCTCTTTCATGTCTAATATCTCTGTCTATTCCTGGGCTGCAACTTTACTGTGCACTTATTATTACTGTTATTTGTGCTTTACCACAGGTGTTCTCTCAGGCTCATCAAAAAGCCTTTCATTATAGCCGAGCTAGTCTGCAGAAGAAGACAGAGAGTGAGGGGAGGGGGGACAAGAAGAACTGAGATGTTTATTAAACAGACCAAACTCTTAGCATGCGCGTAATGCAGAATTCCTCATCAACATGACAGGCTGTTAGTCTTCAAGACATCTCATTCAATAGCAAACTAAAAAAAACACCCCCCCAACCTTCCTCTGCTCTACAAGCCTTCATTACCCATGTGTGTCTTCCTGATTAGCTACTCATATAAACATTGCCTTGCCACCTCACCCTCTGCACTTCTAAGTCACCTCTGCCCCACCAGTCTCCTCCTCCCGAGACCCTCACTGTCAGCAGGCCTGTGTGCGTGGAGGGCTTGTGATTGAGTACCACTCAATATGTTTTTAAATCAGTCATAATCAGCCTGCAGACCCATCTTCTTCCTTCAGATCCTTGCTGCAAAGAGACAGAATCCACTGACGTCAGTGAAGAACCATAAACAATCAGTGAATAATGTTGTTCTAATGTTATGTAGATAGAAATAACCACTCCTCATACATATTTACCCAATCCCCCATTTCACAGGACTTTCGCCTAGGTAACTCGATAACCTCAGACACGCCTTTCAAACTTACATTTCAAATCTCAGTTTGAGGGACACTTTGCTGCTTACCATTCAGTAGCATGACAATGAAGTTTTCACCATGAAAAATGCATGATATTTTCCAATTGGATCTTTCTTTCTTTCTTTCCTTCTTTAACAAATGCGTTTCATCTTGTCACTATATTTTCAAATGGGTATGTCATTCTTTTTTATTTCTCTTTCTTTCTTTCTTTTTTCTTTTTTTCTTTCTTTCTTTCTTTATTTCTCTCTCCGTACTTTCCCTCTTTGCTTCTTTTTTTTGCATTCTTCTCGCCTCCCCACTTTCTTTCTTTCATTCTTTTTTCTTTCTTTTTTCATTCATAAATGTAATTTCAAGTGAATATAGTGAAATACATAATTTCATGAGAATACAGATTCATTTATCAGTTTTCTTTCTTTCTCCCTTTCTTTTCTTTCTTTCTTTCTTTCTTTCACAAATATAATTTCGTGTCAGTATAGTGAAATATATAATTTCATGTAAGTATAGTTTCAAATGGATAAGTCATTTCTCATTCTTTCTTTCTTTCATTTGTTCTTTCTTACTTTCTTTCTTTCCTTCTTTCTTTCTTTCACCAAAATCATTTTATCTCATTTTTCAGAGCAGTATCGTGATGGGGCTGATATTGCAGTGGCTGACTTTTTACTGTGTGTATCTCTGAGTATTGATGTAGATTCTGGGGCTCTTGCGACAGCATTAGCTCAAACAGAAAAGCTCATGAGGGTTTTGAGCGGGTGGCAGGGGGTTTGAAGTGTGAACTGCTGAGGACCAATCTTGGCTGTGTAAGATCTTGTGAGGTGTGCCTTTGATCTTCCACAGATCTGCCACTCTCTAGCTGCTCTCTCAGGTTTCCTGAAGAACATGGTGGAAATGACACTGATCTTGATGCACTTCTTCCTCAGTTTCACTTTGAATACCCACAGCCTATTTGGAAGATTAATCTGATTTGATGCTAATTTCACCCAAGCCCTTTTCCCACCCCTACCTTGCACCCACACTTCATGAATCACCATGGAAACCAGATATTTGCCTTATTTTGAAAGCCATGCGTTCACTGAAAATGCAAGCATTGCTTTGGCGAAGATGTCAGGTCATTCCAGAAATCAAGCCTCACTCTTTAAAGAACCATCCTCTGAAAGATTCTTTGGTTCTTCCCCAAAAGTGTTCCTATTGTAGCATTACAAAGAAAGCTTTTTGGTGTCATTATTTTTAGGACTACACACAGTCAGGCTGGAAGCACTTAAATTTTGATGCTCAATTAAAAAGCAATTATATGAATTGCTACTTGGAAACAAGGGTGAAAAAAAACTGTGGGCAATGCGCCAAGCAAGAAAGTTTGGGTAAATATGTGCAAATGAAAATGAAAATATTCCAAAGGAATACCATTACTTGAGAGAGGAAGTGTGTCTGACAAAACACAAATCAGATTGGATTAATCCAGTGAAGTGCACTTTCCCCGTGCCTCAGAGCAGTGCACTTGTTTGTTTCTGCTATGTATCATATATTGGTACACACTTTCTTATTCACATGAACCACAGCTGTTTTATTTTAGATGAAAAACAGCATTGAAAAAGCAATAGCTGATATACTCTTCTTGCAAGAATAACAAATAGAGTGACATTTGGTAAGAACCAGGGAGAATTTTAAAGGGCACATTCCTGACCAGTAGCTCTGTGGCCTGATTATACTCACACTTATGGATCTCTTTCGTCCAGCTTTGTCCACTTGCTGGGAGTGGTTTCCTCTGAAGTCAATGGGGAACATTTCCTGTTGAAATCTGGCTATTGTAGGCCCACAGAAAGCAGAGCGCAGGCTGACATGGTTGCAGTTTTTATTTTATAGAAATGACCAGGAATGGAAATGAGCTGGGTAACATGGAGTAAATAAAATAAGAGACACTTCATCAAAGCATCAAGAGTGGGACATGGGCGTACAGGTTCCAGAATAGAGGAAGTTCAACATGACTGCAAAAACCTTGTGTGCCTAAAAAGATTCTGTAGATTACACTGTCACAGTCTTACACACTGAAAGTGTTGGGGAAGATATGTTTCAAACTACAAGCTATGCATGATTAAAAACAGTTAAGACATTACAAGCTACTGAGGAAAAAACATAATAGATGTTTTACTCTTAAAGATTTAAGTTTAATCCAAAAACGTGTCTGTCACCACTGAATTCTGTAACAATTACAGTATGATTTTCTGTTTTATATCTATGCTGTCCAGTGACGTTGTGTTGGTGGCACTTAGAAAGAATGTGGTGCCATTTCATGTAACTTTGATGAAACATGTGCTAGCCCACACTCATGTAATTGGGGGAAATTGGGGGAAAATGGGCACAACTACATTGGGAAGAAAATTAGGAGAAGAAATTAAAAGGAATTGGTTTAAAGTGTGTTGATCACCTAAAATGTACGTTCTGTGCTGGCAAGTGAGCAAAAAAACATTTGCTCAGTGGTGTGATTGTATTTCAGACCAGTGTTTTGCTTTAATGTAATGTATTCCCCAGCTCCTGCTCTTGATAGTTCAGGAAAGGAAAAAAATGGAAAAACTGTGTTTTTGCCATGCTGCACTGCTACTGGTAGAAATAAAACTGTGTTACTTTATATTTTTAAGTAGCTGTACTATTGTCAGTCTGAAAAAGAACCAAAGCCAATAAATTCACTACTTGTAGCAAACTACTCTGCAACACTGCACTCTGAACCCCTAGAAGTGTTAGTATACGTATATGTTTCAGCCATAATATCTTGGCAAAAGAATGCCAATTATAAGATTATTCAACCTATTTTAAGACACTTTTACTGGCATTCAGTAATTTTATCTAGTCAAATGTATTCTTTTGCTTGTTTCAAAAACAACAGATTAAAACAAGTTAAAATGGAAAATATAATGTATATTGACAAAAATTAAGCAACTGAGATACATTCACTTTCACATTTTTCACAGTTACTCGGCTGCATGCTTTATCACCAGCGACACTGGGGAAATCTTTAATAAAATATTCAGTTTTCCTGCATAAATGTATAATCAGGACTAGGAGCCTAATGCATTAACATGTATAAATTACATGATAGTAGATACACTAAATACGGCTAATTTAAGGTGCACCCACTGCTGACACAGATGTTCAGTTGCGCGCACACAGCTTGTATCTCCACTGAAACACACAGGCTATAAAAATGGGAGCAGCTGTGCATGAGTCACCATTCCCAATGGCTAGAGGGGTGACAAAGTAGTGGAGGACAATGGAATACTTTTGGGATGAGCTGGAGTCGTGTTTGTGACCCAGAACTAATCAACCTGTGACTGAATGCAATCAAATGTTCACAGCAATGTTTTATCATATAGTGTAAAGCCTTCACAGTCAAGTAAAGGCTGTTACTGCAGTATCAAGGGAACAAACTCCCTATCAAAACTCTTGATTTCAGAAGAAACATTGGATGAACAGGTGTCTATAAAGTTTTGGACATATAGTGTACCATCTTAAGAAGAATTACGAAATCACCCCCTTGAAATTTAATATACTCAGTTATTCAGTTTAAATTCAAAGCATTTTTGGTAGGGTGTAGTTAAAGCGGGTGGTACACGGTGCTCTCTTCACACTTCAGTAATTCATTACAACAGTGCAGAGCAGAATGTTCATATTCCTACACCGAGCCAAAGAGGATCCAGTTGCAAGTGGCAAGTTCAGCCAAAGGTTCAGCGGTTACAAACACAGATTTTCAAGTTGCATGCGGTATAGAGTTCAGTGGAAGTGAGGCATGTCATGTACTGGGGGTCTGGGATGCGTATGGCATTAAAGCCTGACAGTCTATAACACTGAGCACTTCACATTCCAGCGATGCTTTTCGGCACGCATTTCTGCCATGGAACCCCCAGGACTGGATGATTCTTGCACTCTACATGCACTTGCTCTTACACAGTACACATAATGAGCAGGGGTGCATTTGCACATCTTGCTTTGGATAGATTTCAAAAAGACTAGATGTGATCTCTAAGCTAAGCAGTGTCCAGGTGCATTTTATATTTGTTTTTATTTTCCTGTAGAAATCCTGAATACAGCACATTGCATATCACTGACCTGTGCAAGTGTTTGGTTCATCCTACAACCACAGTCGTAAAAAGAGGGAGGCAGCCACTATATAAATAAATAAGCAATGATCTAGCGTAAAGATCTGATGCTGCAAGCTCAATGATTGCAAAGCATTATAATGAAATATTCCGCAGGTTGGCATTAGCCCATAACACTTAGTCAGATTGGGATGGGGAAGGTTGGGGGTGGGGGGGGGCTAGAGATATAAACATCACTAGGTAGAAACAAATTACCTCATCATTCATCCACCCATGATTTCACTTTCATATGTGGAGGTAATTACCACTCCTAACACAATGCCCTTCTCCTGCTGATCAGTGTGAAAGGCTCTAAAGACATCAGACGCTCAGGCTTAATTCACTTTCAAAACAGTTTTGCATGTCTGACTGACACTGCAAATCAAGCTGTCCCTAAGGTCACGAACTCACTAAACAGGAAATTAGCATCATTGTCAGCATGGTAAAATCATAAGGAAATGGAGTTAATGTCTAATGTGCCGTGCTTCTGGCTTTAGAAATGCAACTACGGAAGTAGAATGGGCTTTCTGTCAGGCAAGACTAAAGCACTGCTATAATCGGTCTTTGATAGAGGTGAAAGTGATCAGAATTCACGATACAGAATGTTTTGGATGGACTTTGCATAAAATTATGTAAATTACAATGAAAAACGCCAGTGAATTTCCTAGCACTAAAATATAGTGTTTATATTTTTAGGCCTGTGAGACCGTGCTTCAGTAACTCAATAATAATAATAAGAAGAAGAAGAAGAAGAAGAAGAAAAAGAATTTTATTATTGTAAGCAAAAACATTATTTTCACACTATAATAAGAAAAACACTGGAGAAAAGATGTACTATGGTCTAAATTAAATAACAGCCCAATTACAAACAGCAGGAAATGAATCATCATGTCTTTTTATTTTATAATTAAAGGATTTAAAAACACCATAACTCTAAATCTAGATTAACAGTTATTTGATTATTTACAGTAGTTACTGAATTACACATCTCAACATTAATAATTATATAAAACATCTAGGTATTAAACTTTTGCCACAATTTGACACATTTACATTATAAACCACTGATGCTGATTCTGTTGCTGTCGACTGTAGTATGCGTGTCCACTCTTATCCACAAAGGGCCAATGTGCCTCCAGGTTTTAATTCCAAACCAGCAGGAACTCACTTGATCAACTGTTAGAAGACAAAAGCCAATTAACAGAACAAGTACAATCAAGTGAATTCCTGTTTGTTTGGTATAAATATGCATGTGTCCCTGGTAATGTAATGTAGTATCAAGTCATAATGGTAGAATGTCAAAAGGAAGAATAAACTCAAACCCAAGTCTTACACACCATAATCGAAATGAGCCTCAACAAAATGAGTCAAAGTGGCACAGCACTCACAAAACCCACTGTTCCCCAGGAAGTGCAGCCCTGTAACCCCTTTACCTTTCAAAGGCAGTATAGGCTTTCAGTTCATACATACTTCAACTGCCATAATCCCCTTAGGATTGCCAAGTATATTTTATGCACACAATATCCATGAGTGTCCAGGCAGTCTGGATCTATTACAATAGGATTTCTGCAGTGCTCTAGCACTCGTCAGCCTCTTGTTTGGCTTGAAGTAGGCTTATGTTGTACTTTTTGCATTAAGCAAAATATTTGCCTCATGACATATGCAGAACAAATAGTATTTGCAAAGAAATGTGCCAGCACTGTACGGCTCTAAGCTGCTTCCTGTCTAACCAAGTGTGGAAACAGCGGACATTGTGTGCACTTGGCAGTCCTGAGGGGAATATGGTGGTTGAAGTATGAGCAGAAATGGTATTTTTGTCTCTTGGTCTTTCTTCCTCTCCACGGCTCCTGCTTTTTGCTTTCTTTGGCTGCTGTTAGGTTTGATGTGCTTTTGTGCTGGAAGATGATGTCATCAGGGTTATTGGGAACACCTGCTGCATTTACGCACGGAATTGCTATATGGGGGAAAAGAGGTCAAGACCTGCACTTCTGAGAGTGCATCTGAAAATTAGTGTGTGCATGTGTGTGTGTGTTCCAGGGCATTGGTTTTTTAACTTATCCGCACTTCCCTTGCTTTGTGGACCTGCCCAGCCGTCCTGATGCCTCCCTCCGCTGTGCTCCACTCCTTTTTGTAATCAGCGAGGCTGCACTCGAGGGTGACGGTTTTCGTTTCAAAAGGAAACACCCTCCATTGTTCCTGCTGGGTGGCTCTGGACTGTGATAGTGTCAGTAAAAGCCCACTGAAAGTCTCAGATGACCACTCCACACCTCCAAACCCTCCAAAACCACTCATTGCACACATTGGGGAGGATGACCCTTACCTACTGAACATTCTCTTAAAGTGGCCACAAATATGGCCAGCTGAAAATGAGAACCCCCATGTTCCCCCTCTACCATCAGCTATGCTGTTCTGCTCTTTTGGTTCAGCTCCTTATGCCTTTGCCTTTTAATAAAAGTGAAAAAGAAAAGAATAACCTTTAACAGTTCCTATATGAATTGATGTTTGATGTACTAAGAGGTTAGACTGCAGTCCTATAGGGAATCTGAGCCTTTTTACTCTTACTCAAATTGTTCTGACGTCTGTTTTCACAGACATAACAACCTCATTATTGTTTGGTCTACTCCACACACTCCTGCTGACACAATAAGATCTCCAGCATAGAAAGAAATAAGAGTTACCTGTGATCCTTATACACTCCTAAACTCTCATTCAGCTCACTGGAAAAGGTTGTCTTTTACTGAATCACCACATTAAACCCTCCAAACCCTATAGAGTCTTTGTTCATGGAAAACATGTCTAACCTTGACTACATTAATGTCTGACTTCACCAGTCCGCCAAAGCCCTTCCCTCACCTTTGTGGAATTCATTAAACTTTCCCCTAAAGCGCTTTTCTCACCGACAGTACAGGCAATCACATATCTGAATCTAGAACTAGCAACCCCACAAAGACACGGCCTAGACGTGAACCTGTAGGACCTGGATTTGAATTGGGCACAAAGTGGCCTGATCAGAGGATTTCTCCTTAGGTTCAATTCCTGCTCAGTTAGGTTTACTTACCTTTCCCATCAGCAGTTCTCCTACATAACACCAACCCTCAGAGGGATTTATTTACACACGGGGATTAAGTCTGCTAGATCATCGCGAGCACTTAACTATCAAAGCTGGAGATCTTATTGTGTCTGCAGGAACCAAGTGGCAGAGTCTGAAACCACGCTGATGACTCAAGTAGTAGTAAAAGTACTTTCCAAAGGGTTTAAACAGGACTACACAGTTTCAGGTCCTTCAGTAATCACCTTCAGTACACTGCTGAGTTTTATAGACTGCAGTGGAATTGGGGTATTTAGCATCTATTAGATTGAAGCTTGTAAGGCTAATCTTCACTTTTGAAGAATGACAGTGAGAGTATGAGCTACAGCAAAGCAGTCCGGGTGCTTAACCAGGTGTTTTTTGAATTTTTTTTATTTTTGTGGAACTGAGCCAAAAAAAAAACCTCACTGGTATGCTTGAGTATCCGTCATAGTATTAAAATGTAAGCAATCAAAACTGCACTCATAAACATACAACTGAATAAATGGAAAAGTCACTAGGCACCCCAGTCGAGTGGACGTGTTTATGTGTGTGAGGAGGAGTTCTCCTGTGTGTGCTGTGTACAGTACTCCCCATTCAAAGGACATGCTTTGCTGATTTTGTGAAAATATGTTCCTCTCCACATCCTGAAATAAGTGATAACATTTTCTACTAGTTTTAGTGGAAATTTTATTTATTGACAAAGTTATCACATCACAGTAAACATATTGAAAAAAAAGAAAA
>JBBPCZ010000019.1:13590758-13624934 GCA_037974445.1 Brycinus macrolepidotus | reverse complement strand
TATATATATCATTGTATCTTAATATACATATACACACACACAGCTAGTGCTGTAACTGATACTGACTGAAAGATATCACAAGAAGATACAGCAAACCTTCAGACACCCTACATCCTACCTCAAAAGATTTTTGTTTTGTTAATTTCCTGTGTGATAACACAATTTTTATTTACTGAGTTTAAAGTATTAGGGACAAATGAAACATAGAACATAAAATGTGCCATGTAGTTTAGCACTGTTCAGGAGGTCCCTCAGTTCAGCCTTGAATTTTAAGATCAAAATGTAATATTCGAAAGATTTGTATTAAAATAAATGGATAGATTGTATCAATAAAAATATATGAGAAATCAGTTTCTATTCCACTGGCGGAATGGCCACTGTGACTTCTGAAATACTTATTTAAGGTTTTTTAACATATCAGAAAAAAACAGTAATTGTGCATGTGCTATCTGTATATCAATTTGCTATTTATGTATGTATATGCATATATATATATATATATATATATATATATAGATAGATAGATAGATAGATAGATAGAAAGACAGATAGATAGATAGAAAAGCTTATGAACACAGTGATATTAATTATAGACTAAGTATATTTCAAAGTGCACATTTCATTATAACAAGAATTCTTATACTATCCAGCAGCCTACCGGAGAGCCAAGCAGCAGCCGAGAAGTCACGAAAAAAGAAATAGAGAGTGCAGACATTTTAGAAATTTTAGAATGTTAGTCCAATAACTCTGTACTGCTTTTGGTGAAGAGTGTGTCATTGTAATTTCACTGGGAGGGAGCAAGCTAACCCACAACATGTAAACTAATAATTACCTAATACAGTTCATAATAATAATATTTTTAGAAACTTCTGACCACTCCAACTTTGTCAATTTAAAGCAATCCTGCAGTTATAATGGCATATAGAAATAGGCAGCACAGTGAATAAGTATTAAATAGCTTTCCCTCTAATGCTTGTGAAGTTCTAGTGAAAGTAGCGAAAGTCAGGGGTCAGAGTAAGTGTGTCATTTCACCTTGCGCACTCACACACACACACACACACACACACACACACACACACACACACATACATACATGAACACATTTCAGTCACTTAAGTAATGAAAATGATAATAAACTTCCTGGCCAGGCCTATGTCTCCAGATGCATAGACCAGCGCAGCCATGTCACCCCAGTCAGTGTTGAAACTGCTCCATATGGCTTTTTAAGAGGCCTATTCACTTATTGGAATGCCCCCGCTTCTTGTCAAAACGACCCATCTGCGGTAGAAAAAGCTTTAGCTGATACATACTTATTTCCCATGTAATGTGTTCCTGGGTAATTAAATAAAACGTAGGCCATTAGAAATCCAAACAAACCTACAAAGGAATTTATTGCTTTAAAGTATCTTACTTAACCTTATGCAGCTCTGCTCACGCCAGAAATTGTAAAGATTATCTCTTTTGGTTTGTCCTTTTACTGGCTGTGGACAACAAGTGGTATGAATTATCCCCCTGAAATCCCCCAATGACGGGGTTTAGACCAGACTGTCAGTTTCATCTGATGTGCCATGTTTTTTTGTATAAGGGCGCACAGAAACATACTGCTCACTCAAAAGCTGTACTGACATGAACTTTCAGAGCCATAGTTGAGATGATAATCTCACTAGAGTGAACTCAAACGATGTTTCTTTGTTTAAAGACACACATAAAAACTTACTAAAGGAAATGAGCCTTCATGGTGGAATGTTTACTAATAACTACTCAACTGTTAATTCAACTATTAAGATGCTTTTCAAACCATTACACAGCAAATATGGTGCAAGTGAGGTAGATGGTTCATCTTTCATGGCAAGTAGGATCATACGGCTAATGTGCTGCAGATACCAGTTTATTAGCTGGCCTGGGGTTTTAACACTGCAGGAGCTGGACTTGGACACACCAGTAGCACTCTATGACTGAATATGAAGCCAAAACACATGCATTTGAGGGGGAGAAGGTAAATAGTCTACATGCCGTTCGCTAATAGGGTGCCCTTCTTCTCTACTATTGGCTGTTTGTTTTCACATGAATTATCTTATCAGCTCTCGGCCGTTGCCCAGACAGTGCCCGTTCTAACCGCTGAGTTTATGGGCAGACAGCTTTCTGATGTCCAGCTTAAAATACACAAACATAACCACTTAGATCTGAAACTAATAAAAGACAAAACACAAGACTAATCACAACGCTAATGTTTACAGAGCACTTTTATATCCTCTGTTTTTCTGCTTGGGGTTGAACACTTTTGGCAAGATGTGAGACATTCCAGAACAATTTTCTCTAGATTGATTTTTTTAAAGACTTCATGGCTAATAAATAAAAGACTTGTACAAGAGTTTATAAATTGTAAATACTTTAATAACCCTGATCTCTGCACAATCAAACATATCAAATAAGTGTACTTCAGGGATTTCTATTGTCCATTTGTGGAAAAGGTGGAAAAGGGCCAATATGAAAAGGTCAACAAAGTACAAATATTTAAACAAGGCCAAAATGCATTACAACAAGCCGGTTCCTATTGCCTGCCATTGTTGGCATATTAAGCATGTCATTTGAAAATGGTTTCCACCCATTATGTGGCTCACCGTGGTCACATTAAATGCACTGATATTTGAGAATAACACGCACCCCGGGACTGCCTGCAGATATTTGGGCTATACCTCATCCATTGCTTTTAATTAATTTGCAAGGGAGGAAGCTAAATTTCAGTGAAACAGCAGCTGCAAGGAATTTCAGCGGAGATCAAATGTGCATTGTAAGGCTTGTTAAAGGCTTATGTTTAAAAAAAAACACATCCATCACCCTTGGAAAATGCACACACCCACATTTTATGTAAATAAAAATACAGGACACTGCTTTATGAAACATTATTATCTCATGGTTATGAACATAAAGCAGGGAAGTTCTTTTTCACTTGTTCACTTTGGCCCTCTTCTTCCCTCCACCCCAGCCTCCACTCAGCTGGACTGGGTTGTCGCGAAATGAGATTCGCTCTTTCCGAGATGGAGCCGAGGTAACTCTTTTAGGAGAGGGCACTTCTTTTTCTGTGAAAACAAAGTTAGCACTGTCAATCAAAACTGTCTGCAGAAACTCCAAATTGTTATACTGTGTTTTTGTACTGGCAAGAAAGTGGTTCTGATGGTAGGTTCTAATGCGTTCATCTGCTTTTAACACATTCTCTTGTGCTTAAAGTTGGGCATGCACATCCACAGTGTCACAGCGTGGATATGTCTTTGTAAAGCTGAGCATCAGATGCTGCAGACTGCCCCAATGCTGCTGCTTCTCCGGCGTGTGCTTAGTGCAGATCTTTTCAAACATGGGGAACAAAGCAAGCTCTTTACTGAGGCTGATATGTTCCACGTGTACAGCCCATGGCTGTGGCGATCTAGGAGTCGCACACAGCGAAACAGAACAGAGGGTGAAGACCTTCCTCACACGCTGCAGGTACCACACACATCTCCACACACCCAGCCAGGACACGGTCAGTCGCTAAGCAAGCTGACAGAGTTGCATGTTCTCCATCAGCAAGCACAAGAGCTCTTTACACACTGCGTACTAGTGTTTTTCTTTTAGTTCCCTCTATTTTCCTTTTCTTCAACCAATTATAAATTCAGCAAATTCTACAAATGTAATATTTGCAACAACTGTAACATTTCAAAGACTGTTACATTTCAAAGACTAAGCAGATATGCGTCTGATTTACATTGATTTTTAAGAAATCTGATTCAAATTGTTGATGCCGTTTAAATCACACAATCAAACAGTGAATAATCGTTTTAAAAGAGACACATGTTGCTGCTTTGCCGGAACAAGGAAACTATTTAATAAAAAAAGGCCGCACACTCGCTTAAACCGCTGTGACCAAACAAATTGTTTGCAGTCATTTTGCTTCTATTGGCTTTGGAAAAGGACGAAAAAGAGACACTAAATATGCAAATCAAGAAATTTCCTCCACGCCAACAATGAAAATATTTGCAGCAATACAAAAAAAAAATCAGTATCATGTTGCCTGAAGCTTATGGAACATTTATAGGGCATCACTACAGCCGAATTCAAAGACCATAATTTTGCTCTCATTTACCTGACCTACAGGACTAGACTCATTTAATTCCACCAAATAAGGTTTAATAAAGATTTGTATTATTTTGGCTGTTTAACAACAAAAAACATTTTTAAATCTATAACATAACATGCATAGCTTTTCAAAACATATGTATAGCTTTTCAAAAACAATTCATTTTCTGCACACAACACTGCTTTTAGCCTGCACTCTTTTTGGGGTGATTTAAAATGATTGCTGTAGCAAAAACAACATATAAAAGTGGTTAACTGATGCTATTACGGAAAATCTTCTCTGCTTACATACTTATAGATATTTTAGTTTTTTACTGTCAGTTTAATAGTAGTGTCCTTTGATGTGAGGAGAATGAGTTCTATTTAAAACTTTTTTCTGCTTCTCTAAACATTCCTATCTCAACAGTAGCTGTACCTGTGTGACACCCACAAGTCAGACAGTTCGCATCCTCGTGGATTTCATTTTCAAATCATCATCAGAATCCAATTTAGCCTCATTAGGAGGAACAGAGCGGTGCCTTCAGCACCGTGGATCAGTGTGTCAAATGTGCTGAGCGCTGCTTGTGTCACTGAGTAGCATCTTTGTCAGTCTGAGGCCTGAACTACAGCCTGGGTGACAGAGAAGCCACTCATTCAGGCTCTGAGAGACCTTTCGCTGCCCTGTTTCCTGCTGAGTTAGAGACAGAGATCACGCTCACTGTCGCCTCATTGACCCTGACATCTCCCAGTCTAGCTTAGCCAGACACATACACCTTCTATTATCAAGACTTATCTTTCAGCAGCAAATACAAAATACAGAAATGTGACAAATCACATTTGTAATGCCTGTCATATTAAACAACGATGTTCTGGCAAGATTACTGTACTGTATCTTCATATCAGTTTTCCCTATGTGTACAGTCACACAACCACCCACCTGCTTCCTCACTGGTGCAGTATTTATACTGGCACTAGACCCTCATGATTCAATCTCACATCAGAGTCTGAAGTATACAGTTGAATTTTTTTTTTCCTACTTAATCTGTTTATGAAAGATTCCACCTTAATTCAGTTTTATTGGGGGGATAAATTACTTGGGTGCTATGCTGAATGCATAATGTTTAGCTCAGGGGCGGATGTAATCTTGGCCTTCAGACACACGTCACATGGATCAAAAGAGGAAAGCTAGCCAAAATAATTAAATTTTCGATATTTCTGGGTATTTCTGTATTACAGTTTTATGTTGTAAGTAATATATTCTAGGAAAAAGTAACTTTAATATAGTTTTCTTTGAACCAAAAAAAGAAACTGCTTATTCAGACATATTTGCACATAGCAAATACCTGAACAAAGTCAACAAGATGGCCACAGGCTGAAAATAACTGTCATAACTGTTAATGCATGAATGTGCAATTGTATAAATTGTTTGCTGGGTCCATATCCATGTTTATATTAAATAAAAAATATTTTAGAAACACATTTTGTTCCAAAAATGTATATGGGGGGATATGATCACAAGCATAGTCGCATAGTCTAAATGTTCATTTGTTCATTTTAAATATGCATATTTATAGAGTTTACAAAAAAGTTTTACTTTTTTTTTTACAAATATATTTATTTGACAAATAGGGAAATATTATCCTTTTATAATCGATTACACCTAACAGAGTTTTTACCATTAACTGTACCGTTACCGTTAAGAGTGGATGATGGTTACTGTTAGTGGATGAATGTTACTGTTACTGTTAGTCTGAGACCTACTTGTATGTACAACTGAGTGTCTGCGGACGTGAGCTTGAGGTGGAAAGAAGCCAGTAGCACCAGACCACAACCTTGCAGCTGAATCTGGACTTTCTCTGTACCTTGTCCCAGCCTAAGGAAAGACCAATAAACACACACGTATACACTAGTAAAAAACACTTGTTCTTACTTGCAGCATATTTTGTATTGTTTTGAAGCAGTGTGACCTTTAGATATCAAAATGAATGAATGTCCGTACCACAAGCTGAACCCTCCCACCATTTAGAATATCAGCGTCA
The DNA here is from genome assembly GCA_037974445.1 of Brycinus macrolepidotus. Taxonomy (NCBI): domain Eukaryota; kingdom Metazoa; phylum Chordata; class Actinopteri; order Characiformes; family Alestidae; genus Brycinus; species Brycinus macrolepidotus. Next base: position 13,618,806 of record JBBPCZ010000019.1, on the reverse strand, counting down.
ATATCCGGGAGAAAATGATCTCTGGAAATGAGCAGGTAAAATCGTCAAGTTAATTACTAATACAACACATTGCCATCATTGCTGTGATTTCAACTCTTTCAACATTTTTTTATTCTTATATTTACATCATTTCAAAACACTTCTCCTTACATTCTGTAATTCTGTAAAGAAATCTCATTATGAAAGGACCAATAGAAATGGTTCAAAATTACTTTTGTTAAAGTGTTGCACAACAAAGTTGTGTTGCACAACAAACACAAGTGTTGCACAACAAACATTTTTATTTCATCTATTGTGTTATCATTTTGAAGATATGTTTTGTTATGAACTGTAATGGCAGTGACAATATACAAAAACTAAGGTAAATCAAATTCTATTTTAAAAAAGAAAGAAAGAAATCCTAAACTGACCATTTATTACCCCATTAAATAAGGCATCTAGACAATCTCATGTATGATGCGTATGGTCAAACACAGGTGACATACCTTGTAGGAACGGCAGAGTTTATCTGGGTCTGAATGGCTTGTGTGTGGAGCCACTGGTGTGTTCTGTGCTGCTGCATTCGTCCTGGATCTCCATTCAATGCATCCTCAACACTTAGCTCAGCTTGGCCAGCTACGCTTGACATCCAACACCAAACAAAATGTCCAAAGAGATTATTTGTTTTTGTCATGAACACTGTGGGACGACTGCCATAATGGAGTCACTGTGCTCCCCAAGCTGCTTTGGAAAGAATGGAAAAATTAAAAATATAATGCAACATTTCGAGAGACACGATGAAGAGCCACTACAAATGTTTTTTGCACGCAAAGGGAAAAAAAACGCTAAATGTTTGACAAGCAGTTAAAGCTGCAGAGTTTACCGAGCCATGAGAGATCAATGCACACAGCATGGGCTGTTTACATTTGAGCTTAGGAGGCCATTTGTTTTGGACCGCTTAGAGGGGTATTACTATAATGCTCTAGCAGTGGGTCAGTGAGGCAAATGAAGAAGTTTGCTTTCGGTAGGTTTTGAGGGCTCTACTTGAACCTACTGAGCTGTGATATGAACTTAGACAGAACATCCAGAGAGCAAGTAGGCACTTGATTTATGGCTAGTGTTGAGATGTGCCAGAAAGCCATAATTCAAAGCAAACATAAGCACTCAGCAGAGAGCAATGTAGGCGGGGAGGAGTGTGAATTGATAATGACTACTGACAGCCAAGTGCTGGAACTAATGAGCCATTTATTTAAGTCATTTTCATGGCTTTGCCAAGATGTAAAGGGCAGATGATGTTTATGGCTTACAGTTGTCATGGGTTAATTGAAAATCCACTAAAAATGTCAAGTGATTAACTCCTCAAGGAGAGCTCAAAAGGAAGCCACAGACAGAACTTGTTGGTGTTAAATAGTAGTAAAATGCGAGCGTCAACAGAGTTAGACTAGAAGTATTAAGAAGAAGAACAAGTATTTGAGAGATTTTCATTTTAAAAACAGACAGTACTAGTTATGTGAAAACTGCACTGACAAAAAGCTTAGAAAGAAAACTAGTCTATTAAATATGACATCACAGTTCATCAAGTTTCATTTTAATTAGCTGTAATTCCTACTTGTATGTAGTCAAAAGATGTTAAAGTATGAGACCAATTAAACTACATTGCATGAGCTAGGTAAATTAGACAATTAAACTTTACTTCACTAGCACCCTCGTCTGCTGGTAGCACCCTAGTGGGTAAAACACTTGCTTGTGAAGCCGATGACCTCAAAGTCGCAGGTCCAAACCCCCACTTTCTTCCATTGTGTCCTTGAGCAAGACACTTAACCCTCAGTTGCTCCAGGGGGACTGTCCATGTAACTAATGATTGTAAGTCGCTCTGGATAAGGGTGTTGGCCAAATCCCACTTTTTTTTTTGGGTCAACAGATGCCAAAACCAGTGACAGTGGTGAACAGTCAGTTTAAAAAGAATTTATAGGTGTAAGAATCTGAGCAAATTTAACAAGACCCAAACTGTGATGGCTTGGCAACTATCTCCAAAACGACAAATCTTGTGGGGTGTTCCCAGTATGCAGTAGTTAGCCAAAAGTGGTTAAATGAAAGGTAACCGGTGAACAAGTGACAAGGTCATAAGCACAGTGATATGCACGTGGAATGAAGGCTAGCCTGTGTGGTCATATCCCACAGAAGAGCTACTGTAGTACAAATTGCTGAAAAGATTTATGCTGGTATTAACAAAAACCTGTCAAAACACACGATGCATCACAACCTGCTGCATATGGGGCTGAATAGCCACAGGCTGATTAGAACATGTCCAAGCTGACCCATGACCTGTCCACTGACAAAAGTGCCTTCAATGGTTATGTGAGAATCAGAACTGGACCATGAAGGAATGAAAGAAAGTGGACTGGTCTGATGAATCATGTAAATGGCCGGGTGTGTTGCTTAACGGGGGAAGAGATGGCATCAGGATGTACTAAGGGAAGAAGGCAAGCTTGCGGAGGTAGTGTTATGCTCCGGAAAATGTTCTGCTGGGAAAACCTTGGGTGCTTGCATTCATGTGGATGATAATGTGGACCATCCTAAATATTGTTGCAGACCAAGTACACCCCTTCATGGCAAAAGTATTTCCTAATGGCAGTGGTCAATTTCAGCTTGATAATGCACCTTTCCCCCCTACAAAAATGTTCAGCAATGGTTCAAGAAACATGACACAGAGTTCAAGGTGCATTATCCATCTGAAAGAGACTTGGCCTCCAAATTCCTCAGATCTCAATCCGATCAAGCATCTGTGGGATGTACTGATACAAACTAGTCTGATCCATTGAAGAATTACCTTGCAACTCACAGGATCTGCTGCTAACCCCTTAGTGCCAGATACCAAAGCGCATCTACAGAGGTCTTGTAGGATCCAAGCCTTGAAAGGTCAGAACTTTTTTGGCAGCACGAGATGGACTTACACAATAGTAAGCAGGTGGTTTTAATGTTATGGCTGTTTGGTGGAAGTTCCAGTAAAATGTATGTAAATAGCTCTGTACTTAATATACTAGACAATTATGAATAGTAAGCGTATTACACAAATAACGAGTTTACAAGTGAATTGTCACTAAATTACATTAATCAAGATTTTTTTCCAATTAATTTTTGACCATGTCATCTGATCCATTCCTCACGACACTTCACACAATGTAAAGCGCAGCCAGTGTTTACAATTTTGCCATTAAAAAAATTAAATAGAGATTCAAGGTTTTACTGTGACAGAGATGGCATGCATGTTTAAAATATAAGACCCCAATAGTGTCCACCAGGATCTGGACCCCCTTCAGTCCCCCTGTGGCCCCTGTTTCCCCCACCCTCAGGACACTGGGGGCCCCAGGAGTCATGCCTGTTAAGGCGGGGGGGGGGCTCTTAAGCACATTAACTGATATGGAACTGACTGTGGCAGCAGCGGTAAGAGACATGTCACCATATCAGGTCATAACCTCCTCACACTAAGCCCTCAAAGAGTAGTGGCCAGGTATCATAGACAACCCTGTCCAGCCCAGAACAATGAGGTCAAACATAGTTTACCCTGATACCACTTATGAGTGAATCAAGTTGACAGGAAAAATAAAAGGAAAAAAACACAGTAGACTAAAAAAATACAATTTCTGTTCTTGTTATAGTCTATTTATAATATGTTTTATTCTTTTAAGCAAATTGGGCAATGAAAGCAAATCATAAAGAGTTTAATAATGATTTGACAGGGGATAATAAAAAATAATTTCATAGATTAATAAACAACAATTTTTCTTGTTGGGTTATAGGCACAATCAGGTACAATGACAGTGACAGTGAATGTTCTTGCTAGCGTGATGGGCGAGTTTTAAGGCATTTTTAAGATTGACTCATTAAACTGGAATTCAGTCTTCCAGATGCCAGATCTATTTGACCACAGTGGGTCAGCAAAAGGCACACACACTCACACAAACACAGCAAACAAGAAATGGCCTCTTGTCCTGCAAGTATGCAAGAATCTGCATGTGTGTGTGCATATATAAGAGTGCAAGTAAGTATGTGCATGTGTGTGTGTGTGACATACCCATGGGGCTTTGAGTGTTTGGGAGTTCTTTTGGCAGACTCAAAGGAGGAGGTCAGGTCTTTTATCGTGAGGTCCTGTCTCCTACTTTCTTTTGCCCTAGGTCAAGCCTTCACCTCCAGAGAGCAGACCACAAGCGGTCAACCAGCGGTCAACATACACACACACGCAGATACACACAGACACACACAGACATACCACTACATAGTACTCAAACACTCCAGAGATGTGCAAAACTCTGGCCACCAAATAAACTAAGAACTATGAACTGATCAATACGAAACTAAATTAACCAGAACAAACACCATGTGCTTCATACCTATAAAAGATGACTGAAATGCATTCTCTACAGTATAAAATACCATTTTAAATGCTGACAATAGAATGTACAGGACAACTGACCATATTAGTAACATTAATTTAACATTATGCAAGTTTAAATGTAACCTTGTGAATGTATATTTAGATAGAATGTATATTTAGATTTGTATATTTATATTCGTATTCCTGATGTTAAAATGTATGTATTAAAAATATGAAAAGCAATAACAACATACACCTGCATACATTTACCCTTTGGATTTATCATCCAACTATTTTAGAATTTATTTATGTGAGTTACTCTGTACTGAACATGATCTCACTGAATACCTATCACGCTTATCTATAATGGCATGAAGGCAACACAGGAAACAAAGCAAAAGTGTCTGTAGCCAAATAAGGCCAGCAAAACTTTAAACAACTGAAAAACAATAAATATAAACTTACAACATGCAGTGCAGACTTCCTTACATAGTCATATGGATTGAAATGTTCCACGGGTGTGATATTGGGGGCAATCAGTTATCACTATATTCAGTTGAGATTACTTATATTTGTTGTGGAAAATTACTGTCTTGACTCAATAAAAACATATCTTATTTGTCTTTATCTAAGTGTAACTTTTTTATGTGCAACAGCTGTAAGAAATCAAGATATCACCAAAAATGCCAATGAATTACAACGTATTCATCAGTCGTAAGTCATCGAAACAGAGCTCAAATCCCTGTCCATGAAGTGCTTAGGAGTAAATTATTTTGTGATCATCTCTTCTGGAATTGTGTGGAATTGAGCAGATGAAGATCAGATATGGGCAGTAACACACTCCATTACTTTGAACATAGAACATTTATTTACTCATTTTTTTTTGTGCTTAATTTCATTGTTACATAGGTGCCAACATCGCTACTGTTTCATGATCGGTCACTGTTTACACTACTCTACCTACCTCTGATAAAGACACAGGAGGTCATAATATTGGGCACAGGATTTATGTGCACACACTCACAACACAAAAGCATTTCACAGACTGCATATATCAAATCCCATTGACTAGTAAAAAGCTTAAGTGAGAGAGAGAGACAGGCTCTGGTGTTAAAGGCAACTCCCTGGACGAGTAAAAACCGTGCTAAGCTGGAGGGTCATGTACAGGTATACACATTCCTATTGGATAGCTTCTCAAATAGGATAGCTTCTCAAATAGGATAGCTTCTCAGATTTACAAACTTGTGGCTACTTCATTCGCAACTCTGGCAAGTTACACACATCAAATTCACACTAATTTGGAAAGTACATGAATTCATTTGGAATTTATTCATTTATTGATTTCCAGAAAACTGAGACAGTTTCCCATGTTTCTTTATTAAATTACAAATAATATGTTAAATGTGAACTGCTTAAATACCATTAAGCAAGACAGTTTTGGAATGTGAAACTGATATTTTACTCAAATTTATTTCTGGAAAGAAACTAAAGGAACTAAAAATTCAGTCGGAAAAGATTACTCAAGGGTTTCTCATATTTCTTTACTGCAATGCAGGCAGTACGTTAAATGTGATCTATTTCAAAAAATAGTGAATACCAACCACCAGCAGTGTAAAACTCTGATCTGTTCCCAGGGTCAAATTCACTCTCTCTGAAAGTGAAACAGCTCTTAGCACTGAACTGGTAAGGCAGCTGAAGTACTCTTTTACTATATGCTGTGCTTTGGGGTGCATGGTCAACACACGTGTCCAGTGCTGACCTGTGGAAGGCACCAGCGCCTACCCCCCAGGGACGCCCTCGTGCCTCAGGCCACAGGCCGCCCGCCACTCCCCTGCACTCCCCGGCATGGGGCTTGCATTTCAGCCCCCTACTCCAAGCCCCCTTCTGGAGGTGATTAGCCCCCCGAAGCCGTGACAGATTCTTTCCGAGATATCCGACTCGCTCGTGTTTATTTTATCCAGGCTCTCTTTTGTGGATGTGCTGGACATGAAGTAACCCACTTGAAAATGGGGATCAACTTACATACGCCAGGGGACCGGTGAAGGAGTCGCAACAACAAAAAAAAAAAGAAAGAAAAAAGAAAGAAAGAAGGAAGGAAGGAAATAAGGAAAGAAAGCAACCCCTTTGCATGAAAAAGGAAATGTTTCGCTTTTGCTTATAATGATTTTGTACTAAAAGGATTCTAGAGAGAGAGAGAAAAGGAGGGAAAGAGACAGAGAATGCTCAGAAAGTCTCTTGCCACTCCTTTTAAGTACTGCCTCCAAATCTCCCTCATACTCATCCACCAGCCCCCCTGCTGAAGGGGCACTCCCCCCAGTGGAGCAGCGCTGAGCTAAAGATACATCGCTCTCTTTGAGGGGTCTGGAACTCTTCAGTGGCCTACCTCCTCTGCACTTAACTCGATTTCACACTTCAGGTCTGCTACAAAGTCCTCTTGAAATACAATCATCTTGTTTATTCTCCATCATCCCAAACAACCTGTGGCTGGCTATTTACAACTGCATCATGTGCCTTCAGTTTGATCAAGTGATGGGTACATTTCTGTGTATAACACGCAAGGTAGGTTCCCCCAATATATCCTCTCCTATGAACCAAATAAATCTATAAACACTTTCCACAAAAATGTTAACAAAGTCAAGAATGGACGAAAAATTTGGTGAAAAAGTTAGTGAGGACACGTTAGTTCAATCTAATTAGCATTTGTCTAAGATTCTCCTGCTAGCTTGCATTCAATTTTATCAGCATAAGCATAACAAATTATTAAGAGTTCTTTAAACTGAATACTTTTGATCTTTAGGACTCATTAATCTTTAAATCCAGCAGATTTGTGTCTTTGTGAATTTACTCTTTGCTTTTAAAAATTCTGCATATGTGTCACAAACTATCTTTCAGAAAATATACTTCACATTTCTGTTGTCTTTTTGGTTAATTTACAAACAAAAAATAAGCATTAGAAATCCAATTTCTGGTCCAAATGTATACATGGCCGCTAATTGGGACTGCACCACATTGACAGAAGTTGAAGTTGTAGGATGTAATGTTTCCTGAACAGCTTTTATGTATGTATTCAATTTTTTCTTTCATATTAATATATTTTATATGTTCAATACTTTTCTATTGAAAATTACTTTTATAGCATACTTATAATTATCTGAGTAAAAAGTAGAATATTTAAAATATTTACACGAATTTAAGAATGTCTTAGTATTTGGTTTAATGACAGCATGCTGGCATGGACACCACATTCGTCCAAAAGACTCTGATGAGTAGATCAAATCCACCTGAGAGTTGTCTGAATGCATGCTTTAACGAGGCATAAGACAAACCTATTTCTACAAACAACTTGTGGTCTATGTCTATGTAACCCTTCAAATAAGGTAAGAATCTTAAATATTTCCCCTTAATTTTACTTTAATACTTGGTTTGAAAATTTCTAAAAGACGTCTATTTTTAGATTAAAATTAAAAAAAAAATCAATTCATGAACTAAAAATGTATGGAAAACACATACAATGAAGCTTGAGTGAGAGACACCATTTAGATAAAAAAAAAACTACTAAGCTTTAATGAGCTATTCTTAAATAAAACACTGCATTTCACTTCTTAAGATCAGCATCTTAAAGTAGGCTATATGCTGACATTGGCATAGTATTGTTACTTTTCCACATAGGCCTAAAAAACAATGAAATGTTAATAAAATAAAAAAGATCCTCAAAGTAAAGTTTGTTGTGACAACATACACATTTTACACTGAAAATAAATAAAAGAATGCATCCACATGCTAGTGGATGAGGATGAAGTAATTATTGCTTTGTAATTGGTTTTATAGTAAAGTGGGTGCTGAGCGCAATATTCTCCCCAATTCTCACTCGTGTACAACATGCATTTCATTTGATCTGTCCTTAATCATAGTCCTTAGTGATGTGTTCACACAATGACTTCTACATTATTGCAGTGCATTCAAAACTAAAGGCCACATTTTTTTTATATATATATATATTGTGAAAAATGGAAGCACAGTAAAAGCTCCTATTCCATATGCTGATGTATTTTACTTGCCTAATGCAGACATACATACAGTACAAACTTTCTGATGTTAAGGGGGACATTGCTAAAGTGTCTGACTGTATTGTAGGTAATTTGATGGGTAAGATTGTAATATTTCTTTTTTGTCACTTACTGAGGTACTAGAGCATTAATGTTAACCATACCTTTAACGTCATCTCTGTATTTGGGCTGGGATCTTTTCCGGGTCTCTTGCTGTGTCTCAGGCTGCTTGCTGTGGTTCCTGAACAGGGCCAGACGCTCTGCTGGGTCTGCAGCACCAGAACACAGACACAGTAAGCTTACATGAAGCCCAGCATGGCCTCATACCCTGACATGCACAGACACGCATGGACACAAACTGTACCTTCACTTTGCATTAGGACATTACGCGGCTTCAGCAGAAGCAGAGGCTTTGTGCACTCCACACAGGCCCTCATTTCACTGGCCCATGATTGGATTTGTGGCATTAAGAGTCACGCTCTCCTGACCCTGATCAAAGCTAGCCCTAGGCAAGGCCTCTGGGTCCAAGACCCAGGCCCGAACTACTGTCTCTGGGGTTCCTCTCATGCTCCCAGCCCCGTGAGGTAACCTCAGAGCCAGAGATTTTCCAATTGCTCCCGGTAATAAAAAACGGGCCTGGGCACTCAGAGGGGAGCTTGGGACACAGTGCAGTATGAAACAGTCACTTCCTGTGAGTGCTCTTAAGTTCAGGCGAATCGAACATGACGGGGAACAGGGAGAGCAGAGGGGAGCTGCTTGCTGTTACTTCACATTAAGCTGCACCAAGAGGAAAGGCTCCATGCTAACGTGGCATGGCTGCTGACCAGAGACGTAGAGAGGAAAAACAATAACAAACCCTTAGAGACAGACACTGTTTTGGGAAGTGGTCTTTTTTCCATTAAAGCTCTTTTTCCTAGTACAGGCGAGGGCTCCTCCTCCTCCTTACTCCAGCTGAAATCTAAAGACGGTCCCAAAGGAGCTGCCATAAGGGAAAATTCAGCTAAATATGGGCATATATGATGCTCCTAATCCTTCCAGACCTGCAGTTCTATTCTCATGCTCCTACAGATTTCAATAATGACGAGTAACACTCAGTCTAAAAAATGTGTAATTGTAACAGTGTTAAAAGTGTGTAACTGTAATAGTGTTAAACACCTGTTATAAAAACAAATTTCAATAGGGAAACCCTAAATAAGTACTACAAATTATGTTGCACAACACACAGACATGCCTCTTTTTCGCATATTTCCATTCTATAAAATAAGCAGGGATATAAAATACACTATGATAGTCGGAAGAATAAATGTAAATTTGTGCAACAAAACATAAAAATAAACATTTTACTACTAATACGCTTACCCAGTAATTTTCTCTGCTGCTGCTTCTTGGTCTTCATTTTCTGGGCCCTTTTTAGCATGAGGAGGGCAGTTGAAGGACTGTTGAAGCCCCTGAGTGGAAAAGATGCGCCAACAGCTGAGTAACACACCTCACTGTCTGCAGCAATTACATGTCTTTTTCCTGTGGCATTATGGTTCTGGATAATATTATTTCAGAGAGACAGAACAGTTCCATACCATTCTTCAAGAATTTTCTCTGATCTTCCTGACAAAGCACCAAGTTGTAGTGTTGATGGTGGAGATTGTATTCTATTAAAATCACAAAAAACAAATTACCTAATTAATAACCTGTCAGTATTTAGAAGAAACCAACTGCTTTTAAGAAACCAACACCTTATTTAACAATAGGAAACCAGGAAAGTTTTACCCAGCATTGGGGTCAGGTGATAGACGTTGTTCTGATGCCACTGCTGCCTCACTACTAGCCCAGGCCTGTTTGAGTTTCCATGGTAACAAAGGTGTGCTCTTTTGTAGCTCAGGCAGAAAAGGAAGCTAAAAAGGCCAAAAAAAGAAAATCATTAAACAAATTTATAAGGACTCATCTTATAATCCCATGCTTTAATGTTGAAAACCTTCGGAATGAAAAGAAAGCATTATTTAACAACAAACACTCAGCATATCTCAATGAATATTTTTGCAGTGTTATACTCTGAAATCAAAAAGTGATAAAAAATCATCTTGGCATTATCTCTGTGCACCCTGTTAAAGTCCCTCTTCATGCACCACATTCTCCATCTTTGTTTCTCAGCACTATAGCTTCTTCTCTGTTCCAGCAGCTGAACTGGATCATAGAATAGCTACTGTGATGCAAACAGTCGAGCTCGATGCCTCCTCTGAAAAGGCATACTCTGAAAAATGACATCTGCTTATTTGAAGGAAGTTTGCAGCCGAGAAAGTAATTGTGTTTTTGGAGGCAATAAATTTGATGATTAATCATTCAGAAAGGCTCAGATTGGGCTAGCCTACAGACAGTGGGAGGGCTTTTCTGCCTGTTACCTTTGGCTGCAGCAGCTGTTCTGAATATGGTGGCAATCCGTACAACGAGGCATCGGAATGTGGGGCTATCCAGTCACTCTCCATCACCTCCTATTCAACCCCCAGAACACATGCACATCTTGAGAGAACTGAAATAGAACCTCATCCCTCTGAAAATTAGTCAGCATCTAGAGATCTGTACAGTTGATGAAGTGCATCCTGTTGTTGTGGTTATTTGCTTCAAAGCAAGTGGCAAATCACATTAGCCTAAAAGCACTGAACTTTCATTGATGTTTTCTCTGAGTGCACACAAACATTCAAGCCCTTGATGAAATACGCACTTCAAAACAGGAAATTAGTAGTTGACGAAGACTGTTACTTTTGCATTTACTAAGTGAAAATGAAAACTAGTTCAACTGAAAAATAGTACTTCAAGAAGTTAACAAACCAGAAACAACATCTGAATATTTATAATACGTATTGTGACTCACTTCATACGCTATGAACATGTAGTCTCTTACTATATAACTTGGGTTAAATCTAAGCAAACCAGAGGCATTGAGGGGCAAAATCATGTGTGATAAAAGTCAGACAGGTAATATTACACTGTGATGAAGTCAAGCTTTGTTTCCTGCCCATTGATTATCATACTGAGTCGATTGTTAATCGCTGATGACAACTTCCCGCCTCCCTGATAAGACTGTTAGGGTACTGGCTGTCATCACAGTTGTGCAGGCTGTGTGCGTGTAGTGATTTCACAGCAATGACAGGAGTACCATGCATACACTCCTACCTCATCAAAAACGAATTCATCCATGTCCACCTCCTCAAAGGCCTCGTCCCCCTCTGAGATCTGGGCGAGCGAGAGAGCACGAGCCAGCCTTCGCCGTAGCGCATAGCCCCTCCATACAGCCTGTGGGGGCAAATACGCGAGGCCATGAATCACCCACAAACGTAAATATTGTGTGTTATCCCATTAGGAAGATAAAACATGTTAACCTCTGTTTAATTGACTCGCGGTCTGCTGTTTGAACTTTCTGTGACTTAGGCGCTATAAGACAAATGGAACACCAGGATGCCCTTAAATCTCCATATTCCCCATGGGGGTTTAGAGACTTCGCATCAGCACAGATCAGAATTCAAGTGCTCCCACCTCAGTGAAATGGTGGAATCCGATTAATCTTGTTTTTTCCCGCTCTGTCAAAGCCTTGGGGACTCATCAACCATGAGCCGAGGAGAGAAAATCTCTCTTAGAAGTTATGTGTGAAAAGAATGGCCTGTTTTCAAACGTACTGTCTGCCTATTCAAAACAAGCCTGAGGCAGTAATGGTGCAATGAAGATGATTTAATTTTTTTCATGTTTTTTATTACCTTCACAAAAGGAGGAATGAAAAAATAATGAAAGTAACTTATTATCACAATGGAAATTCTAACTGATCAGATGCATTAGTGAACCAAAGCGATGCTGTTTGTCCTTTTTCTCAATAGGTAAAGCTTACTTGAATGACAGTGGCAGCATAGTCTTTGTTAGGAGACTCAGGTCTCTTTTCTTTATATCCCACACACTTTTGACGACTCTGTCTCCCATGACCTATTGCAGGTGGCTCTGATGGCTGCGTTTGTCTCCTCTGTCTGTGGTTCCGCCAACAGTGCTGGATCACCCTGGCTGCCATGCTGAAAAAAAAGCACAATTACACATGATTGAGTGCTGTGGTTAAGGGTGATTAAACATGCACCACCGAAGTCATGCCTCTTTATAAATTTATCAGCACTGAAATTGCTGGGTAAAGATAGGCTGAGAATCCATGGCCATATAATAGTGATTTAGAGTTGGCCCGTTTGATAATTTAACATTTATGTAACTATAACTACTAACAGACACATTTCTCTACAAAAAATGATAAATATACAATCTTGCAAAAGTTAAATACCACCTTTTCATTAAGTTAACAAAACAGCCATTAATTAAAAGTTATTCATTTTTCTGTGTCAGAAAAAAACATTTATTCATTCATTTATTCATTTTCTTCTGCTTATCTAGGACAGGATCACGGTGGTAGCACGCTGAGGAAGGCATCCAAGATTGAAGATGTTCCTTTCCTTGGTCACATCCACCAGCTCCTCCCGGGGAATCCCAAGGTGTTTCCAGACCAGCTGAGATACATAATTCACTCAGATTGTCCTGGGTCTGCCCCATGCTTTCATCCAAGTTGGTCATGCCCGGAATACCTCCACAGGGAGGCGCCTATGTGATATCCTGACTAGATGCCCAAATCACCTCAACTGGCACCTCGAAATGCAGAGGAGCAGTGGCTCCACTCCAAGCCCCTTCCAGATGTCTGAGTTCCTCACCCTATCCCTAGGGGTGCGCCCAGCCACCCTGCGGAGGAAACTCATTTCCGGCGCTTGTATCCACAATCTCATTCTTTCAGTCACTACCCAGATCTTGTGATCATAGGTGAGGGTTAGGACAATGACTTTTGGCTCAGCTCTCTCTTTACCATAACAGTCCGGTACAACAAACACAATACTGCCGCCACCGCCTGTTGCACTTCTTCATCGAGATACTTGAACTTCCAACACTAAAATAACATGAAACATATATTTAAAAGAAAATTACACAAAAGCAAAAAAGGAAAATCCACCAGTATTTAATTTGACCAGTCTCTACTTTTGTTCACCTTGCTGCCACTTACTCGCCAACCTTCCAGTCTTAAGATCAACCAGTTACAGCCATTTCCTCCCAACAAAATGTGTGACAGAGAAAGAGGAAATAATATTCACTTGCATAAGAAAATGACAAATAAAAAAAAATAACAGTTTAACCAAAAGAAGAATTTTAAAAATCTATCAAAAGGCATTAGAATTGAAAATGGCACTCCTAACAACCATGTAAGACCTGGTAGACCACCAAAACTGCTACTATCAGATAACAGTACTTAAAGCTTTCATCTTTGTGATATGAGAAAATCAAGCTACACTTTTACTTCTGATCTGAAGTAAACCACAGGTAATTTTTCTATCCTTTCACTGCAAAAACACACTCTGGGTCTGAAAGAATGTGCAGCTATCGAGAACTGAGAGAACAGACAAAAAAGGAAACTTTGCACAAGAACACCAAAACTGGACATATATATGGAGGGAGGTTTTATGGACTGATGAGTGCAAATTTGTTAATGAGATTACTTGAATCATGAGAAGCATGAAATGCAACCAGCTTCTAACACTGAACTTTGGAGGTATTTATGGGAAGCGTAAAAAAATTCTGCAATAAACCTGAAACAGAACCTGATGAAAAATGAATGACTTGTACTGCTAATGACCATTTGGACTAGAAATTAAATAAATGAAAGTGTGGTCTCTGACTTTTGCACAATACCGTATAAAAAAATACAGCACAGCACAGCAAACCAGAAAAAAGAAAATCATTATTATCACATACGTTTTGAGGTTCATCCTGGGTGCCTCAACAACATGTTTGCTATGCCTTGATTCTTCTCTGAATTTCTGGGGTGGATTTATGCAGTCACATGGAAGACCAGTAGGTGGGTCAGCAACTGGATGCTCAGGGTAGGTTTTATGGACAGTTCCAGGCAGGTGTGCTTCTGGTTGGCTTTTGGTTTCCTGCTCTGCTAGGAGCTGCTGGGTGCTCTCATGCTTTGCTAGGTCCCTGTCAGATTCATCCTGTAGGCAGCTGGAGGCATCAGGTTCTTGGGTGACCGTCTCAGAGGTGCTGCTGTCGCCATACTCATGAGCGTAGCGCTGCTCTTCAGCCAGTCGAAACAGCTCTACACTATGGTTGCTGGCCAGGAGCTGTGCATCCAGTACTGTGGGAGCCAAGCTGCACAATACACAATACATAAACATACATGTTCAACATACATAACTCGACTCCCCGAAAGTGACTTGAACAATATTTTTTTGATAAATTGCTTTTCATCACTGGCCATGTTTATGTTTAAACAGTTTAATCAAATGGTAAGTCTCCTCTACAATAGAAGAGGGAAGTTGTTTTACATCTGAATAAAGCTTTGAATAAAAATAAATAATTTTATTTAAGAGGATAAACATGCAGAAACAAAAGAAAAGTCACATATTTCTTTTAGTATACCTCAAGATTCTCACAACTATAGATAATCATTTGCAAATTAGAGGGATTGTGCTCCAAACAAGTAACTGACAATAGGTCAGTTCATAATTTTAATTTTGGCAAACCCGTGCTGCATTTTTATAATGTAAATGAACAAGAACTAAGTAAGTGTACTTCCCCAGCATTTGAATGCTGCTACTTCTATACCAAAATGCCCACGCATAATAATGCATGACTCCCTGGGCTAAACACTTAACTTGATTTCCTATCATTAATTTCTGTTTACAACAAAATGCCAGTTTGATCCACTAAACATCAAACCTGTTTCATCTTTGTCTGGTACTGGCACTAATGTGTTTAATGTGTTCATTTAGTTCACACAGCAAGAGCTTCGGGTTTCAGAAGAAATTGCTAATAAAAATTAGCCAAAAAAATCTGCCAGTGGCCAACGTGGCTATAAATAACGACCCACTTAAGATCAGTGTACTTCTTATGTAATCCATCCTAAGACATCTTACTTAACTGGGAATTTTGTAAGGCTTTGAAAAAATTTGTTTTGTTTCTAACTTAGTTCCGCAAAAACATGAATTACAGAATTGCACCAATAAATGGTAAAAATCAAAATTTTGGTCAAACAAAAGGAATCATTTTGGCCAAATGCTTCAAGAGGTTGCACTGGGCCTGTTGTGCAATGTCACAGTATCATATAATGAGGCTTTTCATGACAGGGATTAAGTGTGTACAAAGGCATCTTAATCTCATGCTAATTATTCTATTAGCAACGGTTGCTTCTCCCCCTCCTAATCTTGCCTCCTGAGCTCTTCACTACTGTTACCCACAGCTCTGGCTACACAGAAGCCATAGCTATTTCTATCCTAAGACAGGATTGGAATTAGTTTGTGTCCTCATAGATACACACAAACTTATTCGCACTCTCCATCAAACACTCCACTAAAGCACAAGGTCGTAGAGAAAGAGGTCTAAAAGAATGAAATTAAAGGAAATGGAAATGCTGGGAGCACTACAATATATATGACTACCTTGACTCTCTCAGAAAACAAACAAATCTCGTATAGATTTGATAGTCTGGTATGTACTTACAGAAAGTTAATTATAGCTAGAAAATGCAGTAAGTAGTAGAATATATGCCAATGTATATTAATACAAGTGTTGAGATTACACACACCCTCTACTCAACAATTGAAACTACCTCTTAGAAGCTAAAATCAGAAAGAGCTTTCCATTTATAACTGTGGGACTACTGTTGAAGAAATGAAGTTGCGCTGAGAAAATTCAAGTTACAAAGGGCATAACGATGACTTAGACTGAGTAATTCATGATACCAGTCCCTGCAGAGTTCAGCTGGTGACTTTGTGTCTGCTAATCAACACAGTGGAACTATGTCACAGCCAGACAGCAGACTCTTCACCTTCCCCAGAGCTGGGGATTGACACCAGGTCAGGTCAGGCTTTGGTGGTCCCTGTGGGGGCCCAAAAGAAGCTTTGTGCAGAATGCATAGCGGAAGGGTTAGAGGGCTATCGTTAGTGCTCCCAGCCATAAGAGACCTCTGTCTGATCCAGAGTGGATGTGTCTTGTCCTTTATGAAATATCACTGCAGAGCCCTGACAAGACCCCTATCATATACACTGGTCAGTGACCACTGACTCATCAAACACTAGGCCATTTGAGGCTTAGTGTTGGAAAGTGAAAGCTGCATGTCAGTGCTTGTTGAGGCATGCACTTACAGAACAGTATGGACATGCTTGATTAGCACTTGCACTAACTCAAACAAATTGTTCCCTCAGTAACAACAATTTGCTTACAAATAATGAACAGCTGCATTCATCTTTCTCCTTCTATGCTGCCTTCAAACAAGGCTTTGTCTGCTATTAGATCTGGATTTGATTCATTCCCAATTAAAAAAACACTTGAACTAAATGAATTGCACAAACATACATTTAGATTGTTTGTGCTGCTGTTACTTATGTGAAGGTCTATTCTCGGGTTGATTGAGGCCATAAATCTCTCTTTGGGTTTCAGTACTTAAATGTCAAAGAACAGTTTATTTTGAAAATGAAGTTTTACAGCAAGAAGCTTGTGTCTTATGGTAATTTACAAACAGAATAAAGTTTACCTTTATCATCAGTGTTCCCATGTTATACTTTTCCAAACACTTAAACAAATGAGGGGCATACATTTAAACCAGTAACAATTCACAATGCAATGCAAAATACATCAAATAAACCTTAATTAACAATCAGTTTTCCAGCACTGATGCCAGTGTCCTACCTGATCTCTGTGGAGTGTCTCTGCAGCATTGAGTAAAGCTGATCTTGATGTGCCTGGCAGAGGGCCTGGAAGTTCCATAGCTGCGTTGATCTTACAGAAGGCCCTACTGAAACTCCAGTATCATCACCGTTTAGCTTTATCAAGCTCGGTGTTGTAGCCAAAATTGATGACCTGGAAAGGAGTAAGGGATTTTAGACGTTTATTTACCTGGCTCATGCAAATTTTCACTGTAAAAGCCCCATGCAGTGCTGGAAAATGATTCTGACACTGCAATAATGCATCAGTTTAATCAACTGTAAAATCAGACTGCTCACTTAATTCACTTCATGAGACAAATGCAGAAACGTTTAGAAGCTAATAGAAAAATGAAACGTAACTACATTGAACTTCTAGTTCAAATGTATCAAAGGGAAATTGATCTGTCTCACTCACTCTCTCCTTCCCTCCCTCTCTTTGCCTCTCTGTCCCTCCCTCTCTCTCTCTCTCTCTCTCTCTCTCTCTATGGGCTTCCACTGGAGAATATTTACATTGAGCAGATGAAATCAGTTAGGAAATGGAGATGAAACATTTAATGAGTTTGACATTTCAGACCCAGGAGAGTCAACAAGCCGTCTGCTTGCAGGAGAAAGAGCTTTAGTCAAAGTCAGCTTCTCATGGGGAGAAAGTGCGTGATGACACTCAGCTTGGATTAGAAGTGAAAAAGGCTCTCTTGGCCTCAGTCCAGAGATGGGGCTGCCACTCAAGTGAGGTCCATTTTCCTTTCCTTCCCAAAATGGTACTACTTCAGACCGAAGTGGATTGGTCTATGACAACATGTGTGTCTGTGTATTTAGGACAGAGATATATCCCAAAGAAAGATAACTCTATTTGCAGTGACATACATTACCTAAGGTATGTTTCATATGAAGTTACTCAAAGGTCATTTTACTCAGACGTTTTGGAACTTTGCTTAAAATTAGTAAAAAAAATGTTAGGTCTATACATGTTCATACAAAGAAGCTAAGCCTAACCCTAACCCTAACCTTATGTCTGCATAATACAGCTCCTTATCACATCAACCTTCACAATGATATTGCTGAAGTGTGCAATATGCAAACTGGCCCTTTATCAAACACTGTATTTTTGTGGTGTGAGCTCCTCATCCATCATAGATGTCCTTTGGGTGTTCGTATGAACAAAGACATTCACATAATTCAAAAAACAATGTATGCCAGTAAATGTTACATCTATATATTACAGTATATTGCAATCATGATATGGCTATTACAATATGGTATTTTGTCCATATCATGCAGTTCTAACCAGAATAAAGAAATATTTCCCTCCAAAAATCCTTTCTGTGACCAGGGTTAAACTAATTTGGCATTAGTGTATCTAGGTATTTTTGTTTGTTTTTTAAATATTGCAATTTACTTTTCATCCAAAAATGTTGCTGCACACAAAAATTAATTTAGAAACAAAAAGCTAATTGCTAGTTTAAGACTTAGTAGTATAGTAGATAAAGTACCAGTAGGGGTCTATATATATATAACACAATAGAACAGTCCACTCCACTTTGCAACTGTACATAAGGCATACACTGAAATAAGCTAGACTATATAGCTTGCACGCATGTTGACACCTGGACATAAATCCAGCAGGATTCACCAGACCCTCAGTATGATCATGTGATGTGTGGTTGTTCCTCTTGGCCTGCAATGCACTTTGGTGCACAGCTCCCACCACTACAGTAAAAGCGGCTCTCTATATATCATTTAGTGAAAACTTCCCTGCAAACACAGGCTCATACAGCAGAGAGATTTATCAAGCTAAAGTCCCTCTCCTCTCCCCGGCTCAGGCCACTCCCGCTCGGCGTAATTCTTCGAGATATCCTTTGGTGCTTTAATTTAGCTGCTATTATTATTGGCTGTGGATGAAAGAGCCTGAGGAGAGTGAGGAAAACACAGTGGCTAATTCCACTGTTGGCACTGAGGGTTAGACAAAGTTCATCCCAATACTGAGCATAAGCTGTGTGAACGAGCCGTCTGCGCACCAAATAAAACAGATGTAGAGACGCAACAGACCTTTCATTTCATGTTCTTATCCGGGTGTCTTGATAGCGAGTGGCTCAAATGCAGGATCCAAAATAAACAAAAGAGCATTGTGGAACAGCAGACCCATGAAGTTCATGTAGTTAAATGTATACACATCCCAAACATTTAATGAAAATTAAGCTAATATGTACCATCACTGCTTCTGAATCAAAAGTTAAAATGTACTGCTTGGACAACAGATCAGGAAGTGTTTGATAGCATTTGATCTGAACAACAGGAAAATAAATACACTTTCCTACTTTCTGTTAAATGCTTTTGGCAATTTGAATTATGAAGAAAAATATTTTAGGGGGTTTCTAATTTATAGGAATCAGTTGGGTGTTTTTCATTTAGGCTCATGAAACTGCATGTTGGTCATCAAGGCCAGAGAAAGTCTACTGATCTACACTGCAAGAAATGACAAATTACCAACTGAAAACATCTCAAACATATCTCAAAAAAGAATATTACAAATTTATTATTAGATTGTTGTAAGAATATTCTAAGATGATTCAGCCTTTTTAGACGTTTGTACTTAAATTAAGTAATTTTATTAAGAGAAATTTATTCTAAACTCAGTTCACGGACATATAAGACAACATCACAAGATTTAATGACTTTAAAAAGTCTAGAAATAAGTTAATTCACATCATATTCTTACAACAATCTCAAAAAAAGAAATATTACATATATTTACTGGATTTAATACGCTGTCATTTGCTATGTACCACCTCAGAAAATGTTCTTTCTCATGCAAAGTTCATCGTAAAGTTCATCTTTGCTGTTATTGTTCATGTTCATGTTTATGTTTAAGTTCCTTTGAAAAACACTAGCAAATGTCAGCCACTGTAAGACAAAAAGACATTTACTCCAAAAATAGTCCTGTGCAGAGTAAATATTTTCAGAATTGAAAGCACTTAAGTCCACTTGCGGGTAGATGCCACCTTGTAATCCAATAGTGGACGCAGATACTCTGCCCTGTCCATTGATCCGGGCCGGAAACTCGGTTAAAATGGAATGTTTATTCTACATTTTGGTTTTGATCCTTCTCGAGCAATGTCTCTATTCACTTTCGACTCACACTCTGGGACAAGCATGAAATGATAGTGGCTTTTACTGGAATGCACACATGGCTGTGCCTGTCCAGTCCAAGACAAACCTTCCATCCAAACAGGAGGTGCTCTCATTTATTAAGGAGGCAGAGCTCTCTGATCTTCAGCAAAATGTCAGTCTGCCATCGAGTATGTATGAACAGTTCATGTGCATGCGTTGTCAATATAAATTTGTTATTGTTGGGCACTTAAATGACTGCATACAGTTCCTATCTTACCTCCAGTTATTCTCCTGCTGTAGGGGGTTGTCAGTTAAGTTAAGCTCCTGGAGACGTGTGCATCCCTGAACGCTCAGACAAATGTTTCTTAGCTCTAGAAGAGAGGTAGAACAGCATATGTGTTAGTGTTTTCCCCCACAGCACAGACACTGTTAGTTAATCCTGTTATACATTCTATGGGGAGATGATGGATTAGACTATAATCAATAATCAAGTATTTTTGTCAAGAACACTCATCAGGCCTAAAGGCACAGTAAGCAGAATGTAAAATTACACTTAATGGTAACAACCAAAGTTAAATACTGAACATTTTAGCCCCAAGAAAAGTGGGGAAAAATACCTTTTGGAAGACTTTTAAACGCCGAATTCTTATCAACATGGAAGTCAACATGTAAAGAACGTAGTTAAATGAATTAACTGTCACTTTTGTGAACTTTCTTGTTTTTATGATATACATTGATGGGAATTTCAATGCTATATTACACATACAAGGAATTTCAATGCTATATTACGATTATATGGAACTAAATGTGCATTTTTGACAATGTGCATTATCTGCAATTTTTTTAATGTAGAAACATATCAATTTCATCATTGGTTTCCTACCTGACAGACAGTTGTGACTAATGTCTAGGGTCCTGAGTGAAGACAAGTCCACTAACAGAGGAAGCTGAGTGATACTGAGAAGGAAGAATGTCCAGCTCATTCAGTGCATTTCTTTGGTCACAACACATTTTGATTGGAACAAAAATTCACATAATTTCCATAAGTCCATGATCTACACAATACCATGATGTCAAGGATATACTGTAAAAATTAATAATACACTGCAAAGCTAACTGATGAACAAGTAGTTCCCACAATGCTTGTGGAATGGACTAAAACAATGTTCATTCTATAAACACAGACGACTCACTTGTTTTGGGCCACTGAGAGACAGTGCAGCAAGGGCAGCCAGCAGGAGTCCAGGCCGTGCAGGGAGCAGATGCTATTATCATCCAGATACAGCTCCCTCAGCAAGACATGGTTCTTGAATACCGGTAACTAGGCCCCAAAAAAGGAAAAAGAAATAAACACTACCTAAGTAACTGTATAACCAAACTGCCAAAATACCAGCCTGCCCATGTCAGCCATTAAATGTCCTATGAGGCGGGGAACTCAAGCCTCACCCTAAATATGAGACCTCAATAGCAAATGTCTGAGTGGCAGAGGAAATTGAATTAAAGTGACGGCAGACAATAATACAGCCCTAATAGATGAGCAGGTTTTAATGAGAGGATGATGTAAACAATGCCTGTCATCATGGCTCTCTCTTTCTGGATGGCCAGTGACGTTACCATTCTGAATACTGTCAAGTTCCTTAAATCATGCACTCAAAGAAAATATTCAGAAAAGCAGAGCTTATTGATGTGGTTGTTCATTTCATTATACATTCACGTTTTTGAGACACAAAACAGCACAGTCTGACTGAGTTACTAGGCTATTCATGATAATGTGAATTCATGAGAATTCACTAGACATTACGCAGTCCTCAGGTTTTTGCAGAATTACCTCATTGTTCTAATTTTTTTGTGGTTGTGTTTGTTTTTGTGATGGTGTGGTTGCATTGTATAGGTATGCCTTGCCTCAGAGTCATTGTTTTGGTATGGATTACCTCAGCAAGGATTGTTTATGTTTTACCTCAGTCAGACTGTTTCCTTTCAGGTCCAATGTGTGGAGAAGTGCACAGTGCTCTAGGCTTTCCACGTGGCTGAGATGATTATATGAACAGTCCAGATACAATAGTGTGAAGGCATCACTGAGTCCTTTCGTGCTGATCAGCTGGTTATGATCAACTGACAGTCGCTGAAGCCTTTTTAGAGTTCCCAAACCACCTGACAGAAAAAAACACTATTAACATAAATATGTAAAAATGAGGTGAAATTGTGTGTGGACCATAGAAAGCCAGCAAGCAGAAATCTAATATGAACCAAAGCATAACCTAATCTTGAGTCTCAGCTAACGGGGGATTTCATAACAACCACCAAAGTAAAATACTCTTTAGGGCCATTTAGCCTCTTCTTAATGAAATATTTATTCATGGCTGTTCAGTACAGAGACATGTTTGGGGAAATGGCTCACATTTGAATACATAGTGTTTTTAGACAAGAGGTAGCAACAGGAAAAAAAACTGGCAGGGTGAGACAATTCTGCCCTCTAGTGGAAAAAAACAGACTTTATATAGACAAAAACGGACACTGTTTCATATGAAGTCATCAGCAATCCTGCAGCTGGAGATTCCTATAGAATTTAGTCTATCAGTCACATCTGATCAATGCTTGGGTGCATCTTAATTCAAGTTAAAACCATGGATCTGGAATCTCAGAGTAAAGTTAGTAACTATACTGTAAAACACTTGATGGAATCTCAAAAGTGGCATACAATTAAACAGATGGACGTGGCATAGACGTGTATTTTAGTCTTAGTCTTAGTAAACCACTCACTAATGCGGGATATGCTGTTGTAGGAGAGCTGAAGCCCAGTCAGGTTAACAGCACCGTCCAGACCATGGATGCTCGTGAGCTTGTTCCTACCCAAGAGGAGGACCTCCAGTCTGGGCAAACTACCAAGGTCAACATATGTGATGCTGTTTTCCTTAATATAAAAAGGAAGATATATGATAGGGCAAGTTTGTTCTATTATAAGAGTAGAAATCCAAGTGTCCTTACAAAAGACAAGTGCATACCTGTACATCAATATACCTAAGATCACTACACTGGTCAAGTCCTTCCAGGGCCTGAAGTCCACAGTGTCTGAGAGTAAGAGACTGCAGACTTGTACACTCAGACAGGGTAGAGAGACTGCAGCCAGGCAAGTCTTCCAGAGTTACTGTAGTCACCTGGTGTTCATATTCATTAAAAACAACAGTGAAAATTATGCAAGTAACTTCAAGGACTGTAAACACAGGGGTGGGTAATATGTCAGAACTATAATTTTGTGATACTTAAAGACATTTTGATACACTGTTTAGAGAGCAAACTTTTAGAGAGTAAACCTTAGAGAGCTCAGGGACTTGGGACTGCACCCTAAACTTCCTTTTAATGAGACATGCTCCTGTTAAGCGTTCTGGAAGAACTGATGACACCCACCATATAGTCATTTCCTTATTATGAGGAAATGAGGTATCATGATGACATTATATTGCCCACCCATAGTAAACATTTGTAAACACACAGAATACTTAAAATTGGAATTAACTTAAGGATAAAGAACAACAAAACCAACATGACAAGCTCATTTTGTTCCAATTAGAAATGAGAGAATCATATTGTTTGGGTTGTATTTTTGGTGCTACCTGTCTAAGAGTGTTCCAGAGGCCAGACTTGAGGACAGTGTCCAAAGGTAAAGGTGGCAGGCTGGGCACTGAGGCTCTTCTAATCCTCCTCTTCCTAAGTGGCTCTGTGAGCCCCTTCCTCTTGTTCTGCATGGAGAGCTTGGACCAGGGAGTGCAGTTCATCATCCAGGCCAGTCTCTTTTGCTCTGTGCTGTCAGGTAGGCAAATGGAACTTGAGGAACAGTTCTCCACTGAATCTGCAAGGTTGTGCTGGCACCCTCTAGTGTCAGTTTCAGATTTCTCCCCATGTATTTCAAACTCAGGCTCTGCTCTGCCTAAACCTGGCTTCACTGTGGCATTGCTGTTGTCAATAGGAGTTAATGAACAGATGTGATGGTTTCCATCACTAGTGGATAGAGGGCTTGCTAAGACACCATTTAGGCTCTTAGCTGTCTGGGATGGACATAGGTGAGGAACAGGCTCTGCATTTCTCTTTTCTTTTTCACTATTCTTCATTGAGTTCTTGATGTCAGTCTTTAGAGAACATGTCTGATCATCAAGTCCTTTTGTATCTTCCTTAACTACAGTATACTTTCTTTCTATACTTTCGTTCAGTCGTGTTGCTTCCTCCTCCAATTCAAGTCCATTTCTCCCCTCATTCGTCTTCATCACTTGCTCTTCCTTCTCTTTGCTTTCCTCTTCTGCTAGTTTTTTCATTTTCTCTTCCTGCATTAACTCACTCTCAAGTTCTTCTTTCTTCTTTCTCTTCCCCTTACATTTTTGTTCATCTGCTCTCTTCTTTTCCTCTTCCATTCTCTGCTCTTCAGTTTTTTTCCTTCTTTCCTCCTTGCTTACTATTTTCTCCTCCATGTTCTGACCATCTTTCTCCTCAGTACTCTTTATCACTTTTTCTTCCTTTGCCTTCCTCTCCTCGTTCTCCAGTCTTTTACTTTCTCCTTTCAGCATTTCTTCGGTTTGGAGTGCTTTCTTTTTCTTCTCCTCTTCCTTCCTCAGTTTTTCCTCACTTCTTTTTCTTGCCTCCTCTACTCTCCTCCTTTCCTCCTCCATCCTCTCCTCTTCCATTCTTTTCCTCCTTTTCTCACCCTCCTTTCGTTTTCTCTCTTCCTCAATCCTCTTTGCTTCTTCCTCTCGTCTTTTCTGTTCCTCTGCCTTGTGCTCTCTCGCCAGTCGATGACGCTCTCGTTCCTTTGCTCTTTCATACTCAGCTCTTCTCCTCTCCAGTTCCTCCTTCTGTCGCCGCTCCTCTTCCGCTGCTCTCCTTCTCTCCTCCTCCCACTCCCTCTTCATCCTTTCCTCCCTCTCTCTCCTTCTTTCCATCTCTTTCATCTCCTCTTGTCTCCTCCTCTCCTCTTCTCTCCTCTTGATCAGCTCATTCTTGCTCCAGCGACGTACCAGTGCTCCTCTGAAGGCCGCCTGAAGCTTAGTGGCCGCTCCACAGCGCCTTTCCTCAGCCCTTCTCCTCTCCTCCTGATGTGCTGCCTCATATGCGCGCCTCTCCTCCTCTATCTGCTCCTCTAATCTCTTGATCACCTCCTGAGATCACAAATAAACACATGACAAATTCACCTTTATCTGTGTAGTCTGTTTTACTTGACAAAATCTAAACATCTTAATTCGTTCATATTTTTGGTTTACTTTTCATTTTTATTCTATATTACATATAGAATCATTTTAATCTAATTTAGTCCGGCTAAAATAGCAAATAATTTTAGCTGACAAAAATAATACCATTTTAGTTGAGGAAACTGTACATATTTGTCTAACTACAAAAACACAAATCTTTGAAATATATATATATATATATTTTTTTTTTTTTTAATTTATTTATTATTATTAGGCATTTTATTAAGGCTATGGCAATAGATCTTTTGTATTGCTATAGTGTGAAAGGTACAGGAACAAGAAAAGAAAAGAACATAAGATCAACTAACAGTCAACATAAGTGTTGACTCTAAAAAAAGCTTTCCAATATGTGCTTGGTAACATAACCAAAGCTAACACAGGGTTCTAACATTTTCTTAAAGATCGTATTCAGGGACTTTTCACAGACTTTCCAGGCCCAATTTCCTCAAATTCAAGGACCCAATATAGCACAGTTTCAGACATGGATCAAGTTAAATTACTGTTACAAAGCTGTTCGCTTAATGTTAGTTTTCTTGTTTGGTTGCCACTGTTTAACCTGCATTATTCGACTTCAAACTCTCACACGTTGCACTCTTGAGGCAGGTGGGGACGGTGAGAGACAAGCATGTAAACAGCAGAATGTTAAGTAAAAAATAATATCAAAATAACTTATATTATTAAAATAATC
Source organism: Brycinus macrolepidotus (assembly GCA_037974445.1). Taxonomy (NCBI): domain Eukaryota; kingdom Metazoa; phylum Chordata; class Actinopteri; order Characiformes; family Alestidae; genus Brycinus; species Brycinus macrolepidotus. The sequence continues at coordinate 13,592,608 of JBBPCZ010000019.1, read as the reverse complement.
AAAAGAAATTCTATTATTGCACAATATAGAAATCCATGCACCTTCAGTGAATCCTATCCATTTGCAAAATCTTTGAAAATGATTTTTTAGTTTTTGATTGACTTTCAAGGATTTTAAGGACTCCTGAAGTGAGAGAGGTGAAAGGATGAACAGGGTGTGTGAGGAAGAAGCCTAAGCTTAAGGCCCAAAATGTAATGATTTCACTTTCAAACTCACCTGCTGTTTGGCCACTTCAAGTTGAAGATTTTCTTTAGTGTAACTGTCTCCTTCTACAGCTTTAAGATGTTCACACTATGAATAGATAAAAAAAAAAAACAAATGTAATAGACTTGATGTTTTTCCCCTTTTACCAACCCAAAGTAACCACCATCAGCACCCAGTGGTTTCTTAGAGGTTCTTTAACAGACATTACCACAATGTTTTCTATCTTCTTTAGATCCTCTTCAAACTTCTCAGTTCTGCACTTCTTCTGCTCCTCTTCTTCTCTTGCTGAACTCAAATGACGCTCCCTCTCAGCCTCCTGCTCTGCCTGTCTCTGTTCCTCCTCTTTTTTCAGTCTCTCCTCCAGCTCTCTCCACTCAAAAATGAGTTGCCTTTCAGTCTCTTTGCATACATCACATCTGATTTCTGAAATAGGCACAAATCTTATATGTACAGAATGTTAACAACACACACACACACACAAGAGAAATCAGCATGCAAAAACAGCTTGTAAACTGTCTTCCATGCACAAAACATTTGAATTTTTCACAAGGGTGGCATCTAGTGGTATCAAATGGAATGTTCTGGCAATGTACTGAAATATCACTGTTTCTTATATCTGGATTGTATGTTCAATCATTTATGTAAGGAGAGCAAAAACCAACAACGAATCATTTAAATTAATGTGCTAACAGCTATACTACATAGGAAATCACTAATTAGTAAACAATGCAGATAAAATGTCATAAAACTCAGAAACAAAGTGAGAAAAGGGTAAGGGACAATTGTTCAAATTCAGCTGCATTTATCTTCTTTATCCCCCTTTTCACTACTCTTCATAGCTCATTCTTGTGTTCTTGTTATCTTTAGAGACCCCCTGTGACCACCCAGTTCTTCTGCATCTTCCTTAACTTTACTTCTCTCTTTTGTTTTTCTCTCTTGGTGTTTTCTCCTCTGATTCCTGTCCATTTCTAACTTCTTTCTCTATATTTCTTTCCCTTGCACTTAATTCTTCTTCCATTATGCCCTTTCTGTAAGTTGCTCTTACTTTTTAAAGTAGTTTTTATGACCATAATAGACTGAATATCATTATGTAAACAAACCATCATCCACATGTGTTGTAGGTTTAGTATCTTCCAGGGAATCCTCATCAACTTCAAATGGACGGGCTACAAGCTCTTCAATTTCAGAAAAGATCTGAGAGAAAATGCACACATACGAATTACACTTCTAAATGTCCCACCGTGACACCATAAACAATGCACCAGCATCATTAGGTTAAAACTCAGGCTTTTGGTTCAAGTAATGTAAAAGGTATTCATTTCTGTGATTCATTTCTCCCTAACACTGCAGTTCACACCAAGATCGCTCAGTAAATTCAACAGTCCTTCTTTTCCTCAGCAATGACTCAGGGTTTTTTGCAGTCATTCAGCAGCATGTCTCACCCTTTCCTTCAGCTTCATGAGATCTTCCTCAGGACCGAGTTCACAGAGAAGGTCGCCAAATTGATTTTGGTGTGACAACTCAGTATATGTTGTATCTGCACATAATATAAAAGAGAAAAACATTTACCAGCTCCAAAAAAAAAAAAAAATATATATATATATATATATATATACACACACACACACACACACACACACACACAT
>JBBPCZ010000019.1:13564143-13581603 GCA_037974445.1 Brycinus macrolepidotus | reverse complement strand
TATTTGAATGCAATGTCATTAAAGTCCCTGTTGGTGGAATGGTCAGGCGTCCCAATACTTTTGTCCATATAGTGTATTATCAGTTCTTGACACTGCATCAGTGATGTTTGTGTCGAGACATAATCTGATGATCATTTCTCTATATAAACTGTATAAAACGAGATTTATGGGACTCGAGAAGGACGTCTTTTAGCCCAGAAACAGCATCACGCCTGATGGTCATGTACTGGAGGCCACGTGGTCTAATTCGCCTCTCTTTCTTTCAGCCCCTTTTGTGAGGATGAGAAGATAATTACCAAGGCGCCCCACGCTTTCTTTACATCCTTGACTCACATTTTCTTTTACATTTTGCATCTGACTGACCCTCTGATCGCTCTCCTTTCCCTGTGAAGACGTGGATAAGGTGATCGACCTCATTTACCATCGCCAACAAGGACAAAAACACACAAACATTTTCGCCCCTTCCTTTCACCACCTATCAAATGCCCAAGAACAGCAAAGCCGTCAAGATAGGAGAGCTTGACGAGGACGATGTCACGGAGTCTGTCAGAGACCTGCTTTCCAACGAGGACTCGTGCGAGGACGCGTTCCAGAAGAGCGCGCTGACCGTGCGCGCGGCCGCGGGGGAGAAGGCGCGCGAGGCGGAGGAGGAGGAGAGACCCGCGTGGAGCAGCAAGCTGCAGTACATCCTCGCGCAGGTGGGCTTCTCGGTGGGGCTCGGCAACGTCTGGAGGTTCCCCTACCTGTGTCAGAAGAATGGCGGGGGTATGTTCTCCTTCTTCTTTCATCTTTTTTTTTTTTTAAATATACAGTTGAATTCTAATAATTGGTCTGTTTACGGCGTGTCAGAAGTTTTTATCCAATGAAAATCTTTTTTTTTTCGATGTGATATTTTTCTGATTCTATTGAAAGATTGATTTGGCTCGTGTCAATAAAAGCCCTCAACAACTGGCTCTCTAACAAAAATCGCAACTCCAAAGAATTTATGTGACGTCACAAAATGTCCATAGCATTCTCCACTCTTCTCTTATCTTTTCAAAAATGCAAAATGATCTTTAGTCTGTAAGTCCGTTTATGGCATATCAGGGATTGTTCACTGAAAATCTTTTTCCTTCTTCTTCTTCTTCTTTTATTTGTAAAAATCAAAAAATATCTTTTCGATGAGATATGTCACTGATTCTACAAATTGATTTGCGTTGTATAATTAGAAGTCCTCAACAACCAGCTCCCTAATAAAGATCAGCCTAAAATCACACTCCTTAGAATATGTGACATCACAAATTAGCATTCATAGCATTCTCCTCTCTTCTCTCTCCTTATGACCTGGATTATCTTTTCAAAAATGCAAAATGCTCTGCTCTTTAGTCTTTAAATCTGTTTATGGCGTCTCAGGTGTTGTTATTCACTGAAAATTATTCACAGCTCTCCAACATTAACCTTAGAAATCACAAGCCCCAGAACTTCATAGTAAAGTCCAGTCATGTGTGAGCGTGTGCACAGCATATGTCTCTCCTCTCTCTCTTTACTCTGTTTACACAATTAGATCCCTAGTTTGGATCAATGATCATGAAAGACAGTAAATGATAAACCCCTGAAAGACACTTTTTAAAACACTTTTATGAATAAGTACAGAAATATTTATGTTTAGAAGTCAGTTTTTGGTATAGAAATCATTACACTTTTTTTTTCTCAAGTATCCTAAAGACAGTAACAGGCTATATATGTGTTGAAGGCTACTCATCATTGACTGTTTTATTTTAAAAACTGCCTTATGGTTAAAATCTTGATCAGCAGTAACAGGTCTATGTGATGTATATTGAACATCTGATAGAAACTGAGCTTTAAGACTATAACACAAGCTTCAGCTGAATGTGGAGTCTCAACACAGATTCACTCTGTGAAAAGAAGGTCATGTGACTGAATATGTTGAAAGAATACATGCCAGACACTAATGGCTCTATCTGCTTTGCTAATGAGACTCTTACAGATGTCTTCTCTTGCACTCTGTGGGTAGGTGTGATTCAGAGATGCAGATTCAGAAAGATGGGGTCTTAGAAACCTTCATGGTCAGCCAGTGTTTAAGATAATCACTTCAGTGTCACTCTGGAAAGTTATAAAGAAACAATGTCAAAGATGCCCCTCTTTTTCATTGCTCCTCTGCAGCTGAGTGGATGTGTTTCAGACTGTTTACTGTACAAGCCATTGGGGAAGAATAAGAGTACGCTGTCTAAGCTTGAGATCACTTCTGCCGTCTGTGTCAGGTGTCTTTACTCTCTCTTTCTTAATGAGTGTGGCAAACAATGGCAATGGCAAACTTCCAGTGTCTGTTTGCCTATATTAAGAGAGCAAACACTACAGGAGGGCAGCAGATGAAGAGTGATATGCGAGCTATTGATGTATGAGGGATACACCAGGGGGGATCAGTTCTAATTAAATTAATATAAAAGTGGTCTCAGAAACAGTGCCAGAATCGAACAGCACATCCAAGCCCCCTGCAGTACCGAATAAACGACCTCACACTCTACTCCAGCACCTGGGATGAAAACCAGACACTCAGACACACACCAGTTCCTCTTTGCTGTATAAAGTGAGAGACAGTTCCTGCTTTACAAGAAGTGTTACAACAGCCTGCTTTGCCTGTAATGTGACGGCGCGTCTCGCATGCGCCTTGCATGGCTCTTGTCATGTCTGGAGGATAATCGTAGGTTAGATTTCCACCCTGAGATTATCCAAAGGCCTTCAGTGTCCAGAGAAAGCTGATTACACTGCATTACCCTAGTCTCTCTGATAGAGACATACAGTAGTTACAGTAAGCCCAGTCATGTCCATTTTGGTCTACTATGAGTAGATTTGGAGAGCATTCTGAGTATTGTTTATCTTAAGAATAAATTTCTATGGGCTGAAGATGGCCTGCTGGTAGCACTGAATATCTGAATATTAATTAATATGCAGACATTTGAGTGTGTATGTGTGTGTGTGTGTGTGCATGTGTGTGGGTGTGGTTCAGCTGTGACCACATTTGGGTGCTTGCAGGTGTGTCTGCACGTGTCAGAAACCAGGTTTTTACAACCTCAGTGGTAGTTTTCCAGGTCATTATAAGTGAGTGGCTGCCCTGCTGTGCTGGTCTGTAATTAGATTAAAGAGGCCAGGCTGTGGATGTGGCCGTGATTGAGCCTCTGCCTGTCTCCATGTCTGCTTGCTGTCTCTGGCAAAGTACCCTCTTCTCATTGTTTGAGTCACACCAGACAGCTGTACCCTCACACACAGCCCAGCTGTCTGACGCCACAACCACCGTAACGGTCTGCCTTAATGACCTCCTCCTCTGGAGTGAAAACAGCAGTAATAATTATACATAGGCCTAGAATCATTTCATTTTACTGTAGCTGAAGAACTGCTTTGTGACATTGAAAGAATGTTAAAAGGCCAAATGTCACTTCATCCTCCTGGGCATTACTTGGATGAAATGCACTGTTCTTTACAGTGTATCTTTACGCTCTAGTGCCGAAAAGAGCAAAGAAGATCAAAGAATGATTCTTTCTTAGATAAAAGGAGAATCTTTTAGGCACAGATCATTCTTTGGAGAACAACTGGTGAGTTGTGTGTATAGTGAGAGTCAAGTCAAGTCAAGTAGGTTTCATTGTCATTTCGACCATACATGCACAGTAGAAAGTGAACCTTTTTAAAGTTTAAAGAATCATCTTATGTATAACATTTTTATACCATAAGATTCTATAATGTACATTTCCCCCCTAGAATCTTACATGCAAGCAAAAAAAAGCATTTAGGGACCTTTATTTTTAAGAATGCCCTGGATTCATTGCCATTAATTAATTAACATTTTGATTCTGCCAAAATGTTATACCTGTGAATTGGTAACTTTGTTGCAGAAGTGAAAATCCATTCATGTTAATATAAAGAACCTCTATTCCGAGCCATTTTCAACCATTTTCCACAATACATTTATTCACAAAATGTTCACAGCTGCTGCTGTTTTCAAATGCATATATAAATAAACAAACATGGATTTACCCCTGAAAGTAATAGCTCCTTCATTTAGAGAATGCAAGTGTCTATATGCATTACATCCAGACTGGAAAAAGTCTTGGGGCTTCCCCCAGCTTAGTGTGCAAAATGAATGAACAAACAATAACTTCTCCATGTACCTGAGCTACACAGCTTACAAACAGTGGTGCCACACTCTGACCGTGATAAGATTTCGGTACGATCAAGTACGGCAGCAGAAAGTTATTAACCTGAGAGCAGAGTGTGAAACAACAGCTGGGCTGAAATTGACAAAGCACACAATGGTCCAGATGAAACAGGGAGTTAAAATACTCTCTTAGTCAGAGGGGGAATGTGAAAGATGCTGGTGAATATCACACAATGAGCTTTTGAAACTTGAGTCAGAGAGAGAGAAAGAGAGAGAATGAGAATGAGAGAGCATCACTGCCTCATGATCCTAGCACATGTTTCCAGCCCCTGAAACCTTAAAAGCCAAACAGGCTCAACCCCTTTACTTATCTCAATGCACTACCATTGTATGGTCACTAGATTTCCCTGAGGTTATTGCAAAGGAATGTTCTTTTTTCCTGCCAAAGTACAGAATAAAATTTGACAATGTTTTATAATGCCCGCAGCAGATGTCTCTATTTATGACGCATTTTAAATGTAAATTTAAATAGTTAATTTTAAATGTACCTCCGGTTGGTGTGCATTTCTGCCACTTAATTTACTCATTAATGCAGTTTTGTTTACTTAATCAGTGCTTAAGACGTGTCTCCTTGGCCTCTGTAGGAGCATACTTGGTGCCTTACTTCATCCTGTTAGTGGTGATCGGCATCCCACTATTCTTCCTGGAGCTGTCGGTAGGCCAGCGGATCCGTCGTGGCAGCATCGGTGTCTGGAACTACATCAGCCCTCGGCTGGGTGGCATCGGTTTCGCCAGCTGTGTGGTGAGTTTCATACAAAACACCCATTTGGGCCACCTGTACAGGCTTTTATAATTTCAGGCACGTGATGAAAATATCTAAAGATAGACATAGTCGTTCCCCAAGAGGGAAAGGATTAATTGAGCCTCTCATTAGTGGATGTGCATTGCTTTATTTTGTGCTTTAGTGCTCCTGGCCTGGACAGCACATTTTGAATCGTTTTTGTGTTTCCTCTGTCAATGCAGGTGTGCTTCTTTGTGGCCCTGTACTACAATGTCATCATCGGCTGGAGTCTCTTTTACTTCTCCCAGTCCTTCCAGCATCCTTTGCCCTGGCATGAGTGTCCACTGGTCAAAAACAAGACCAGCACATGTAGGTTTAATTTCAACATGATTATGCTAAAAATGTGCAATGATATTATTCATTATTCATTACATTCATTTGGCAGACGTTTTTATCCAAAGTGACCTTCAATACGAGGAAACACTCAAGCTTCAGGACAGTGTGAGAACCAGAGGAGAGTTCTAAGTGCTAAAATCTTGTGGTAGGAGTAGTACAAGAAGAGTGCATTAGGAGAGGAGATGCTCTCTGAATAGAGTCTTTAGGAGGTTTTTAAAGATAGAGGGGGATTCTGCTCCTCTGGTCGGCTTAGGAAGCTCATTCCACCAGGGAGAAACCACAGAAGAGAAGAGTCTGGACTGGGTTTACCGATGTTCCTTGGAGGAGGAACGTAAACCTGAATGATAGGATTTAGGTAGCTGGTTGAAGACCCAGATCTGGGTGAAGACATGCAAATCTGGATAAACAAAGTAAATAACCTTTCTACTGATTGTCCGATAGGGTGGTAGTAGACTAGCGGGTAAAAAACTTGCCTGTGAACCTGATGACCACAAAGTTGCAGGTTTGAACCCCCACTTTCTACCAGTGTGTCCTTGAGCAAGACACTTAACTCTCAGTTGCTCCAGGGGGACTGTCCCTGTAGCCAGTGATTGTAAGTCGCTCTGGATAAGAGCGTCAGCCAAATGCCCCCTTCACCTTAGATGAACTTTTTTATAAACAGACATCCTGTTCAAACTGTAATTCACTGTTCTTATTTTTCAGACGTGGTGCCTGAGTGTGAGAAGAGCTCTGCCACCACCTACTACTGGTACCGCGAGGCTCTGGACATCTCAGACTCCATCTCAGAGAGTGGAGGGCTCAACTGGAAGATGACTTTGTGCTTGCTGGCTGCCTGGGCCATGGTGTGTCTGGCCATGATCAAGGGTATCCAGTCCTCAGGGAAGGTGAGAGTGGCAACAACAGTGTAGAAAAATCTAGACCAGCACTACTGTGAGATAATATCTAAAAAACAGCACTGAAACAGCATTATAGTACAGTTACAGTATGACAAACAGACACTATACCCTAGAGTGCACCAGTATGAAATTTGTTCTCTCAGAAATGCATGATATCTGCTTCCTAAGGTATTTTTAATGACTAAATTAGCAAAGTTCAAAATCTCTTCTTTGAACACAAGCTTAAACAGAGCAATGATGGTAAAAGCTAACAGCCCTGTGGCCATTATAACCAAAAGCAGAGTAAAAGCAGAGCTGGCACGAAACACCACAGTCTTAGGAATGAGATTGATCATTTCTTTTGCCTCCAGCAGATGCCTTTAAAAACCTTCAGTTTCTCATATGATTCAGGTCAGTGTGGCATATCTTAGCCTAGTCAGAATGCGATACAACACTGCAGCAGCTTAGCCCAGGGGCCCTCTTACATCAGTGTGTTTTTAACTCCTCTCCTCAACTAACTTTTTTCTTGTCTCGTGACAAATACTAGCCATTGTAATGATATTCATATTTAATGGTATTACAGTAGTTGTCAAGGGAATTGTAAGGTAGACATTTCTACAGATGATCTTGTGCATGAATTTTATTTTGAATTATTTAAAATGATAAAATCAGTTTCTTAGCAGCATAGAAATACAAAACAAAACCAGTGCTTTCGAGAGCCTCAGTCTGACGCACTGGCTGTTGGTTAACGTGTAAACCCCAAGCAGACGTACCAGCCATAGTACAATATATTCTTCCTTTTGTTTTTTTTATAGGGACAAATCAAGGTTTAACAGGCTCAGTTGCTTTTAAGTACGTTTTTGCATGTTGCTGTTTGTGCTGAACCCTCTAGACAGTGCATACTTTACCAGTCCAGGCTTCATCTCATTAACTAGACCCACACCAACCGCTAGAACATACTCTATTCTATGCATTTTCAGCATCAGACCAGAAAGTTCAAGATGGAGACTTTCTTTAAATGAATGGATGTACTGAAATGCAATAATTCACCAAAATATTCAGCAGTATGGAGAGTAGAGCTCTATGAGCATGTTTCATTAATGTTCTCCAGGTCCAGCAGTGTGCCGGTAGGCTTATTAAAGTGAGGGTGGCCTCTTTGTCTCTGTATGGGCCTCCGCCTACCAGCATAGTAGGGGAAGCTCTGGGCCTGGACTGTGTTCAAGACTGAAGGGGGTCAGGGAGGTCTTTGAAGCTTAACAACAAAAGAATATTAATGTCCCATTCACAGTTTCCACAAAAGCGTATTTCAAGAAAAAGAAATCTCACACAGACATGCTTTTTTTCTGATCTTTTTTTACAAGTGTGTGCGTGTGTGTGCGTGTGTGTGTGTGTGCGTGTGCATGTGTGCACACGTGTTAAAAAGAGAACAAAAAAACCTGCCTGTTGCCATGGTTTTTCGCGCACTATTCTCACTGGCAAAGTGAACAATCTGTTGGCAAGGCAAACTGCCACTTTTTAAGGGTGGCCAAGTACAGTATGTCTGGAGCGGGAAACTGAGTGGGAAAGGGGAAAGGCTCATCTAAAGACAGAAGATTTAATTGAATTCCTGTAAAAAATAGCCCTCAGAAATGCATGATTCAACTATGGTGAACCACAAGGCATCATTAAATCTTATCGTGTAATTTGGTGAAATCTTGTCTTGTAATTTAGTCTTTTTTGGTCTTTCTCTCAATAGCATTTATCTGAGTTTATTTGGCTATATATAAAATAAAACTAAGAGAGGCCAGCTGCCCTCACCCCCTCACCTTCTCTTTTTTTTAAACTGATCTTTCATTAACCTTAGATGAATGTCTTAGTATTGTTCTCAGAAGTGGTAACATGACTTGCTGATTGCATGTTCCAATGATTAAAGTAAACCTGTAACATTAAGCTAATTGTAAGTGGAATATGTTTCTTTAAGCATCTTTAAATGTTGTTTTGCATTTTGCATAGAAGTTCAGAGAAAATGTAGTATTGTATGCAAACAATAAGAAATGAACATCACTGTTGGTTATATCTCCACTGGTTTTTTGACATAATTAAAAAATGTCAGGATATTTTTACATTGTGACAACATTTTGTTTTTCATTTCTTTTTTAAATTTACAATACTAGTCAAAATCGTTTTTTCAGTTCTTCTGTAAAGTTACTGTCTACTCTAAATTCAAGGTTTTGTTCAGACAGTGATGAAATGTTTAATGGTCAAAGAAAAAGGTTACATTAACACTGACAACAACATTTTTCTTAGTCCAATATAAGATACAGTAGTCAACATCTTACTGGGGGAAATAGAAGACCAGCCTACACTCTATTGGGACAGTGGTTTGCAAGACTGCTTAATAGCTGTCATTTGCCGTACAAGTTTGTCTGTTGTGGGCCAAACCTATTTGATTTTATTTAGTGTAAAACTGTAGTTATCTAAGAACCAAAGGTTTCAGATGTTTGCATTCATCTTTTTGAGTGCTGTTACTCATTGCTGCATGCTGAAAGAGATAAACACACTCACAATCAGTTTGAGCATCCTTCCAAAAACAAGGGTCTGCACCATTTCTGTCCTCATTCTAAGCATCCTTCAGAAGAGGACTGTTGAGGCAAAGATTAAGGAACGTGCCTGAGACCCATGTATGATGAAGAGCCACCAGCAAGCCAGTGTGCAGAGGGCTGTTTTGCCCCCTACAGGCCCTACTTGGTAACACAGCAGTAGTGTCACAGCCTCTGAAGTGCCATTATGAGAGACAGTTATTCCAAATTTTCCAACAGTGCGCACACAAAAATAGCTGCTACTTCAAAGCACCTTTTTTCTCTCAGATGCGTTCAGTGCCCTGCTGGGTGCAGTTGAAGATCTCTTGATGTTATGTTTTATGTTTGAAGATGCTGCGTTTTACTGTTTGGCTCAGATTTAACAGTTGGTGTGGCAGTGACATGCTGTGCTCTGATTGTCTGCAGGTGATGTACTTCAGCTCCCTTTTCCCCTATGTGGTGTTGATCTGTTTCCTGGTGAGGGCCCTCCTGCTGAAGGGCTCTGTGGATGGCATCGCCCACATGTTTACCCCTAAAGTGAGTGTGTGTGTGTGTGTGTGTGTGTGTGTGTGTGTGTGTGCGCGTGTGTGTGTGTGCAGTTCCATGCAAAATCTTAATGTCGCCAGCACAAGAGCATTGATCACAGCAACAGATTAGTGCAATTTATTTAACATGCGGAACCTCAGACACGACCCATGCATCTCATTACATCATCACTCCCAAATTGTTCATCAGCAATTCCTCCATGTGCTCCTACATGTGCTCCCAGAGATGGCAGGAAACAATACTCGTAACTATGGAAACGAGATTGTCCCGTCTAGTCTCCCAGCATGCATCTGCGTCTGTAGCGTGGCAGGATCCAGAAACAAATTAATTCCTCCTTCATCAGACAGCCTGCATCTCAGCAGCCTGTGTACTTCTGCCAGCTACTTTACATAACACACACACACGCTCAAACACACACCATGCTGTCACATGTCTGCTCTGTGCCTTAGATCACCGTTTCCGCTCACGTCAAAGATTTTCAGAGTGTGTGTAACAGGACGGCCAAACTCTCCTTTCCTCACGCTAACTTTTCATCTTTGCTTCCTCAGATGTAAAATGTGATTTTGAGGCAAAGGAACAGCAGTACACACAACAGCAAGTCATTGTAATGCATGTTCCTGTGCTCTTTTCTTTTAAATAGTTTTAGTAAAGTGACATTAATACTGACACTTATATCTTTTTTTTTATCATAATTATTGTTATTAACTTTCAGCAATTTCAAATGAACCAAACAAATACAGACAACAAAACACGTGATTTAACTACTATTACAAGTGTTCACATCAAAAGAGTAAACACATACAATTAGAAACAAAGAATAACTAAGTAAATAATAACAAAAAAAAACAATTTCAAAGTAAGGGCATGGAAAGCAACTTGTCACTATCATAGATACCATTGTTGTTAAATTGCTATTTAATGTTGCTGGCTCACGAGTATCCGTCATTCAGTTAGTTGAGACAGTCCAAAAGTTTCGACCAGAATATGGAATTCTAGATTTATCTAGTAATATCGAAGTCAATATAAATTGTATAAAGGGTGCCCATATTTTGGTAACTCTTTTGTTTTTCCATCTCACATTGTACGTCAGATTTTCTAGGGCCAGATATATTTTTTAACCATAATACAGACAAGGATCTCTGTTTGCCTTTCCATCTTAAGGCAATAATACGTTTGGCTTGTAATAAACAAAGATCTATTAATTTCCATTTTGTTTGGTTTACAACAAAATTGGTGTTGTATCTATGTAGTAAACAAAACTTGGCATCCAAGGATTCATTTTCCCCAGTTAATGCATAAATTAGTTCAAGTATTTCACTCCAAAATATTTGAAGTTGCCTACATTCCCACATGCAGTGGAGAAGAGTTACTTCTTCCTTGCATTTAACACAGGTTTCTGGAATGCCGGGATTGTATTTTTTATTTTATTCATTTTATTTTACATAATGATGCTTCACTCTTTTAGTAAAGGCCAGATTCTCTCATTACCTCCCATTAAGTCATTTGCATAAGTATGTAGTAATGTTATATATGTATAACATAATGTGTATATTGAATTTTCATTTATGATCAGTATAAATTGTAAACATAGTTCACAGGCGTAGTTGCCCATGGCCATGGCCTGTCTCAGTGTGGTTAACTGGAGTCAGACTGTGAAGGGTAATGTGTGTGTACTTGTTCTGTCAGCTGGAGATCATGCTGGAGGCAAAAGTATGGCGGGAGGCTGCAACTCAGGTCTTCTTCGCTCTGGGCCTGGGCTTCGGGGGAGTCATCGCCTTCTCCAGCTACAACAAACGGGACAACAACTGCCACTTTGACGCCGTGCTGGTCTCCTTCATCAACTTCTTCACCTCTGTGCTGGCCACTCTGGTGGTGTTTGCCGTGCTGGGCTTTAAAGCGAACATCATGATCGCCAAGTGTGTCGAGCTGTGAGTCCTCAGCCCTTCTCAAGCCAGTACAGGAAAATCGCAATGTGTCAGGGGTTTAGGAACATTTACAAACACCTAGTGTACTTCAATCTGACTGAGTGTTCTTGAACACATTATGAAAAAGCTATTGTAGCAGTGGTTTCCAAACTGGGAAACTGCATGGGGCTCACTAAGGTGGGCACAGAATAATTCCAGAAGTTACAGCTCTACTTCTTAACTTAGTTTATTAGTTTATTAAATCTGCTTTGGCCATGTGAAAAAGGTGGAAATGTCATAGAACAACACTATCTCTCCTGAATGAGAAGCTCACAGATGAAAGCTTGTAAAATGTAAAAAAGGTTCTGGTGGGCATAGGGGGGCACAGTAGCACTTAATACCCACAAATGAGGCCTAAGAATAAAAAAAATAAATAAATTGAGAACTGAGGCCTAACACAAGGTTCTTTTTTGGTTTTCATGACCTCAGAATGATCAGCAGTGGATAGAATGGAAATGTCTATTAACAGCTGTCTTGTCTTATTACATTTCAGAAACACGAAGAAGATTGTCGGTTACCTGGGTAACGAGATAAGCCATGACTTGATACCACACCACATCAACTTCAGCCATGTGAGCACCGAGGACTACCAGCAGATGACTGAAATCATCCGTGGCGTGATGGAGAGCGATTACCATCGCCTGGGCCTGGACAGCTGTGACATAAAAGAGGAGCTGAACAAGGTAGGGAGGAGTTCAGCAGGTATTTTCACAGGAAGCGTGGGGACAACAAATACTGTACATCCGAACGTTCTGTACACTTCATGCTGTTGCTCATTGTCTTGAATAGTGCTTAATTACACTTCATCGTTCCTAAAAATGACATTATCTCATTTACGTAATGCTATAGGCTTTCATTTTCTCTTACTGTTACAATAGTTTGTTGTTGTTTTTCTTTTTAAATGACCACTTTTCTAGACAACAGTTCTGGAAAATGAGCATGTATATTTGAAACACGGTTTGCATTACAAAATGGCCAAAAATGGTTTACCATTGTTTTTCTTGTGTACAAAAAATGAGGAGGTGTCAGAAGTACCTGTTAAATAGAACTGGTGCATTTTTACCATCACCTAAAAGCAAAATCAAAAGATATTATCCAGAACACTTTTATCTAGATCTTATAGGTCAAAAAAGGAACTTTTAGATTGATTTTGTAGAGAATGCACACTGCATTTGTAAAATCTTGTCCTGACTAGACTGGGTACTGTACGTCTAAACCTTTCCCCCCTTGTGTGAGTATAAGAGGAAGTGTGGGTGGAAAGTGAGAGATTTTAGCAGTGCGTTAGTAGATGATGAAACAAACAGAAATACTTGTGGTAGGAGTCTGCTGGGTTGATGTCACATCTTCCTTTGGACATACAAAGAAGTCACCATAGACAATAGTCACTCCGAGCACCTCAGCTGTATTCATAACACAAGATGACCTCAGCCTTTGTATGGGTTAGCTTTTCTGAGCGCACCTCCACGCCATGGTGAACTCAAACATGTTGAATAACTGATGACAGAGTAAATCAGTAATGGTGGCAACAACAGGCACTGCACTTTTGTGCACTTGGGATACAGTGATATTCATTAAACTTGACTAAAATTGCTTGTCCAGAACTGATTTTTTTATTTATTTATTTGTATATGACCAAAGCAGGTCAGAGTAAACAGAATAAACAGTCTATCCCAACTTCTTAAGTAGCCAGAATCTGGTGACACATTCAGTTACATTACAGTACCATAGCTGAGCTAGCTCTGAACACACTGTGCTCTTTACTCTGGGTTGCAGTAGATCCTTGAAAAGTGTAATAAAATCTTAAAATAGATTTCTAAAACATGTAAGGTCAAAAAATGTCTAAAAATGTCTTTTTAGTATTAGAGGTTTTAGATTCTAACATAAAACTAGACTAGAAAAGAGTCACTGTATTTTAAACTAATTTAAGATACTCCTCCAACTCAACAAACAATAACAATCCGACAAACTGGAGCTGGAGAGCTGGTCAAGAAAATGTATTATTTTTCTTTTATCGAAATTTTAAAAAGGTATTAAAAGGCAATGAATAATGTTCAGAAGCCCAAAATATGGCTCTAACTTTGTGACATTTATGTACAGTGGCTTTTTTTACATTGTTACTTCCTAGTTCAATGATGAAGCCTCTCTCTCTCTCTCTCCCAGGCCGTTCAGGGCACAGGGCTGGCCTTCATTGCCTTCACAGAGGCCATGACACACTTCCCAGCCTCCCCCTTCTGGTCAGTCATGTTCTTCCTCATGCTAGTGAATCTGGGCCTGGGCAGCATGTTTGGTACTATTGAGGGCATCATCACACCCATCGTGGACACTTTCAAAGTGCGCAAGGAGTTCCTCGCAGGTCAGGCCAAAGAATATACTAACGACCGCATTTACACATAGGTTTACATGTCTACAAATGATTTATTGGTTTAGCATCTTACATTCATGCATATCATGAATCTTGTACAAAATCTTTTCTACTACGTCATTCACATGATCTGTTACTGGCCTGTTTTATAGTGGGCTGCTGTTTTCTGGCGTTCAGTATCGGCCTGATCTTTGTTCAGCGATCAGGAAACTACTTTGTGGCCATGTTTGATGACTACTCTGCCACGCTGCCCTTGCTCATTGTAGTTATTCTGGAAAATGTGGCTGTGGCCTGGGTCTACGGCACTGACAAGTATGTTACATGTTTACAAAAAGTGTTTTTAGTGTGCAAAGTGTTCTTGTACTGTTTTTACATTGAAGTATATTGTTTTCAAGTGGGTCAGCAGTGCCCTCTAGTGGTCGAAGTGTTTAATATATGGTATCATCATTCTGCAGTAAATTACCTAAAAGCAGAGTATAGACCTGCTTTGTAATTTCACAAAATAATGCTGATGGCAGGTTGTCTCAGAATTCCCCATCTTACAGAGACTGCAAAACACAATAGAAGGTTGAACCTTGTTTTATAAACTTCAGTAGCTTGATAACAAGAATGGTGACGACTAGAAATAATTAAAATTTCACTACTTTACACTGGACTGAATGCAAAAGAGCCTCTAGACCTGATTAATGTTTACACACAGTAAAGTGCAGTTCTAGGAGTTCTAATAATTGTGATGTGGTTTTATTATATTTTGTATATTATATAATATTTTTTTAAAATAAGTATTTCAGTTTAAAATTCATTTTAAATGAACATAATTTAAAAGATTTTTCTTATATCTCGAGTTTGAGATTGGCCTAAAAAACTGTATGTCTGATTCCCTTCAGGTTCTTTGAGGATTTGAAGGAAATGCTGGGCTTCTCTCCCTTCCGTTATTATTATTACATGTGGAAGTATGTGACCCCTTTGCTTCTCCTTGCTCTTCTGGGTGCCAGTGTCATTCAGCTGGGCATGACCCCTCCCAGCTACAGTGCCTGGATCCAGGAGCTGGTGAGTCCCACAAAGCTTCTGCTGCCTTTTTAAATGTTTCAGATTAGGGGAATTGCACCAAATCACCATCTGTTGTACCAGTATAATAGCCTTAAAGGAGTGCTTCACAATTAATGGAAGCTAGTGGAAGTTAACAGCCTCCAGTTAGTGTGGTTTCATAATGACATTTGGTGACCATTCGTTGCCATTCTTCTTCATTAGCAGTACTTATTGATGCCAAAGCTTTGTTGTATTGAATGTACACATGTCTCTGTATACCAGTAATTAACAGGAATGGTGAATGGCTCCAACTCAGGATTAGGGTTAGTGGTATTTGCTGGAATAATCCATTTGCTGTGTATCTGTCTCAGGCTCAGGAGCAATCCCTCAGCTACCCACCATGGGGCCTGGCTGTCTGTATCACGCTGGTGGTCGCCGCCATCCTGCCCGTGCCCGTAGTCTTCGTGCTGCGCTACTTCAACATTATTGACGAGAACGCAGGCGGCATGTCCACTATCTCCTACAAGAAGGGACGGATGATTAAGGAGAGCGTGCGCAGAGCCAGCAGAACCAGAGATGAGGAGGAAGGGGATGACACCAGTCTGATCCAGGGGAAGACCCCCAGCGAAGCGCCTTCACCCATGCCTCCCAACAGCACCAACCGCAAACAGAGTGGCTCTACGCAAGCAGAGCCTGCCACCAACGGTCACTATAGCATCGGTTATCTGATGGCTGACATGCCAGACATGCCTGAGTCTGACTTGTGAGGACAAGCTGTTTCATTTCACTCCGATATTTCTACATCATCGTGAACCATTCCACCACCATTTAAATACATCAAAACATTCCATCCACTTCCCAGTCCATATATGGAAAATGAGCTGAACAAAAAAAAAAATCGATCCTGTTTCAGTTCATCATGGTAGTGATGTCATAACCATGAACACATTTACATATGGCTGCCCACAGTAGTTTTGCTCAAGGTCAAGAACCCATTCAACTGGCAGTGATAAAGTGTGTTGTTACTGCTGACAATTTGTAGCAGCAAAAGACATGGCAGAAATGATTTAAATGGTGTGCTTCTGACATTTATTTTCCCCAGACTTTAATGGGAATTCAGTCCAAGTTTTAGCATATTTCAGCCCGAACTACTTTTTGAAAGTAGTGTGCCTCATTTCACTTGTGAGAGTGATATGTTTGAAAATGTAGAATACAGGCCCTTTGTAATCCAAACATAAACATACCTTTCAATCTGCCTAACCACTGTCATTCCCATCTTTGCTGTTTTCAGCCTTGACAACAGTAATTCATCTTGTATTATAAATGTAGATGTAGATGCACCCTCAGCGTACCCGCAAACATCACCTGTGTGCACGCGAACACCCCTTCCCCTCCCTGTATGTCTGAGTGGCTGTGTAGCCTATGGGTTTTGCTGTACTGTAGAATGGCTGTAAATAAATCATGTCAGTAAGGGCAGTCACTGTCCATCAATAATGAGATTAGAAGCAGCTTAGCCGCTTTGGAAGAGTTTAGAATGTACTGTATGTTTGAAATGTGGAAGAAAAAAAAAAAAAACATGCAATACAACACTTTTTTTGGTAAAATTGCTATAATATTGTGCAACATCGTACAAATGGCATCTACAACCCCAAATGATCTAAAAATGTGTGCCTAATTTCTCATTTGTTTATAGAATCAACAGAGGAAGTTGTAAATTTAAGGTATACTGTAAATATTATATTATAAATATATTTATCTGACAATAGTTTGGATATCAACACATGTTTTTGGTAAGAAGTGCTACAAATCCCAAATGCTAGTTCTTTTTTTGTTTACCCATGTACTGTCATTGTATGGATTTTTGACTCTGCTTAATTACTGTAAATATTTAATTTTCCATGAAAAACGCTTTGAAACTTCTTTTTTTCTGCATTGAGATTAAAAATGAAAGAAAAAAAATAATAATCCAGGCGAGTAACTCGTTTAATTCTTTTATCAGTGTACATGGCTGTTTAGACAGGATGCAACTTTTAGTTGGAGTAATGATGCTGGGAGGAGTAACGATTGTGGTTTTGAACATCTCAATTTTCAGTCCTGTACAGTGGTCAAAAACAAAGTACTGCCCATAACCCACAGACAAACCAAATTTATTACATAAAATTACAGGTTGTTAAAACAGGTTTTAAAACATTTATTATCCAACTGTTCTCAATCACAGAGGTATTTCCAAAAAAGGCAAACATTAAAAGAAAAAAGTAGCTAAAAATGATTGACGAAATTGTGAAAACTTTCAAACGCCATAAAACCACAAGAGTATTTCTCTACCATATCTGTAGTAGCATTCCCTGAATCACTTAGACTTCTTGAGCCCACCAATAACGGAGTAATTTCATTAGCTAAGAAAGCGCAGTGCAAAACACAACACTATCATATCGCTATGTAGTTATTGTTCAAGCAGCTGATATGATGTGGAGAGTTCTTAGAATCTTTCCTACTCTTACTTCAACTCCTCCCCTACACCCTTTGCTTTCAAAAGAAAAGACTACAGCAGGTTGGGCTTACACAGCCTTGGCGAAGCCCACGCGGTTGTTCTCGCGATCAAACTCTGTGTAGTACTGCCCAATGAATACGTCACCCAGAATCCACAGTGGCCCAGCTGGGGGTGGGATATCCAGAGCCATGAAACCACTCAGGCAGATGTCTTTACCAGCCTGGCTCTCCTAATCTCACACACACACACACACACACACACACACACACACACACACACACACACACACACACACACACACACACACA
>JBBPCZ010000019.1:13543819-13555848 GCA_037974445.1 Brycinus macrolepidotus | reverse complement strand
ATAAATCAAACATTATGACTACAAACTGGCCCTACAGGTCATTGGCCAATGTAATTCACTTCTACTTACTGTAATACAGACAAACATGTTGCATAAGGTTCTAAAAGTGCTATAAAGTGTGCTGAGCGATATCAGAAATCCACCACTTGTACATTATTGATGCTGTTTTGCACCTGCAGTGAAAAGTGAGCAATCCTATTTTTTAATCCCTCTCATATCACATGATTGGAGCTAAGCCTTGGCTTACTGTACATTCCAGCTCAGTGACTTCCAGATCAGCTGATTTGTTTCTCAAATAAGGAACAGCCATATCAAGATGTGATTATGCTCACCTGCATTCAGTTTACAGCATAGTGACCATTAGCAGGAGTCGTTTAGTGATCACTATTCGCACTATGTTTTTGAACCATGAACCTGGCCTTTAGAAGAGGCAGCGCCCTCATTGTGGCACATGCAAACAGTGGATCACATGCCTCTGATTTCACTCAGGTCCTGCTGTAACTCCAGCCCTCAAGTGATCCCTTTGAACAGCTTGTTTTAAAGTTAAGAAGACTGTAATACTACCATGCTTTGGGGACAGCAGGTGCTCCTCAAGAGCCAAACTAGAGCAAGAGGTACATTTGCACACAAAAAGTTCTTAGTAAGTAAGTACTTAGTAAAGGACACTGCTCCTAGATGCTGAAATGTATGAAAAGTGGTACCATGAAAATGCATGTGAATAAACACACATCAAGTAGTCTTTGAGCTTATATTTATTTGACGACTGTGCGGCAATAATTTAGAACAGCAAGTGTAAAGCGTTAACGAAATGTGCAACAGTTGCTCAGTTTTATCCTTTATAAAATCCATAGATGTCATCTACAACATTAACAATGGACATTTAGCATATTCACAACCTATTTACATCACACATGCCGCTGACTTAGGCAAAGAGACAGTTGAGGCAAAGAAGCTAAAAGGGGCCTACAAAATATGTTCTGTCCAAAGTAACTGGTCATTTTACCACTTTCTTCTTAACAAACTTAAAGGAACAATATCCATATAAAACAACACATACTCAGTCCAGCAGGAAAGTTACTTGTTACAGTCTAACATTGATCTTGTAGTAAAATCAATGGTTCTCTTCTTACATTCCTCCAGTCCTAAGGTCATTTGCATTCCTGTGTGTTGTGCACGTGCAATGCAACATGAACTACGCATGTTACACAAGACGTAAAAGTCCCAGTCAGCAACTGCAAAACCGGAGCCACTACCGCCACAGGTGGAGCTAAGTTTAGTGACACGCGGCACAGTAAACATCCACACAGTATGTTTTACTGTGTTCTGTTATTTAAAAGGTTTTGTGGCTGCAATACAAATAGCCTGTGTGGACAGTTGCAGTGATCACTAATAGGGACTACTACATCATGTTAGATAATGACTATTAATAAGGAAAAAATACATTAGTCATTTTAACAGTTTAAAAGCATTTGCTGCCCGACTCTGAGAGGCTAAGTCAGCTTTCAGAAGAATTCGACCGAGGCTAGTCAGCTCATATGCTGTAATGTCTACATTTATTCATGATACATTTAGTCCATGACTTGTCTTTTAGTCAGGATTTCTTTAAGAAAATATATATTACAGTTGAAATACAAAGGGCAATGAGTTAGAAACGATTTGCGAGGAGTGTGTTAAAGGAACAAAGAAGGCATGAACAAGTGCACTTTACCTTGCAGATTAAAGATCTACTTTTATCAGAATATTTACAAACTTTCATATCTACCAAAAAACACAGATTACATTCAATATCAAAGTTCCATAAGGTGCTAACATATTCTGAATGTTTTTGCTGGAGATCAGTTTTTCTCCACATACTGAGATATACCATTGGGCCAAATGGACCACTTCTCCAGACACATTTTGGGCCGGTTTCCCGGACAGGGATAAAGACTAGTCCTGAGCCACTGAGGATTCTGAATGGAGATTTTCCTTTGAAATGAAAACAGTTCATGCCTAGAATTAATCCTTGTTCAGGAAACAGGCGTGTTCAGCCCTAGACTGTATGGGAAAACCCCACAGATGGTGTAATTTAGTCTAAGGCTGAGCTTAACTGTGTCTAGAAAATTGGCCTAAAGTCATTAATTTGTAAGAGGTGGTGAAACATCCTCCTCAAATCACAAGCACTCTTCAGGAGAGTGCTTACGAGCGACAAGCCCACTTTTAGCCTTTAATATTCAAAGTGCGATTTCACACCTAACTTCAACTCACGTTTGAATGAGTTATTGAGGGGAGAGAGCGGGGGCTGTCGTAACAGCAAGTCAGAAGATTGTTACTCACAAGGCTTTTCTGATTAAAAAAAGAGATCACTCCCTTTGTATCTGAGAAAGGTCAGGTCACTGCACCGCCCCTACCAGAGGAGCGTCTCTACGAATAAACAGATCCTGATCTAAAATGTCTAAATGCTGAAGTTATATTGAGGTATTTAAGTAACTCTTTTCAAGCACTGAAGATTTTAACATGAAAAAAGAACCCCACTATCAATGGCAAATCCAGTAATCCTACCAAAAATAAAGTTTTTTTTCCAAAACACTGCAGCAGTCACTTCAGATTACTTGAGGTCACTATCATACGGTACATCCAAGAGGCCAATGTGTTTCCAAATCCTTGATAAGAGGTGCAGTTGGTTGTAACCCACAGATTATTAACAAGTATTGCACTAGACTAAGATTCCCCAGCAAACAAAAAACCAACAAATTTTCTGGTTAGCATTTTTTTTTCACTTAAGACTAATGCCATTGGTTTTAAAAATGGCAATTATGACAGACATGTAGGCTCTTGTTGTCAATCAATGTCGATTTCCATTCAGAATAGCTCAAGGATTGAGTGCAGAAGGCACTAGGTTGTTACAACGTCCCCCATTCATTCTCCCCACAGAAGCTGAAGACCAATTGGACGGTGAAACCCTGTTCTGCAAATACTTCCAACTTAAAGGAATGGTTCGGTGATAAAAAAAATCAAATTTACACAACTTTCTAACGTGTCTAACGCTTCTTTATTTTTGCAGCGGAGCTATAAGGCTGATGCAGCTTAAAAGTTAGGGCCATCTATGCCGTCCAAAATCTTTTTCCACTTCTCCTTCTACTGCTTGTATTACTTGAACTACTTTTATTACTTAAGAAGTCAACACATGTCAATCAACCACATTTGAGGTAAGAGGGGGAACTAATTTTCATTTTTTCCCCACCGAACCATGCCTTTAAAGATAATAAAAAAGAATAACAAACTGAAGTATAGCGTTCGTCATGAAACTCCATAGAAACAACTACAGGGCTACAGAACACTCAACGACCATTAAATTAGGGAACGGATAAATAGGCTACGCGTTTTTACAAGCCAGAAACGAGGGAGGTAAAGTGTCGGGCGGCCTATGAGCCCTCGTTTTCCTCTCTTTGGCTCTGCTCTCCAGTGTTTTCCATCATGTCTGAGCCATGCTCCCCGAGCGCTGGGGAGGACGCGTCTTCTCGGCTTTCCAGGTCTGCAGGAGGAGAATCTGCATCCTTGGATGGAGCCTCGAAGCTCTTGGAGTTAAAGGCGGCCGCCGCTGCGGGCAGCCCCGGGTAGAGCCAGGGGAAAGGCGCGGCCAGCGGGTAAACCAGCTTCTCCACGTGGCTCTTGTCCAGAAAGGGTACGTAGGTGGCCGCGGCCGACGGGTTGATGAAGTAGAAGGGCATGCAGAAGGGAGCCTGCTGCCCCACGCCTGCCATTCCAGCCATCAGAGAGTTCATAAAGGCCATGTCCGGCCGGCTGGCTGCGTCCGTACCCGCGGCGCCCCCTGCCGGCCAGCTCAGTTTGGGCTTTTTGGCCGGCTGCTGCTCGTCGCCCCCGAACTCCTGCTTGATTTTTAGTCCCCTAACGCCTCCGCCGTCTTTCGCTCTTTCCGGCCGGCCGTCGCTCTTTTCCGCTTCGCCGCCGTAGCCGCTGTCGGTGTCCGTGTCGTTCTCGTTCAGCTCCGGGTGCTGAGTCCTCTGGATCACCGGCACGCAGTTGGCGTGGCCGTCTTTGGCGTGTCCCTCTCGGTCCCGCTCCCGCTCCCGCTCGTGGCCCTCTCCTCCTCCGGACAGGGGGTGCTGGAGGAGCTGCGCGGACACCTTGTGCAGGTGGTCCACCAACTGGGTGCAGCGCTGCTCCCGGCTAGTCCACTTCTCCACTTTGCTGAGGTACTGCACCACCTCCCTGGCGCACGCCTGGAAACCCGAGTGGAAGGCGCCCAGATCCGCCTGGAGAGAGGACTTCAAAGACCGGTCACCTAACATCCAGAGAGAGACAGACAGAGAAACATCAGAATGTATTCTAATCACAGCAGGGCGCACTGAGGCTAAGCTGTGAATTTCTCACAACTTTCCAGAATGCGAGGATAAAATGTTTACACCAAAGATACCTATGCGAGTCTAATTTAACAGCAAAGAATGTGTTGAATGAACTCGTCCAGTGGTGAAATAACTTCAATTCAGCTGAAATAAATCGGTCTCCTGGACGTAGGCTACAATTAACCTGTCGATTTACTATTTAAATAACTTTTTAGTGAGGATCAAGTCTGGACTCCTGAACTCTGAATTGTGGTCTGGAGGAGTTGCTGAGGTTGTTTCTCCTCCTTACCGTTCTGAAGTGCGATGATCTTCTGGTGCTGCTGTTCCGTCACTGCTGTCAAAGCGTTCAGGTGTTTGAGAGTTAACTCCAAAACAACCGCCTTCTCCAGGTGACCCAGCGTCTGAAACAAAAACGAGAAAGAAAAAGTTATACAAGTATTACTCCAACTACTCCTCTCGCATCAATGTGCCCCAGGGTGTCGACATGGCTCACCGTTAGTTTGAGATGTTCTGGTAACAAGTCCTTCAGCTGTCCGATACATTCATTAATCCTGTCCCTCCTCTTCTTCTCGATCAGTCTGTGTGGTAACTTGTATGCGTCCTGAAAAGCGTGTTTGATTAATATTAAGGGAAATAAATAAAAAAAAGGGGACATATCTGGCAAAGTTCTAGAAATGTTAGTTAACCGACGTCAAGTTAAAAGATAAATAAAAACGGGATAAACGGACACATGGAGAAAAAAATAGAATCCTCACCTTTCCTTCTTCTCTTTTCATGCCTCTTTTGGATTTGCACATGTAAAGCGAAGAATACTCGACCCTAAAAAAACAAAAATAAAAAGTTGAGGCACCCATTGACACGCAGCTGTAAACAAAAGTGTCAGTTAACAGTCTTTTACCCCAAGAAGTCTGCATGATCCAGGAACGGTCTGTCCTGCAGTCGAGCTATTCTTTCGTCCATAACTTTTCACCCTTCTTTCATCCACTGCTTTTTCTTATCAATGTGTCGTATTTTACTTTTTTCTTGTTCTTTGTAATTCCGAGAGAGGTGAAAGTGAAGAAGGAGCCTGGTGCAGGTTATGTGCAGCAGTGCACCACTTTCAGACTAATGCCTGCACTCGCCTGAGCTCAGCTGCCACTTTGCCGAGGCGTTAGTTTTTTTTGTTTCCCACCAGTATTCAGATAAGCCCCGCCCCCGTCCCTACGATTGGCTACATCATATCACCACCCGGGCTGCGATTGGCTAGTGGTTAATCCCTTTAAGCACGCCTCTGCAGGGGTCCTGACCAATCGTAACACGCGAGGGCGGGACTCGTCTGAAAACAGGTGGGTAGAACACAGTGAATACGGGTGGGATTTAAAAAAAACAGTTATGAGTGTGAACTAGTAGCCAATCGTGACATATAAGGGCGGGGCCTGTGATGAATGCGGGTGGGCTGAAGAATTCCAGACCCCCACAGCGCGAGCCTTGTGGCGAAGTGGAGCGCACGCGCGCGGCGCAACAGCCCCCACTATAAACTCACGTGTAGGCTGCACCGTGCGGTGGGCTCACCGACGAAAAATTACGAGACAGTGGCAGCCCCTCACTCCGGACTGGACCCTGAGCCCCCCAGTGTGACCGGGCCAGACCCCAGCCGGGGCGGGACAATTAAACTTCACACACACGAACCAAAACTGAAACGAAAAGTGAACCGAACCGCCTTTATGTGAGCAAAACGCAAAACGCAAAACGCTCGGGTATCTCTGTCTCTCTCTCTCCTGCTCCGGGATCGTCTCGCGCGCTGCGTGCTCTAACACGTGCACGGCACGAGACGCTGCGCGCGCGCACCGAAACTTTACGTGGCGGTTTAGTGCAAAAGTGCAGTGTCACGCGCACGGTGCGTGAAACCTGAGAGAGATGAGGGAGCACGAGAGAGAGTGAGTGATGAGGAAGAGAGAGAGAGACAGAGAGAGAACACAGAGATAGAGAGAGAGTGAGGGAGAGAGAGACAGAGAGACCGAGAAAGAGAGATAGAGAACACAGAGAGTGAGAGAGAACAGAGATAGAGAGAGAACTGAGAGCGTGAGGGAGAGAGAGAGAGGGAGACACAGAAAAACAGAGAAAGAGAGAGAGAGAGAGACAGAGAGAGGAGAAACTGGAGCTCTCATAAACACACGGGCTCTTATCTAATGAGCAGTGTTCAGGCTCCGGAACTCTCCTGCACAGCGTAAATGAAACATTTCTCCCTTTCTTTGTAACACTTTAATAGACTATTCCAACAACAACACTTGCATTTACGAAGAATGGCTATTTTAGGTTCATTTATGAAAATGTGTGCCCACACGTTTTACTCATTTGCGTAATCAATGTTATAAAACGTCTGCATCACTTTACTGCTGAATGGAGGTCGTTGGTGATGATGCAGGGAGGGTTCTGTGTTGTTGGTGTAGAATATCAGTAATATCTGTGCACCAAGTTTTACTTAGTAGGCTGCACATATACTTGGTAATTTCAGTATATTCTGCTTATTACAGTCCTGTTCTCTCTTAATATCAGGTGGAAAACTTGGAAAGCCCAGTCAGACACGTGCAGAGGGTGAGGCTTTAGATGCTCAAGCACCAGCCCCTGTGGGCATAGTGCCATTTTTGGCAAGGCTGGAGCCACAAACTTTGTCTGGTTTCACTTTAGACCCCTAAAGACAAAGGTTTTCTTGGTCCCCCGCTTTCATTTGAACACCTGCTCCTATAAAATTCGCACTGAACCCAGTGGAGGTTTAGACATGGGGCTACTCAGGAGAATAAATGGAACTGTTCTCCTGCAAAGTTAAATGATTCAGAGGAACGCTGTGGGTGTTAAACCAGCTTTGATTATTTTTATTGTTCCGTTGTTAGTCATAGTCTATTTAAGACACTGCCATGTACATTTTGTAATGTCTTTAATTGAATGGAGTATAAAAAATAACATGAAAAACATGTGCCTAGTATTGTGTAGGACCCATGAAAACAGCTCTGATTCATTGAGGCATGGGCTTAATAAGACCTCTGAAGGTGTACTGTGGTATCTGGTACCAAGATGTTTGAGATGTTGGGGTTTGGAGGCCAAGTCAGCACCTTAAACTCTTTGTCATGTTCCTCAAACCATTCATTTTTTGCAGTATGGCAGGGCGTATTATCCTGCTGAAAGAGGCCACTGACATTAGGGAATACTTTTGCCATGAAGGGGTGTACTTGGTCTGCAACTAATCTTTAGGTAGGAGGTCTGTGTCAAAGTAACATCCACAGAATCAAAGGTTTCCCAGTAGAACATTGTCCAGGGCATCACTTTCATTGGCTTGCTGTCTTCCCGTGGTGCATCCTGGTGCCATCTCTTCTCCAGGTAAGTGCTACACACACACACACTCATTTACTCATTCATTTCATTTACGGCATTTAGCTGACGCTCTTATCCAGAGCGACGTACAGAGCTCAAGTAGTCCACATCTGTTCTTCAACCTGTAAAGCTAGACTTAAATCAACGTCCACTATTCAACCAAGTTACTGCCAGCTAAGTTACACCTAAACAACTCCTGTCAAAGAAAAGTCAGGTTAAAGCAAAAGTAAGGAAGGCATGGAGTTAAGAGTAAAGGTGTTTTTTTTAATGAATATAGGGAAGAAGAAATGAATAAGCAAAAACAAGAGGCCTAGTTAGTCACCAAGGTGCTCCTTGAAGAGGTGGGTCTTCAGACGACGCTTGAAAACAGTGAGGGACTCCATAGATCTGATCGGAAGAGGGAGTTCATTCTACCACCGGGGGGCCAAGACTAAGAAGAGTCTTGACGCATGTCTTCCATATATATATATATTCTACATCAATAACACAGAACTGTTCCTACATCAACACTAACAACCTCCATTTTACAGTAAAAAGACGTAGATCTTTTATAGCATTCATTATGCAGGAGCACACCAGATGAGCCAGCCATCACTTTCCGCCTGCATCAGTGAGCCTTGGGCGCCCATGATCCTGTCACCAGTTCACTGGTTGTCCTTCCTTGGACAACATATGGTAGGTACTACTAGACCACTCGACCTGCTGTTTTGGAGATGCTGTGACCCAATGGTCTAGCCAACACAGTTTGGTTCTTGTCAAAGTGACTTAGACCCCTACGCTTGTCCATTTTTCCTGCTTCCAGTTACATCAACTTCAAGAGCTGACTGTTCGGTCGCTTTCCACCTGTTGACAGGTGCCTTTGTAACATGATAATTATTGTTACTCACTTCACCTTTTAATGGTTTTATTGTGGTTTCTATTGTGGCTTAACATGAAAGTGATTTAAAAGCGACATACACAGCGCACAATACATATCATTCATTTAACTCCAATATGAAACATGCACCTTTTAATCATGTCGCTTCAGTATATGTTTAATGCAGATAAGACATTAGAAAGGTTTATTTGGGCCCATTTATATTAACATTTATTAACATTATATTAACTCAAGGTCACCGACTAAATACATATTTTACTCTGATCCTTCTTTATAAATGACAATGCAAGCAAGCTTTAGTTTAACATGTTACATCTCAAACCAACAGAGTTAAGGGTGTAGCTTTCAGGCCAGTGTTTTTGAAGAGGAGTTAGTTTATAAAAAGAAAGAAAAGCTTAATGTACCATAGTTATTGTAATAATAACGCAATAAAAAGTGTGAGCACTCAACAGCAATGAAATGTATTGCACAATAATAAGCTGGTGAAGCTAACATTCATTTAACAATTTCTGACTTTAAAAAAATGAAATTACAAAAATAGTATTACATGAAATATACAATGTATAGTGTACATATATGTAATATACAAAACACATGCATGACTGTGTACATGTGCATGTGTATTGGGGTGCATATATTGTCACAAAACATTTGACCAAAAGGGGGGTAATTTTAAATGTGATGAAAAATGATAGTTATGATGAAAGTTGATACTTATGTAAAAAGATTTTTTCCCGGAATCATTTGGTCCATCCATTATGAAATTTTCACACAATGTACAGATCAGTTGTTGTCAGTTGTGTTTTGTATAAAAGTGAAAAAAATAAAATTTGATAGACAGACAGACAGACAGATAGATAGACAGATAGATAGATAGATAGATAGATTGATTTTTCATGTATTTTCATTATGTACAGTATATAATGCACTATGGGCACATTAGAAAAATATTTATGAAGGATTAGCTGCAACCCTCTCACATGCCTGCAGGTCACATTACTTCTCCATGGGAATCATGTGACAGTTCTGGTGTTGTTATAAAGAGTATAAAGAGATCGCGCAGTGTGCGTGGCAGCACTTGGCACAAGTCATGCATTCACCCCCGTTTGACAGTAACGTGTGACGTCACTAGCAGCCCTCATCCCCACTTGCCCTCCTCTTTCTCATTCTATGTAAGATCCCATTCCTCAGCTCCGTTTACTGGTGGCAGTTGTTGCCGTTCTGGTCGTGTGTTGGAGTCCCCCTTCTTCGGTCTTCCCTCCTCTCTCGCTCCCTCCCTCCGTTTCCTCTCCTCTGCTGCGTTCTGCTCTATATGTGGCTCTCAGGCAGCTCCCCTCCAAATGTTTTCCATATTAGTTCAGAGCCCTCTCTGATTCCAAATAGCAGGGCTTTGCTCAGAGAGGAGCCCCTAGCAGGGCAGGGAGGGGACGAGAAGGGGGAAAGAAGGAAAGGGCAGGGGGGTGGGTGTCAGGCAGCACAGTGGAAGGGCATTCAGGCGAAAGAGAGCAGAAGAAAACGCAAGAAGAGGAAGGGAAAGGAGAAGGAAAGAGAAAGAAAGCCCCCAATTGACCTTTTAGAGGAAGAGTAAGACAAGGGGCGGAGGTCAGGAGGAAGCATGGGGTCAGAGAAGAATCCAGCAGGGTCCGGTGGAGGGGACAGGCTGGCCAAGCCGGAGGACAGCCCTACGTGCTGCGGCTGCCGCTTCCCACTGCTCGTCGCCCTGCTGCAGCTGCTGCTGGGCATCTCCACGGCTGCCGTGGCCTTCCTCATGCTCACCATCAGCCCCTCTCTGCTGGCCAGGGAAACACCCCACTGGGCCGGCATCATTGTAAGCTTCTCAGCCCCCTCTTTCCTCTCATTCACTGCCGTCTTCTTCCTCAGCTCCCAGCATGCCTTTCCCATTGCTTGGGCCAAGCATGAGGCCAGCACATCAGCCCACCTCACCAAACCAGTACACCATCGCTCACTGCAGCCATGATGGAGGCTCATTTAATGTTACACTGTTTCTGCATGCATTATATGGCTGAGTGGTTCTCTACAGACATACAGGGATTTATAGCCAAGAGACACTGATGGCCTAGCGATTCTTTTCGACAGTTTGAAACATTACCTTGGTTGTTGTTCCACAGTAATAAATGACGTGGGCCATCTCGTTCATTTGAGCTTGTTCCTAAGCCCATGGTCTTAAAATAAATGCGCTAAAAAGGGTTCTATGGAGTGATGCCTTTCTTCTGTTTCCTATAAGACCTTTTCAACAGCTGGTTCTTCAAAAACTGTTTGAAACCACTCAATGAATAAGTTCTTCAAGGAACCAAAAGCGGTTCTATGGTATCGCTTCTATGAATCTTCTAGAACTTTTATTTTTAAAAATGTACCTCTAGATTGAAGTTGTTTTTTCAGTAGAGAAATACCATTATTACCATTGCAGAGGATTTGTTTACAGAGATCTGCTCCAGACCCTGGCCTAATTATTTCTGTTGCGCCAAAGTCACACCAGTTAAATCAGAACGATTTACTGTTGCCTGGGGAAAGATACAGAATATAAAGATAACAGTTTCAGTACAGAAGCTATAAAAGCTTTTCTGTTTTTGTTTTTTTAAAGGGTGAACTCAGACATGAGAAACAACTTCTGAGAGCAGAAGGTGATTGTGAGTGTCAAAGTGGTCGAATAACTTGTTGCTATCAGATCAACTCCATTATTGTCATATTATTGTTTTTAACTTTTTTCTTGACATAATTAAAAATGCCTCAGTCTTTACACTTTGTCAATGTGTCATGACAAATAGACTAAAACAAATGGTCCAAAATTACTTACAATAAAATTGAATTACTTTGACTTACATTGAAAGAACATTTTTCCCTTGTCCTGCAAAGATTTTTGAAGATATAAATTTTTGTTCCAACAGTGCCAAAGTAAATCAATAAAAAAGAATATATGTTGAGATTGTTTCTTTTGAAATCAACAGTATTATAAGGTGGTTCTCTCTTTGCATCAGTAACAGCTTGTACACATTTGAAAAGACTTTACACTAGATGTTGGAATATTACTGTGAGGACTGGATGCAGTCACAAGAGCATTAATGAGATGTTAGATCATTAATTCTGGATCACAACCATCACTTCAACTCGTCCCAAAGGTGATAGAGCTCCACTCCAGAGAACACAGCTCCACTGCTCCACAGACCAACGCTGAACGGCTTTATACTTCTCTACCTGAAGTCTAGCAGTGGGCATTGTGACCATGCTACTGCCAAGGCTTTTCTTTGGAGAATATACACTATATGAACAAAAGTATTGGGATGCCTGATTATTACACCAACAGGGACTTTAATGACATTGCATTCAAATACATGAACTTTAATATAGACTTGGTCCCTCCTTTGCAGCTATAACAGCTTCCACTATTCTTGGAAGGCTTTCCACAAGATTTTGGAGTTTCTGTGGGAATTTGTGCCCAT
>JBBPCZ010000019.1:13515321-13529961 GCA_037974445.1 Brycinus macrolepidotus | reverse complement strand
ACACACACACACACACACACACACACACACACACACACACACACACACACACACACACACACACACACACAGAAAGAAAGAGGCCATTCCATCACTCTGCTCAGCCCTCAGAGGCAAACTCAGTGCAGTAGAAATATAGAATATAGGGCAAGAATTTCTTTTAGATCTTTGGGCCTTTGAAGGTGGAAGACATGATTCTTGCAGTGAAGGCTGGATATTTGAAATACATTTTTAAACGTCCTTCATTTCAAGTTACAATAGGATGCTGATTTCAAGAGCACAGCACATACTGATCTGAAGATCCACAGCACACTCTGTGGGTAAGAATACCTGGCTGGAAAAATGTTTGCAAATAACAAAAAAGACAATCTTCTAACCAACAGAAATCAACAAGTTCTTTGTGATTTTAAACAGAAAATCCACATTTTTCTACATTTCTGCATAATTAAATAGTTAAGTCGTGTGATATGCACATTCCAGAGAACCCATGTCTAAAATGTTTACAATGGTAATAGGAATGGTGATAGGAACCAGATGTCTAATGCTTCTCAAAGCTACTTCACAGAAAATGATAACATAGAATTGTTACAAGTATGTGACCTTATGCCTGAGACAGTTTTATGATAGTTTTGAGAAGGCAATAACGTTAACCGTCATCTCTTAAGACAACATGTTCGGAATCTTTCATATAAAGTAATTGGTTCTGTAATTGATTTTCTTATAATGTGAATTCAATTACAGGTCATTCTCCGAATCAGTGAAGTCAGATGGCTGGTAGGTTTGACTGAATACTCATCAAACGTGCTTGGGTGATCTGGGAGCAGTGAGTAAACACTGTAGAAGTGTGTAGTGCTGAAATGTGAAGTACGTGCGAGATTGAAAGAGCTCTGAGTATTCACACTCTGCTGGGCAAAGCCGCTGTCCTGCCTGCTCTGGCTCAGCTGTAATTCAGAAGGGCTGGAGCAAGAGGTGAGGAGGGTCTGTTTAATTGGGCCTAGTCGCTGAGAGAGAAATCGCTTTAATAAGTTACTTAACATCTAGAGCGGGCAGGGGAATTACAGTCAGGCTTCGGCGCGTGACCGCCAGGAATCAGAAAGGCTGCTGGAGAGTTGCAACATACAATCCATCCCCTTCTCACTGAGCGTGACTGCCTCACCCAACAGAAGGGCTCTACTGTATGACCACGTGTGCTTTAGAATGAGGTCTTACACTAACTGCACTTCATATATGGATTAAAGAATGAACTCATTCTTGGTATTGGCCCCAACAATGTGTTATCAATTATCAGTGCAGAAAAAAAACTGCATCATTAGCAATGACTACAAGAAATCAACATTATGTTGAATCATAATCTAATATACTGAAGCAGAGGCAGATTTATTGCTCTGTTTTGCCAGTCTTCCTAACACCAACTCACTTGAAACCAGGCCCACCCTATGCTACTGGGGCTCATGTGAACAAGGCCAGTGTTGTTTGTGAGGGATCACATGCAGGGTAGGCAGGTGACTGAAGAGGTGGGACCCATCTCCAGACAGCAACAATACCCAGAGTGCCATGGGGCTCAGAGATGCTCCATCAGAGATGCAGTGAAAGAACAGGGTGCCAGAGGTAGCGTGCTATGCTATTGCAAGAGTGCACTGTACTTCTCCAGGCTCTTCTGTATGTATGTGTATACTGGACCCGTTCCACTGACTACTGAGGCCTATGGTTTTGATAGATTAGAGCGTGCCTTAGAGAACTGCAGACTGCAGAGTGATGGGTGAGGGTGTTTTTTTTTTTTTTTACCTGCTCTTTGAGTTCAGCCAGCTGGGCAGAGAGCTGTGCTACGAGCGTGACTGTGGTGTCGAGCTTCTCCTGCAGCGAGCGCATCTCATTCTGCTCGCTCTCACCCTCGCTGCTCACCAGAGACATGGCCTGCATCCGAGGAAACCAGTCCAGATTTATTTCCTGTGAGAGAGAAAATATTAATATAAAGTCAAATATTAATCAGGTAAAGCAATTGGAAAGGCTGTTAAAACCAAGCCACAGAATAATGTTTGAACTATCTAAACTACAGTTTAAACTCTCAGACTTATTATAACTTTCAGTTGTTAATCTTAAAGGCTTATTACACCTCTTTGACAGACCTTTACGTTGTTATTCTGCTGCACAACCAAAAACAAGAACTGACCCAAACTGGAACAAACAGAACATGGGGCTGGTTTTAGCTCATTTTGAGACAACCGGAACCATCCCCAAAGTGTATAATTTGGCTATGTTATGTCCACATCTACATAGACTCATGTGTAGTCAAGTAAGGCTTAATTTTTTTTTCTAGAGGTGGTGAACTGATGCATTAATGTTCATTTTCTGCAGTGAAAAAGAGTTTAAAGGATCAAGCTACTTGATAACTAAGCACAGGACCAGTGAACTACAAATGAAAGGACATCTGATGTCATTTTCCTTTTAACATATAATCTGTTTTTTTTTACTACACTATAGCTTAAAAACTTAAAATAATACAGTACACTTTTCAGCACTCACATAATGGCTATAATTACACAGTCATGTGTAGAACTGAGTAAATGTTATATTTTTCTCTGATGGGTGTGAAAATATGAGCAGCCACACTCATTCTGTGGGTGCAAGCATAAATGCTAATAGCGTTAGCTTACTAAGCACCTTATCTTGTTGAACTATTAAGTAATAATACTAGAAATAGCGTTCAACACAACACTCACATTCTGGTGCACTTATAGTCATATAATAGTGCTTGGCTACTTTATCTTCACTTGCAAGAGTAAAAAATTGCTAAATTGTTGTTTTAGCCTCAAGTGTTCTCAAAGAAAAAGTAGAATGCCCTTGGGTAACATTAGATCCTCTTTTTATCAATCTCAAACATGTACTACAGCCATAAAACTGGACTCTTTATACTAGACTAATGGCCAGTGGAAAAAGCACAGTTCCACTTGTCAGACACCAAAGGTCTCAACAGCGTGTGCAGTGAAGAGAGTTAAAGGGGGCAAACTACCTGATAAGTAAGCACAGGACCAGGGAAGTACAAATGAAATGACATCTGATGTCATTTTCCTCTTAACATATAACCTGTTTTTTTTTTTTTCATCTTGTCTTGCATGTGACCAACCATTGTACATGTGTAGACCCTTTTATACATTCACTGCAATTTGGAACTTTTCTAGGCATTGGCCGAAGAAGCTGTATGTGTGAAATCAAATGCCAGAATTATATGGACAGGGCATTAAACCGACTTTATTTAGCAAACTCCTTAGAACAAAGTCTATGTAATGTCCAATTGTGTCCATGTGTGAATACAGCAGGTAGTTTTCTGAGGGTATTCACACCCGACCGAGTGAGAATGCTTACAAGGTTTCCATGTGCCTGCCATGAAACCAGAAGAGAACAAACATCCAGGGGTGAATTTACATTTACATGAAGATGCCAACAAAAACGTCTAACTAGAAAGACAGTAAGATTCAGGAACTTCTGTTGGTAGGAACCAGCGCAGAAATAGTCAGACAAATTTAAGGAACGGCAAGAAACTCGATTGTTCATGGCCAAATTATGAACTGGCTACGTGACCGTGCATGTCCTACCTCCTGCATGCACTACCTGGACACCAACCTTCATCTAAAGCACACAGCGTGTTTTCAGTAGGTGAGAATGTGTCCGACATGGACAATCTCCTGTTGTGTGCTACATGTGTGAAAGGGTGACTGGAGATCTGATTCTCCAGACATCGTCTGGAGATAATATGTGAAAATGGCTTGTGTGTGTGCATTTGTGTGTGGGTGTGTGTGTGTGTACACAGATAGTATGAGAGATAAGAATACGGTAACAGTTAGATGGCTGAGCCACCCATCAGATTTAGTTATGTAAGGTGCTTTTCACGGCCAGGCTGATGGGGGCACTGCAAAGGTGCTGCGATTTGCAGGATGTGGCCATCCTCCGAGGTGGGAACACAGAGTCTCTCGCTTATGCAATCAATCAATCACACACGCATGCACACACACCCCTTTGTCTCTAAACTAAGCAATTTTTCTCACACACACAAACAGAAAAGTACTTCAGAGAACGCTCTCATCATATTTGTAAACATGATGTTCTTGAGTGAATGCCCTCACCACGTGACACTGCACACTTTGTCTCTCAAGCAACTGAACTACACTGCCACAGGCCTGCTTTCTCGTCTGGCTTTCAATGTCCAGTTACTTTAACAGGTATCACCTACCTAAACTTTGTTGCAGACCAAATGCACCCCTTCATGGTAGCAGTTTTCCCTAATGTCAGTGGCTTCTTTCACCAGGATAATGTGGCCTGCTACACTCCAACCATTGCTCAGGAATGGTTTAAGGAACATGACAAAAGGTTTAAGGTGTTGACCTGGCCTCCAAATTCCCCACATCTCAATCCAAGTGTGCCGCGTTAAAGGATATTCTGCCAACTTCTTGGGGCCAGATACCACAGCATACCCTCAGAGGTCTTGTGGAGTCCATGTCTTGAAAGGTCAGAGCTGTTTTGGTGGCACAAGAGGAGCCTACACAATATTAGGCAGGTAGTTTTAATGTTATGGCTGATTGGTGTACATTAGATGTTCGTATGAAAATTCATTATTTTCGAGTCACGGTGCATTATGGAAAGTGAAGTCCACTTTAGAGACACTTAAAGAGGAGGCCTCAGGGCCAGGTTAAACAGGGACACACTAACAGAAAACGCGCTGTGACCACAGACGCAAATGAATTGGCCCATTCTGCAACTCTCGCACCCTCAAGATGGCCCAGGACTCGAGGGGGTGGAGGGTGGGGGTACAAGAAAGGCAAACAACAAAAACAACAGGCTTCTTTTTGATGGCTCGCAAAGGAAAACTGAGACAGACGGCCGACACGGCTTAACTAAGCATCATTTAACATCAAATCAGCACTGATTAATTCATTTAACACAGAATACATCTGTTGTGGTTTGGGGGTGAACTGCACAAAAGGCTGGCAAAAGAAATCAGAAATCTTGGAATCAGGGCAACAGTGTTTCAGGGAAAAGTTGTCGCGAGGAAAAAAAACAAGGAAACTAGCATATCAAAATGTTTGAATGAGGTCAGCGCCGCATTACGAAGATACTAGCTCGTTGTTTTCCAAATGATCAGATGGGACGAGAATGACAAGAAACAAAGATTAAACAAGACATATCTGTCCAGACAGCGTGCTCCATGCTCACATCATTTCCCGAATACCTTAGCTTCAAATCACATTTAGGGTTTTTTTGCCATCTTGCTGAAGATTTTAAAATTTGCCTCAATGTCTTAATGTTACATAAATAATAATAATAATAATAATAATAATAATAAGAAGAAGAAGAAGAAGAAGAAGACGAAGAAGAAGAAATTAATTAATTAATTTCAAGAAAAAATTTCATCAGGTCTGGATTGGGGTTGTTGTCGAGTTGCACTGGGTTGGACTTGGACAGAAGGTTTTCAGGCTACATTCAGGTTTCAGCTATAATTTCAGACCTGAATAAAGCTCTAATTAAGACAGTTTCTAGAGATATTCCTATATGATCTGAAACATCAGTATCAGAACAGGTCACTGCATGTTTTTTTTTTTATATTGGCTATATTAAGCCTACCAACACCTCTCCTTCGATAAGCTTCAATGTAATGTATTTTCACGACTGTTGTAGAGGTGTCATTAACAGACATCTACTTCCAGCAGTGAGCCACATTTCCAGAAGGTAACAAGCAGCTTAAATGTTTAAAGTGCCGTATTTTAAAGTGAAAAAACTGGAACAGGAGATGTATATTGTTTAGTATGCAGAGCTGTATCTCCGTGGGATTGTCTGGGTTTTTAATCGGGGAGCTCAGATGGATGGTGCTCTGCTGCTGAGAGGAGACTGCTGCACAGACTACAGTGCGAGGGTGAGGAAATGGAAGTCTTCATTAACTTTCTCTCCACTCCACTACTGCAGCAAGTCTGGGCTCAGGGGAGCAGCATAGGTACTGCGGAAACCCTGCTGAACACACACACACATACACACGCACACCTACCTGTGCGCACACTGGAAGCAGTATTAAAACAACATTGAACTGTCAGAAATCAGATATCGACCGTTAAAAACATGACTTAAGACTTCAGCTACTCCTGCAGACTCTCACCGGCACCTTAACGGAAAAGACACATGAGGCTACGCTCTGCATGCAGGGCATTCATGCTGAACAATTCTAACAGAGCTAGCCACTAACTTTAACAATGCTTAAGTGTATTTGGGTCTCATTTAAACACTGTTTAATAGATTTACATAGAAATACAGGACGTTTAGCGGTTGCTTTCTGTTTTGGTTGTCACAAAAACAAGCATGCCCGACTTCTGATTATTGTCAGATAAGCTCATATATAACTATGGCCAAGGTCTGCCTATTTTGCCAGCAAAAGGCCATTAAATGGACATAAAAAATAACCAATAACCGGCTGCTGTTTCTGCGTGATGTATAAGCTCAGGTGATTTTCAAAGCAGAGCACTGACCAAAACAAACCCGGTCTCAGCGTCAGCAAACACGTGAGGATATGTTGCTAAAAAGCGAAATAACTTTTAAACCTGTTATGCTATGAACCTTTTTTTCAATTCGGTGACAATCTCTTGCTCTGTCTGTTTCCCAACGGACCGATAAAGTAAACAACAAAGTCTCACCAGTTGAGATCATGTTAACTTACTACAGATATTGAACTTTTCTGCCTAAATGTGGGTGAAGCCGAGACTAGGAAAAAAGCTGACTGCAAGTGTGTATGCACATGCACATGCACACACACAGGTGTGAGATGTCCTGCTTCCATTAAAATTCTATTAAAACCCATGGGCTTGCTGAACAGACAGACACTATAATCACAGTCACGTGCTGGACCCTCTCAGCAGCAGAGAGCTGCCTGTTTGAAATGGAAAAGCACCTACAGTGCGCTGTCATCAAACCAGTCCCGGAAACAACAGCATGATTGCCATAATCAGTTTGATTAGCAGGGCCAGCCGGTGCATTCACTCTCAGCTGCACAAATGCCTGCGTACACACACATACACACATACACCTTGGCTTATAAAACTCAGGGTGAGCCTCTCAGGTAATGTGAATAAAAGAGGCAGAGAGAAGGCATGAGAGAAAAACAGAGGGGAGAGAAAGTGAGAGAGATAGTGTAGAGAGAAAGAGAGAGAGAGACACACACAGAGAGAGAGAGAGAGAAGGTGAGCAAAACAGTGAGAAAAAAAAGAGAGATTGTGGAGAGAGCGAGAGAGAGATCCCACTGGGAGTCAGTGACCTTTGCACCGTGCGGGTGATCACGAGCCCAGGGGCCCGGCGTCTTTCACCCTCCCCCTCTTGCAGCTGCCAACGGTGCATGACGACGGTGTTGCCTAGGAGATGCCTGACTCACTGTGTGATAATGAGTGGCTGGGTAGGGGTAGGGGTGTGTGTGAGTGTGTGTATGTGTGTGTGTGAGAGAGTGTGTGTGTGTGTGTGTGTGTGTGTGTGTGTGTGTGTGGGACAGGAGAGCACGTGTGAGGAAGGGCTGAGCTATTAGCGGGCCACTTGAGATGGGTTACATAACACTGCTGTGGCTGCTGCAGTACCTGCTCACTCTCTCCACCCTGTGTACGATAATTAAAACACACACACACACACACACACACACACACACACACACACACACTCACTCAAACACACTGCAATACGTGTGTGTGCTGTGCAGAATATATACACACACCTACTGTTATACACCAATCATCCAAAACATTAAAACCACCTGCCTTATATTGCGAGGGGTCCCCTGTTGTGCCACCAAAACAGCTTTGACCCATCGAGGCATGGACTCCACAAGACCTCTGAAGGTTTACTGTGGTATCTAACACCAAGACGTTAGCAACAGATCCTTTAATTCCTGTAAGTTGTGAGGTGGGACATCCATGGATCAGACTAGCTTGTACAGCACATCCCGCAGATATTCCTCACACCATTACTGAACATTTTTGCAGTGTGGCAGGGCACATGATTCTGCTGAAACAGGACACTGACAATTAGGGAATACCATTGCCATGAAGGGGTATACTTGGTCTGCAACAATTTTAGGTCGGTGGTTTGTATCGAAGTAACATCTACATGAATGTCAGGACCCAAGGTTCCCAGCAGGACATTCCCCACAGAATCACAAAGCCTCTGCCAATTTGCCTTCTTCCCGTAGTGCATCCTGGTGCCATCTCTTCTCCAGGTAAGTGGTGCACACGCACCCCACCATGCACATGATATAAAAGAAAATGTGATTTTCCCAGGCCAGGCAACCTTCTTATATTGCAAGGTCCAGTTCTGATGTTCAGGGGTCCACTGTAGGCACTTTCAGAGGTGGACAGGGGTCAGCATGGGCACTCTAACCGGTCTGCAGATACGCAGCCCAAAATGTAGCAAGGTGTGATGCACTGTGCATTCTGACACCTTTCCATCATAGCCAGCATGAACCTCTTCAGTACTTTAACTTTAAAGGCATGGCAAAGAG
Source organism: Brycinus macrolepidotus (assembly GCA_037974445.1). NCBI lineage: Eukaryota > Metazoa > Chordata > Actinopteri > Characiformes > Alestidae > Brycinus > Brycinus macrolepidotus. The sequence continues at coordinate 13,521,443 of JBBPCZ010000019.1, read as the reverse complement.
TTTTCATCCAGGTTAATTATAGATCATTTCTATTGTTCATTAATTATAAACTGTTCACACAACAAAAAGGCTGCTGGCTTGTGTAAAATAAAAAAGAAAGAATACAGTTGGATTGTCATACTACATAGAGCCACATCTAAACACTTTCTTAGGAGTTTTGATACTCTGAAGCACACACATCTATTTAACTTTACTCAAAGCCTTACTGGTTGAACCAGGAAAAAAAACTGCCTCTCTTTTCTTTTTCTATATCTACATCTTAAGAAGACCCATCAGGATTTTCTTCTGCGATTTCTTCTTTGCAAAGCAGAAAACAAGCATGCTGAGGTCTAATTCCAGGTTACAGGTGAGATCTTTTGTTTTAGGGTTTTATATTCCAAAAACTATTCAGAGGAGAAAAGGTTTATGTCAATTCTCATCATTTTTTTTATCTTCTTAAAGCAATACATTACATAAATACTGAACAACAGCAGATGACGTGAGTGTGGGCTGTAAATCTGCCATAGTGAAGTAATTACCAGAAAAGATAATTCACCAAAGATGATTTAGTGAATGAACATGCTCAAACATTTTCATCTGATAATAAATCCGATAATACACTGTACTTATTGTATTACACCAGTTAAAGGAGAATTCCACCAATTCAACATTTCTGAATAGTTCCGTTTTTGAGGTGTAAATATTAGTCATTCAGTGGTTTGATGTGAAATAGTGCTTTGTAGGGAAACCTCCCAACCTCCCAACAAGATTTCCATTACAGTGGTGATAACAGGAAACAGGGGTCACTAAGTCTACAGTGACGATGTAGTCATTTCATTATTTTATTTATCAAAAAACATCTTTAGTAATGGTTAAATAAAAAAAACATTTCATGTAATGGTTTCCCGTGAGGTAGCTTTTAGAGACATTAAACTCTTCAGATGTTTGGGTTCTATTTTGCTGTGATTAATTCTGACGTCACATTAACTCACTCTGAATCAAACTACTTCGAATATTTTTTTAAATTTTAAATATTTAATTTTGCAGAAATGTTGAAAACTTGGAAATTTCTCTTTAGGACACATACTGAACAGCAACAATACACACTATTCACCTTTGAAGAACAGCTTTGTAAACAAGGTGCACTTTTTTACAATTACAGACTGTCCATCTGTTTCTCTGCTTCGTTTGTTAGCTCCATCTACCACATTCATTAATTGTTAGACCCCCACAGGACCACCAGTGAACAGGTATTATTTGGGTCCTGCAGGGATCCTGACCATTGATAAATGGTGTAAAAAATAAAATTATTGATAAAATGTGCTAGCAAATTATGCAGAGAAACAGATGGTCTACAGGCTGTAAGTGCAGTACAAAAGGTCACCTTCATGGTAAGTGGAGCTGAAAATTTGGACTGAGTGTAGATACCTAATGAACTGGCACATCAGTTTGTGTGACCTGTTTTAAGAGCAAAACCCACAGATGTGCCTGGAAAATCTTACAGATTCCTCATACCTCTATGTGGGGACGTGTAAATAGTGCTAACAATTAAAGAGCGAGCAAATATTCTTTCTTCCCCAAATCTGCAGGTCACACACATACACACAAGGTATACACACATTTACAACACACACACACACACACACACACACACACACACACACACACACACACACACACACACACACACACATATGCTGTCTAAAATGCACACTTGCATCCTCTAGCTACCTTCACCTTAAACAGATGTGCAGTAAGTGGAGAGAATGGGGGTCCAGTATAGTGGTGGTAAAGAACATCGGTATCTCTTTGAAAGTAAACTTTCATTTTTCTATTTTGTCTTGAGCTTGTTATTTCACTGTGCCTTTTAAACCCTGTGCCTCACAAGCTAGCAGTTAGTGGGCGAGGATGCTCACAGTTTATATGATAAGCTGTAGTCTTAGCAAACCGAATTTTAAGTTCAGACACATTGTGAGCATTTACTGTGGTCGCATCAAGAAATGTTTTGCACCGCACCTGCATTTGTACATGGCCCTGTGTCTTATTTTGTCTGATACAAATGTCTTAGACAGTTCATAGAGAAAACGTTCCCAAATATACACATTATTACAGGTCTGAAAATACACTGCTCATCAAAAGATACCTAGCTTTTCAAAATGCTTTTAAAAACCAGCAAAATTAACCTCCTTTTTTCCCCTTCCACTTAACATTAAACATATAGCTGTTTTGATTTTGCCATTTTTGGCAAAAAAATATAAAACTGAAGAAACTATTGATAAATGTACTACCTTGGGTATGATACCACTCCCCAAACATTTTATCCCTTTGTCTCTGCACTCAGCACTAAAACCTTCCAGCTGTTCAAAACACCTCTGGGCAAAAAGAGTTTCAATATGTGTTTTTGACAATAGCTTGGAAAATAAAACTGTCAAATGATTGTTTAGATACAATCTGCTCTTCATACCAAGGAAGACACTTTAATGAGCATGTGGTAAATAGTGGTTTATGTAAATAACTCTAGATATTTCTTACTAAACCGAAAACCTGGTAATAACTGGGAATGCTCTGAAATTTTGCCACTAAAATGGTTCCTCTAAAATGGTCATAAATAGCACTTTCATTTTCAGCCAAAACAATCTTTATTGACTAATTATCTAGATGGCAGATCTAATACTCACAAATAATCAAAGGAGAAGTTGATTAAAACGGCTGTTTGTTCCCTTCACTTTCAACAAAGCTGAAATTTTTGAATTAGAAAGCCTAGAAAAAACTTTTTTTTGAAGCATATGCCTCAGTCACTTGCCTCCACCAGTCAGCACAAACACGTTCCAGCAGTGCACCACCAGATTATCACTGAAACTGTCAGTTGTGGGGAATTATTTCACATTTTCTACATAAGGAAACTCCCTGCCAGTGCATCGGTGCCGTCTGTCTCCCATTTTGGAAAAGAAAAAAGCCAAAAACAACAGAGTCATAGTGTAAACAATATCCTAAAGAACTATGGAATCCATTGCCTTGGATGACCTACTGTTCTCTGCTATGGAGGATGTGTGATTTAATGGCACATACTGTAGTTTATGTACTATAATCATTTTACCAAGTTTATTGCATGCAAACTGTTTATATGAACTGTCATTTAAAATCTCAAGGTCAACCAGACGAATCCTCAACCTCCAGAAAAGGAAATCATTAATCTTTTGTCAAAAGTCTGCGGCAGAAAACTGACCTTGATCATCTGGGCCACGTAGCTCTCTGGGCCTGTGTACTCAGTGGGGTCCTTCACTCGTACCAGCACAAGGAAGTACAGGTAGTGCCACATGTTGTGCTCCATCTTAATGTGTTCCTCAAAAGACACTGTCTTGTTGTCGAACTTGTCTCTCTCCAGCCCTGTATGAGTGGACATCAACATAAACAACACTAAACTAATGCCCTTTCAGTAAGTATGGCACTTTCATTTATTCAGATTCAGTCTACTATCATGGCCATGATTCACAATTTTAACTACAACCAGAGCAGTGGCTTCCAAAGCAAGCCAACTGTAAGACAAATCAACCCTACTTATTATTCTGTTGTTATGCATTTGTTATACATGTTGTTATACATTTGCATTATGCAATAACATAAGCATTTTAATTTAATTGGCTATTAACAATTGATTACACAGCTAGTTATGTAATGAATGACAGATAAACTCTGCCTCCCCAGGTAAAGTCTGCACTTTTTCATAACACATCAGTGCAATGCATCAGTCTCTAAAACAAAACTGTACACACCATAGTTTTTCAAAATCAAGTCCTAATAAAATAGCTCCTCTTCAGCTTAACAGTTCAAATATGGTATTGACTGTAAATTTAGAATCAACACTTTCACAAATGAGAACTAATTCGTCTAAAATTAATTTTAATTAAACAGGTCTTTACAAACTGTAATCATTTTTGAGCCTCCAGCTGCTGGGATGTGTGTGTTCATGTGTGTGTGCGTGTGTGTGTGTGTGTGTGTGTGTGTGTGTGTGGGACCTACCACAGATAAAGCAGGTGGTTTTCAGGATCTCCTCTTTGCCCTGCTTTTCACTCCTCAGGTCAGCAAATGTGTCAATGATCACACCGAAGATGAGATTCAGCACAATGATGATGACGATGAAGAAGAACAGCAGGTCATACACCACACGAGCTGCAAACATAGGCTCCTACCAGAGGGGAGGATATGAGTTATAAAATAAGAAGAGGTGGGGTTCCATAGCTTATATTAGGTAAGTGCTGATTACATTGGATCACAAAAAAAAAAAAAAAAATTACTGTCTGCTACTTTGTCTAATCCATGTGTCCTACACTACACCCAGTGTGCTGAATTCAAATCTGAAGGCACATTTTGTCTATCATGTCAGGATATTTAGTTATGTATGCATCAGATCCCCATCAGAACTGTCACTTTCAGCAGAACAGAATGCAGGAGGAATTGGCCCTGGATTCTCTGGATCATGCAGTACTAGTTTAAGAGCAAACTCACAGTCAGGATAGACGAGTTTTGACTTATTCTTCTTCGGAAATCCAGAAATTTTAGTCATACAGAAACAGCCGTCTGAGTGATGATCTTTTGGCACAATAAAGGGCACAGCTTTCCTTTTGCCACTGAATCACTGAGTGAGGCCAGAGTAAAGCACCCAGAGCTGAATACAAACTATCAAAAAAACGGACATCCTCGATGACTACTTAAAGATATCAGTATACTGTTGTAGCACTAAAATTATAGATTTTTTTCCTCCAAGTTACCTGCTGACATATGAATATATTATACAACAGGCATATACACATCTTTACATACAGACACCTGCAAAGGTTTAAACACCCTCTGTCACATTGCATGTTTTGCTGATGTTCTAAGTGAAAATAAGCACACATTCTCTATAGAGAACTGCAATATGACATCTTTTCTGCATTGTTATGCGCACACTTTCTAATTACGTGCTCAGATTAACATATTGGAAGAAAACAAAGCTAAATATTTTAACAGAGAACATTATGTTTTATTTATTTCCAGTATGTCGCATTCAGCAAATAATAAGTAATTGTGTGTTAAAACGTGCAGAAATGTGTTCTCTGTAGAGGAAGTACTTATTCTCACTTTTATTTCACTAATTATAAACAAAACATGTAGTTTGCCTGGTCATTTTTCGGTCATCCAAACTTTTGCATATGCAAAATATACAATTTCCCAATATACATATAGTGTATACAAAATATATATATATATATATGTATGTATGTATGTATGTGTGTGTGTGTGTGTGTGTGTGTGTGTGTGTGTGTTTAAATACAAAATCTGCTAACAAGGTTTTTAGGGTAGTGTTTGTAACACGATTTTAATTGTAAAAGTTGTTCATTTTTGCTTCGGTGGATTGTTTAAGAGCTTTGTCTCCTCACGTCTTTTGAAGGCTTGCGGAGAATATCAGCGATACCTCCTCCGTTCCGGAGCCCATGGTTCAAAACTGTTACGATACACATGAGCAGGGTGTCACACACTCGCTCAATATAATTCTCATCCTCTTCCTTGCCTGGGGACCAAAAACACACACACACAAATGTTTTAAAAGGCATATGCTTATACATTAGTTTACCATGAAAACAAAGTCGAACAAAGCAGTACTACCTTCATCTTATATGTACTGATAGTCTAAACGAACAGGTACTGTAAGGCTTTATTTGAATCATGGCTGACTATCTGTTTCTCCATACCCAGTTCAGAAAGAAAGGCGAGAGAAAGATAAAGAATTGAACGGGATTAAAGTGGGAAAAGACACAAAGAGAGAGAGAGAGGGAGAGAAAGAGAGAGAGAGAGGGAGGGAGGGACAGAAAGAGAAAGAGAAAGAGACAGAGAGAGAGAGAGAGAGAGAGAGAGAGAGAGAGAGAGAGTGCATGTGACAGCACGTGTGGGTATCCAAAAGCACAGGTGATCTACTGAGACTCACAGGACCTCAGAATAAAGCAGCACATGAGTCATCACACACACTCAGGTCATCACCTCAGACACTTAGTAGATTTTTTTTCTGACTCTTTAGCCTCAGTGACACAAGACCACACACACACACACACACACACACACACACACACACACACACACACACACACACACACACACACACACAC
>JBBPCZ010000019.1:13491158-13511563 GCA_037974445.1 Brycinus macrolepidotus | reverse complement strand
ACACAGACACACACACAGACACACACACAGACACACACACAGACACACACACAGACACACACACACACACACACACAAAAAAAAGCATGGGCTTATTATTCAGTAATTCATCAACAGAGAAAGTGACGTTTTTCATGGAAATAAAATAATGACATACTCCTCATTTTCTTTTGCCACCACATCTCATTGTACAGGTCATCAAACTGCTGGAAGAAGTGGTTGACTTTGCTGCCCTGGTCATCCCTCTCTGTGGTGGTGAAGACTCGTACTTTGGACTCCTCTGTCAAGTATTCACAGATGCTCGGCACTGGGAACACAATCTGCTCCATACTGCGGTCATGGCGCACAATCTGAGACCAAAAAACACATCAGCTGATGAGTTCCAACCAAAGAGGAATCGGATAAAACTCCTCACACGACAGCTCTGAGCTGTCGAAAGAGTTATCAGTAATGGCTTCTCTTGCTTTCTAACGAAATTTCTTAATTTACTGGAACTGTGTGTGTGTGTGTGTGTGTATGTACCTCTATCTGAGCAGTGTGCCCGGCGTAGTATCTGAGTGATTCCTCTCCCTCGATGTCTGAATCTGTGCCAGGCTTCAGACTCTGCTGCAGTGCCTTTTTGTGCCGTGCCAACTGGAAATCAACAACACTGATTTAACACACACTACAGTCATGACACACCTCAGTTTGGGCCAAGCACCCAAATTCATCCTGCTGACACTTTCCTTTTACCCTATAAGGAAAGACCAGCAGTTCACAATCTTTGTTTTGAAGTACCCCTGTCTTGCAGAATTTAGTATTTTTTTCCTGCTTTAAACACATTCACTTGACTTCACACCAAAATCACAAGGCAGACATACTTTAAACCTTTTAGCACCTTTATTTTAGAGTTCAAAGAACCATTTTTGTAAAGATGTGAGTGAGAAGAATAAAGTTAAAAAAAACCTACATTCAATGTAAACGCTTTACACCAAATAAAAGTTTTTTTCTACAACCATATGTTTAAGCCAATAACCATTTGGACCTGCTTGGTTTTTTTTTTGAGAGAGTAAGGCCAGGGCTGAGAGACACATTTAAGTCTGAGAGTCTTGAAAGGACTATATGTAACACCTTGTTGCTACACAAAAGCTTGGACTTGGAATCCAGAGCAAAACAGATCTAACAAATATTGACAGAGCTGATGTTGTCACAACGACATTTGTAATGCCGACTCTCCCTGGCCTTGCATAACTGCAAGGGGAGGGGCTGGGAAAGAATAAACAAATACTGATCCAATTAATCCAATTAATCAAACGGAGAACAGAGCAATTCTTCTTCTAACACAGCAGTGCTGGTTGGCTAGCCACCGTGATTGAATGTGGCTGCCTTCCTGATCACCACCGGCTTACACTGACAAAACAGTGGGCTCATCATTTCCAACAGGGCACAGGAGCACAGGCCAGGGAGGGATCAATGACACCCAGAAAGAAGAACTCGGGCTCCATTCATCTGCCGCAAAGAGCTCAGCCCTTAAGAAGACAGCAGAATGGACAAACTACACAGGCTGTATCAATGCCAAGCTGATACACAGTTCCTTATCTGACTAGAGAACTAGAGACAAATGTGGCAGGAAGACTGTTGCTGTATATACAGAAATAGACAGAGCGAGAGAGAGCGAGAGAGAGAGAGAGAGCGAAAGAGAGACAGTGAGAGAGAAAGAGAAAGAGAGAGAAAGAAAGAGAGACAGAGAGAGAGAGAGAGAGAGAAAGAGAGCGAGAGAGAGAGAGAGAGAGAGAGAGAGAGAGAGAGAGAGAGAGAGAGAGAGAGAGAGAGAGAGAGAGAGAGAGAGAGATGTCCTTGAGACTGACAAATAAGAAATCTTCACTCCAATCCAGCCAGTCACTCAGCTATTCATCCACTCATCCCACGCCAAGATGATTACAATGAAACAAAAAGAGGAGCATTTGTACACATAATCATCTGTGCTGTATGTTGTGTACATATGATATAAATGGGAGAGGAGTGTGCATCTGAAAAGGTGCAATTATAAATTCTCTTCTTATCAAGTGTAGATCTAATCATGAGCAGAAATGAAGCAGCTTTAATCCATCCACTTACTCTAAGAGCAACACTCTCAAAGAGAAACGAGGAGACATTCGACTACAGAAACGGAAGCTGAAATGAACAGGGTTGGTGATCAATATACATTTTTGTAGAGAGCAATACATGCTCTGTCTTTGACCTTGATCTCCAGCTAACTTGTCTTTTTACTTCTCAAATTTGATATTGAAAAGTCAGAATTTTAGTCCAAACTTGCAATAAAAAATAATAAATCTTTCCTGGTAAAAGATGGTCCACATGAGACTCAATGATCAGCTACTGTTAAATTGTAACATACAGCTGTAATATACAGTTCTAGTATGAAATTCTAGTGCAGAGTTTCTAAGGGCACCCTGATCAAATGAAACATTTTGAGGATTTTCTAAATGAAATGGATATTTCAAAGCCTTAAACTTTAATTTCTTCAAGAAGTTCAAGGTTGACTTTGATGTACGTTTTGGATCAGTGTGTTTTAATTTTCCATCTTTTTTTTCAACAGTTCCCTCACTGTGCGACATGGCTTTCAGGATTTGTTGATTTTTAATAGAATCTTTTCTTCTCCCTATCATTTCTTCTCTCTAACATTTCCTAGGCCAACATTTGCTAATGTGTTGTTTTACTGAAATGTTTGTCTTTTGTTCTTTAAACAAACCCTTGGTGATTTTAGCCAAGGATTTCATGAGACCACAGCATTTGATTTCAAACTGCCACTGGTTTATTGTTTATTGGTTAACTTTTGTGTTGCCTACTTCAGAGGGGGACTTTTGTGAGTTAAGGTCAGTGACTCACCCTGGGTGGGGCGCCAGCCCACCGCAGGTCATGAAAATATGTCAAATTAAAGTTTGTTTCATGCAGATGTTAAATTAAATTTTCATTTAGAAAATCAACAAAATGTAATTTAACCAGAGGTAACCAAACATTCACATACAATTGTATCATTTACTGATCATTTTCACATAATTTGAGCAAAAGCCAGCACGGTATTTTACCCATGCCTTAGACATGGCACTGATTATATGATGTTTATATTCTATGACTTGTGCACAGAATACCTCATGTCACATATATATCACGTTACCACTGACTAAAAACAACAACCAGCCCATATCAATAATAACTGCACAATACAGTGATAATGAAAAAGCTCATATTAATGTCAGTCAGCTCAGTAAAGTTACTCGTTAAGAGCTAAAAGATCAGAGAATTAGACTACGTCTCTCCATCTCTCTGTCATCTCTGGGTGTGCTTTTGATACAGTGGAGACACCCGAGTCCCTGGGGCCATGTTTTTGTTGTAGCTCACGTGGAGAATGATGTAGAAAATGAGAGTGAAAAGCACTGGTTGCCTGATCCAACTGAACGCATCATAAGACAAAAGCATATGGCCACAGGCAGTGCCTCTGATGGATAAATTTAACTTGAGCAAAACAAAAAGTAATCTATGCTATCTTTCATCTCGTGGGTGTCACGTGTGAGTAAATGTATACGTATGTGCACATATGTCTATAAAATACAGAAAGAGAAAAGCTGGAAAGTGCTGGGTCATTATGAAAGTCACTAGGCGGCAGGATAAAAATACTCTGTGTCCTGTCGGGCTCAGTAGTAACAAAAAGCAGAAGTGAAACCAAACCTGACAGACAGACAAACAGAGTGAAGTGGCACCAGCAGTTCAGCAGCAGGGCATGTGAACACTTCCACAAATGAGTAACCCAAAGTTGAATAATAATGAAGAACCGAAACCTTTCTGGTTTAACACTGATAGACAGCCACAACAAAAGAGTGACTGTATTAATAATAGTCTTTAACCCTAAAGCTTTTAACTGCAGGTGTCGGGGTGCAGGCCCACACTTCAATTCCTCCCTCTCACAACTGTAAAGCTTAAACGAGAAGTGGGCAAGATAAGTAACACAATAATACACTTTTCAGACTACATCATACATATTGTTGGTAGTTTTATAACACAGAACAACACCAGCTCACAGGGGGAAAAAAACAGACTATTTGCTCTGATCAGCTATTAAAATCAACTGCTTAATATTGTGTAGGTCCCCTTTGTGCCACCAAAACATCTCTGACCCATTGACACATAAACTCCATAAGACCTCTGTATGGGCACTGTGGTATCTGGGACCAACAGAATCTTTAAGTTCTGTAAGGTGAGAGTTGGGATCTCCATGGATCGAACTAGTTTGTCCAGCACATCCGACAGATGCTTGTTTGAGATCTGGGGAATTTGGCGGCCACATCAAAGCCCTGACCAAACATGTTTGTCAAACCGTTCTTCCCATTGTGTATCCTGGTGCCATCTCTTCCCCAGGTAAGCGACGCACATGTACCCAGCCAACCACATGATATAAAGAAAAACCAGGAAGACCAGGTGCTCTTCTTCCATTGCTCTGATATGTTTATACCCATAGCAAGCACTTTCAGTGGTGGATAAGGGTCAGCATGGGCGCTCTGACTGGGCTGCGGTGAAGAGCCCCACGCGCAAGCTGAGTATTCTGACACCTTTCTATCAGCATTATTTTTTTCAACAATTTGTACTACAGTAATGGATTCAGACCAAATGGGCTAGCCTTCACTGCCCCATGCACAACAGTGAGCATCGAGTGTTCATGATCCCATCACTGGTTCACCAGTTGTCTGTCCTCAGACCTCTGTTGATAGGTCCTAAATACTGCATACTGGGAACACGCCACAATAGAGGTGCTTCGACCCAGTCGTCTTGCCATCACAATTTGGCCCTTGTCAAGGTTGCTCAGATTCCCACACTTGCTCATTTTCTTGCTTCCAACACATCAACTTCAAGAACTGACTGTTCACTTGCTGCCTAAAATACTCCACCTCTTGACAGGTCCCACTACAATGAGACAATCAAAGTTATTCAGTTCACCTGTCAGTGGTTTTAATGTTATAGCTGATCCTTGTACAGCCATAAACAACACCCAGTGTACAGTTACAGCATAAACATTAGTAACGTAAGTCAGTTATTATTTCATTATTTATTGTTATTATCAGTACTTTGATTCAGAGCCTTTTAAGTGTGCCACTACTGTTTTGCTTGTCCATGCTGGTCATCCATGCCAACTTGTTCATGAACTTCAGAAAAATATGTCACGTGTCAATTTTTTTCCCTAACACTATATGTGTTATAATATATGTTATATGTTATACAATAATAATATATGTTATAATATTGTAATAATAATAATATTGTAATAATAATAATAATAATAATAATAATAATAATAACAATAATAATCATAATAATAATCATAATAATCATAATCATAAAATTAGTGCCTAGTCCTACCTGATGTGCCAAGATGTAGATGTTGTGGCCCACATCTTTAGGAGTGATCTGATCTCCTAAAGCCTCCACATCAACCTCACTCTCCAATCCTTGTGCATAGGCCTCCTTAATCACGTCCACCTGTACACACACACACACACATACACACACACTGCATTCTTACACACAGTATATGCTTTGGGTGGCATCTGTTTAAACCGGCAGGGGATGCATTTTAAATACACTGGGAGACATACTTTCATCTCAGTCAGAATCTAAAACAATAATCTAGAGACGTGTAACTTTGTTTTTTTAAAGCCTAAGGCCATCGGACCAATCCTCACTCACCAGCTCATTGGGCCTCATCTTGTTCAGGATCTGTTCTGCATTCTCACTGTCATGGCAACTCTCCATGATGGCCAGAAGCAGCTTGGAGGCATTATTCTAGTGAAACAAGCATGTAGAATATTCAGAGGTCTAAGAAGCCTACGCTTAGATTTAATTACTGTCACATGTGCCAACTGTAAGGCTGTAAAATATACAGTAATTAAATTTATCATTAAGTACATTTACATTTACAAAATGCACATGCTCTTATCCAGAGCGACGTATATGAGTGCTACCTAGTCCAGAAGAAAACATGTCCCTCACAATAGTAAACTTTAAAATTAAGAGCTGCTAGTTGATTAAGAGATGGAGTTAGTCCTCCACCAAGACCCTGACAGATCACACACACACAAGATAATTTTTTTTTTTTTGGCATTTCAAAAAAACATGAAGTAGGAAACTCATTTCACATAAAATGACAAAAAAAGCCTCTTTTACACTGAGCATAATAAAATGACAGTGCGTAAGCACTGCAGTACCTTCAGTTCCAACACAAGGTCCATTCTGTTCTTTCCCAAGGGCTCAATGGGGTTTACTATGAGCGCGATAATGATGTCAATGCCATTGGATTCGTGCTTGGCTATGCATGACTGAATAGAAGAGGAAAGACATTTACAAACACCTTCACCATCACTGGAGCTTGGAACAAATATATGTTACATTCAAACCAAAAACTAACAAGACTGGTTAAAATGTGATTTAATTATTACAGTCTTATTATCTCTGGACTGGCTACCTGGTTCTCGTGGCAGGGGCCCTGGCAGTATTCAGTGATGGTCTCTAGTGTCTGTCGAACCAAGTCAACATTCCTCTCATTAATGTAGAGGCCCAGAAGTCCCAGACCTCCAGTGGTGCTACCACAGATACAGTCCAGGAACTGCAGTGTCTCACACACCAGGTTGTAGTTAGTTTTGTTGTTCTGGTCCCGAAGGAAATTCTGTGTAAATAAGTAGAGACTGAGGTCAGGATGAGCAACTCACCATCACTTTTCACATAACTGCCAAACATAAACTTTCCTCAGACTAAAACACCGCAGCACAAAATGTTTGCCTCTCCGCCACTTCTTCCTTTGTAGCTCAATGTAGACGGTAGACGTCTATTTAACCCTGCAATGTTCCCCCATGGAGTTTATGTCTTGAAAAGCCTCGTCTTACATTTTGTTTCATTTTTTCTCATTTGCAGCTCACTGAAGTAAGCAGAGGAATTCCCAAATTTTCAGTCGATGTCACATTTGTGTTCACAGGTAAAAGAGGATATTTATTTTCATACATACTGTCTTGTTTAGCAGAAAGAAAAAACAATAAGTTTTGTAGCCACATGCTGTGTCATGTTTCTTAACTCAAAATAAAATGAATGTACATTAGCTGTCTACACTCAATGTATTGAAAGTAAAAATTATAAAAAACTCAATTTCATAGAACATTTTTCCTACAAATGAAATCTTAACAAGCCAGAAAATCTTGAAAAGAAATAAGAGATCTTGTTTTTCATGTTAAGAACAACGGACTTCACTATGTAACATAAATAATCTAGTTTTTAGAAACTTTTTTTGAAGTTGAAATTAGAAAATTAGAAAATTTTGAAATTTTCTCACCAAACTGGCAGATAATTTTGCTCGATTCTAGTATCTTTCTTGTTTTGTTTTTATTGTATTTATTTTTTACAAAGATTTATTTGCAGTGTAGAGTTCCAAGTGTGTTACAGACGGGTGACGAGGTTCAAGAGCAATAAAATAATCGAAAGTTAAGTCCAAAAGGGTGGCTGGTGAGCAGGGGTCCCTACCCTATTACACTTCTACTTTCAAAGTGGGTGTAATGTGTGCTCTCTTTCCCGTTTTTTATTAGGATCCATGCTGATGCAGTTTGAACAAAAGAAGGATGAACTGTTTTCTTAGGAAGTACAGTAAAGAGTGCATTACAATAGCAAATGCATGTACAGGTTTCTCTGTATTACTCTATTATTGAATAGAAAAGCCCTACTTTTAGAAATATTTCTCAAAAGATAAAAAGCCCCTTTAGTGACTTCTTTAACATATGGTGTCATAGATTTGCTATGTTGCAAAATGTAGCAAAACCAGCCTTTTCTGAATTTTAGTACCATGAGTCAATTTTTTCAGTTTCTTTAGTTGTACAAGATTGTGTGACATCCACTAAAAATATACCTATCCACTGAGAATTCTAAATAATTATATAATGTAAATTGAATGTATGGTAACACAATAATAATACAGTATACATTTTAAGCATGTACAGATTGCTCCAGTACTGATAAACTGATACTGATGTACTGATTCTGGCTGGCCAGTAGCTGAGTCTGACATTGCTCTACCTGCAGGTGCCTGTTGTGGTTCTCACACAGCAGCTGTAGAAAACGCAAGATGGGCTTCATGATGGTAATGGCCTGACTCATCTGGACCTCCTCCACTTCCTCCTCCATTTCCTCCCCACCCGACCCCGCCACCTCCAGGTCTGGGTCACCCTCCTTGCGAAACACGCTGTAGGCCCTGGAGGTGGCACAGGAAGCATCTTTAAGCTGGCCCCGCATCTCCTCTTTCAGGTGAAGGGAGTCTCGGCCTGCAAGAAAAGCATGAGTCTAAATGATTTACTGTTTTGAAGCTAAAAGGGTGCAGAAATGCTCCTGTGGAAGAACACCTGACATATAGGTTGATGTGGACAGTGTGAACAAAACCCAATATTTTCAACATAAGCCCTTCAACTGTAGCCATATTATTAAGTTATTAATCTTAAGACATATTTATTCACCTGTTTATAACACTAAGAATTGCATGACACAGTGACCATCTGAATAATAGTGCTGTTTTATGTACCTATGAGAATCTGAAGTGTGGGCCTACATACAGACTTTTGCAGTTTAATTAGTTAACCCAATTAATTGCTGAAGATAATTCTTTAACAGATAAAATACAATTTAGTTGGAATGTGGTCACTTTGCTTTCAATCCTGGACAATGAAATGTCCTTGAGACAGCCGCAAGCCACACACAGCCTACCCAGTTTTTCTGTACGGAGCGCTCCTATATACGTGAGAAGAAAATGGCTGAAAACCTATAAGCACTAATTTCAGCAGACATACACATGCACACAATATTGGAAAAGTTGCTGTACCACTACCTTAGGTTGCTCATCTCATTAAGTCCCCTTTAATTCAATACACAGTGCCCTCCAGCATTCCATTGCAAAATTGTGTTGACTTACACAAATCAGGGAATGGATCCAAGGCACTGACTCCAAACACTGAAGGTGGCGTAAAAATAAAGATGGCTACAGAGAAAAGCACTTAATACCAAGAGTTAAACACGGTGGAAGATCTGTGATGTGGGGCTGTTTCTCCTCCAATCGCCTTGGCAGTGCTGTTCACATACATGGCATTATGATTTCCAGGAACAATCAGGGGATTTTAAATTAAAGTATAGCTGCCTCTACCGAGAAGCTAAAACTTAGTCATAGTTGGATTTTCTAGCAGAACAAAGGTCCAAAGCACACATCAACGTCCACTCCAAAAAGGCTGAATGAAAAGATTGCACAAGACAAGACCCAGAGCTCAGGCTGAAAATCCCAACAATATAACATTAAAGGAAAAGACTCCATGTTGTTATGTTGGCAAAAGGGGGTTGCACAAAATACTAAATGAATGGGGTACCAATATTTATGACATGTTTTTCATAATAAAATGTATTTTGTGATCAACTGTGACTTTCTCCTTGTGGTAATGAGCTCATGTGGAATTTGATAATCATTAAGGGGAATTTTCATCAGGCTTTTCACTCATATTAAATAAGGGTGCCAGTGATTCTGGAGGGTACTGTACAGTATAAACAAACCACCCTCAGTCACAGATAGAAATCCTATTCTTTACATTCAAGAAATGATGAAAAAAAACTGTCCTTAGAAACTCTGAGGCTGGCCCTCACCCGACCTTGTGATGTAGGATGTTCAGCAGGGAGTGAAGGGGAAACAGCCCTTCATCGAGCCTGGTGCTCAGCTGCTGTGCCTCAAGCCTACAATACTCAGGCATGATGAGCACAACGTCCTTACTTTTTTTTTTTTTTTTTTTTTTAGAGATACACTGATCATGTGATTGGTTGTGTACTTGGGATGACTCTATACTTTGGTGTTAGTACTGTAAGCTAAGCCATGCTCCATTTTAGATTTATGCTTTTTACCACAGAAGACTGAATCCATAATATAAAGTCAATTTTACATGAATCTGAACATGCTATAAAGCTTCTACCAAAAATAAAAACAAGACTTTTTTACCTTTAGATTCGTTATCCATTTCATTAATGCTACAACTTGCTGCTATAAAAACAATAGCTAACAATTTATGACTTGCTGCAATCTGACAAGACTTATACTAAAGTGTACCTTTGTTTTGCCACTGACCGACTGTGCAAGCCAAACACTCTCTACTGATCAATTCATGCTTTATGAGCTGATGAATGACTTCCTGATTAGTCACTGGCATCTACTGAGCCTCAAGAGGCTACACAAAAAAGCTGCTTATAGACATCAATGAACACCCCCACGCACAGCAGGTAGAGTACGTCATCAGTAGACCGATCCACTTTAGGCCAATCCCCTTTACCCAGCATGAAGTAACACACCCAATGTTTGAACATGTCAAAGTAATGCTCAGCCCATCAGTAAATCTTTACTGATGTGTTGAAGGATGTACTAGAGATGAGGGGTGAGTGTGAACTGGGGCGAAGAAGCTAATGGACTGGTCAGAGGTGGTCCACCTTTCTTATGTCTGACGCTGGACACTTCACCCTCCTCCTCTCGCTTTCGGCAGCTGATCTCGAACATGTTGACGGAGACAGTGGAGCGGATTTCCTTCTGAGCCAGCTGCATACGGTCAAAGAAAACCTTGAAGAACTTCTCAGACTTCTTCTGCTTGTGGAGCTGGCTGTAGAAGGAGTTCTGCAGAAAAAGAGAAAGAGAGGGGGTGGGGACAGGGTGGGTGGAATGAAAGCCTAATAACCAAATAAGTTATGAAATATAATAACTGCAGGGAATATGTGCAGTGTTTGCACAAGCAGTGTGTGTGCACAGACCTGTGTTTGTGTGTTTCCACCCCGCAGCAGGGCAATACCCAATAGGATGCTCTCTTCAAACACACGGTCGTTCTTGGTGCTAACGATGAGATCGATGACCAACTCTGAGGCTCCCACACTATCCAACAGACACTGAATATCAACCACAGTTGTGCCAGGCTTATCCGAGTCCTGCCCTGGAGAGCCAACTACACACAAACACACAACATTACAGTTATGAGAAGCAAGCACTGACCCACTGTTGATATTATCATAGTGTTAATGTCAATAATACTGGAACTGAAATGAACCCTAAACTGATTAAACGATCCTAAGTATAATAAAGCTTGCTTAATCCTGCCTCAATATTTTACTGTATTGTGTTAAGTCATTTGATATATGTATGCACAAAACATCATTTGACAATCAATATCGCAATACACACCTTCATGATTGTGAAACTGCCAGTGTTTACAATAAACAATAAGCAACGAAATGAAGCTTGTGCCTGTTGACAATATTTACCATTGTGGAAGGCAGATATCATGTCTGTACACAAAGCTAGCTGTATACTCCAACTTCAGGCCTCTGGGAAACACTGACATGTCTCAGCTCTCAAAAAATTTTAGGCAAACTGGTCAACCTTAGGTGAACTGGCCTCAGGCTAAACAGCCTCAAACACCACAGAATCAGGCAGTAAAGTTTATGTAACATTCGTAATTACAATCTTTCTTACAAGATTACAGTTTTGCGCCTGAATTAAAGATGACGATATACAGCTTTTACTAAGCTGCTCTATAATTATGCTCTTTAATTTGACAAAGATTATCGCTTCCTTGTGCACACTGAAGCCAAGGATCACATCGCCCAAGCATTTACGCCTTTAAGACCCAAATTATACAGCAAGTATGACAAAAAGATGATCATGCAAACATAAAAAATAATCAACCAAATGTTTTAAATTGTTTAGAACTACACTTTAGTAGGCACGGATTCTGAGGAGAAACACTGAAATATTAAAACTGTGTGTGCAGTTTTATTTGTGTATTAGAACACATGCACATACACTGATGAGCCAAAACATTATGACCGCCTACCTAATAAGCAGTTTTTTCTGCGTGTGCTACCAAAATAGCTCTGATTGCCAAGAAATGGACTCAATAAGGCCTCTGAGGACTCTCTGTGGTCTCTGGCACCAAGACATTAGCAGAACCAGAACATCCCAGAAATGCGTGATTGGAATGAGATCCTGGGAACATGGAGGCCCGGGCAACACCCTGGTTTCCTCAAACCATTTCCGAACAACATGTGTAGTATGGTAGAGCTCATTACGCTGCTGAAAGAGGCCAGTACCACTGGGGAACATCATTATCATACACGGGTGAACCTGGTTTAAGTAGGTGGCACACATTAAATTGATGTTCACTTGACTACCCAGACCCAGAGTTTCCCAGCATAACTTTGCCCAGAGCATCACACTGTCCTTGCCACAGTGCATCCTGGTGCCACCTCTTCCCTAGGTAAATGGCACACAGATTTCCAGCCTTCCACCTGATGAAAAAGACAAAAAGGCTCATTGAAACAAGTGATCAGATGATTGCTTCCATCTGATCTGCAGCGTGTTGCTCCAATAATGATACTGTGTCAGTATGAGCAGCAATCCTGGCACAGAGTACTGGTTTCTTCACTAGAGAATACTGATGTAATGCTAGAATTTAGTCTAGGGTTAGCCTTAAGCAGTTGCCAGCTGCGATTGTGATCCCTCTCACACTGCTGTGGTGCAGCCCCCGCTGGTCAGCTGCATCAGACGATGACGCTGTCTCAGGGTCTAGTCCTTGGATCAAGCTGAGAATCTGCTTGACAGCTGCTACTGACAGGATGAATGACTGTAATATTCCAGCAGTGTCAGAAGTGTGGTACCTGGCACCAAGTCGAGGATGAAAGCACAAGTGTATTAGTTGTCTGAAAGAAATGACTTGAGAAATCTGGACACGAAAATAAATTTAGCAGTGTCTTTGCTTCTTCACTGAACCTAGAGAACCCAGTGTGTGCTTATACTGCGTGCCATAGGCTGCTGGGGTCAAGGCCTGGTCCATTACCTGACATGCAACTCCAAATAATATAAATGAGCAGCAGTCCTCTTCAATCACCTTTAGATGCTTCATTATAACACAAAAGTTTCAGCATCATCTCCTTGGCCAATAAAGATTCAGGACTCATCACTGAATAACACTTTCATCCAATCATCTACACTCCATGATTGATTCTCTTTAGCTCACAGCCACCTTGTTTTTTTCTGTTTGGGTGCTAGTGATGGTTTTCCTTTGACTGTTCTGGTTGTAAATGCCATTTCATTCAGCTCGTTTCTTACAATCCTGTCGTTAACACTGCCTCCTGTTTCCACCGTTTTTTTCGTTTTGTTGTGCATTTTCTGTTTTGAAGGCATCTTGCTTTGAGTTTTATATCCTGATGCTTTGCCAACTTCTCTGGTTTTCCTGTGTGTTTTCCTGTTATAATCTTTTCACTTTGTTTATCCTTGCCCTAAATTTTACACACAGCTGACTGGGAACAATCAAAGTCTTTTGCCACACTCCGTGTCGACTTTCCTTCTTGAAGGACTTTTAAGTTCTCCGTTGTTTCAATTCAGTTCAAACAACTCTCTTATCGGGGGCCACGCTTCCTTTCAATTAGCCAGGTCCAACTGCCCGTTAAGGTCTGCAAGCAGTCTTTTAACTACAGACTAATTTGCATTTTTAGATTTGAGACGTTATTTGTCTTAGAAATGCAATTTTTTCCCACTACTTGAACAGGAAAAAATGTGCCATTCATTATAATAACGTAATTTCATTTGTTCGAGGTATGCCAGAAAGCCAAAATGTCTTTCCTGTGCAACAAAAATTGCTTTGTGTCACATCTGTGATTTGTTTATTTGCTATGAAGTAGAAGAGCTGGGTGAACGTCTTCTAAGTGTGGCAATTCCATCATTTTTGCCAGGGGTGGTATTGCAAGTTATTTCATATATGAGAGAAAGAATTTTTCTTTTTTAGGAGGCTGTCAAAATATTTTGGGGCAATTATGGGACAGCCCAGAAAAAAAAAAACCAGAAGCTCTGATGCAGTAATAATAATTTGTCCTTATGCACTTGTAATGTACAGTTATGAGTGCAATTATGCACATACACATCACTATCATATACTGCAATTTGAGTAATCCATCTAGATTTCAAGACTGATTATCTTATTCCAGGAGCCTTCAACAGCAAGGGACCCTGTGAGCGCTCAGATGCATCTTTCTCACTGTCACTCCCAACACCGGGGCTTAAGAAAATACCACCCCTGCAAATGAGTCACTTATCATTCAAGCAAAACTGTTTGGTCTAGTTTTGTAATGTGTTCCTTTACCACATAGACAACAGAGTTATTTCCAGGGATGGCACCCCTGCTCTCAACGCACAGTGAATATTACAGAATATTACCTAACTCAGCGAACAGTAAACAGTACCTCAGGTGTTGAACAGAGCTAAACACACATACAGGGAACATGCACAAGCTGCTGCAGGCTCTTTAGGAGTGACTATGTACAGTGTGGTTGAACAGTTACAGTGCTAAAAAGTGCAGAATAGCTATCTCTGATATTGCCTGTAGGAGTATTCTAAACACAGAATTTAATTTCTAAGTCCCCTAAAGAGACTTAAATCAGTATGTAACACTGTACAGCATGAACTGTTTTCAAACTATGGTAAACAAAAATATTTCAGAAAATTCCCACATGTGACCATAAGTGAACTTTTAAGCATCTTGGATGTTGTGATATCATACATTAATACCACATTCATTGCTTCTAGCAAAGATGAGATCTAGAAACAGCTTAGACTCTCAGGAAAAACATGTCTCAGCTTTCGTATAATCTGATATCAGGCGACACATCCTCGGCCAAAATAGCATCAGGCTAAGTAGCCACAGGCAGAGCGGCCTTGGGTGGTGAAGCTGGTGTGTCATCTGCGTTTGCGTTCTTTCTATCTAAATTAATTGCAGTGTTGTGGTTTAATTAAACATGACAATGCACTGCAACCACAAATTTACTGAACTATGCTATTATTATGTTCTTTTATTTGACAAAAATGAAGCTTCAACTACAATGCTACTACTGGGCTTGCTTCCACAGCTATCTTAGAATTAGAGATACAAAATTACTGGACGAGAAACTGTGGAAATCTGTGGGTATTAAAAGTAAAAGGCAAAAATATGAGGGCCAGACACAGCTGCTGAACTTCATGCCTGGCTGATTTGCCCCGGCAGACAATCGCAAAAGGTCTCCCAATATCATGGTGATCTAAAACAACTGTCTTTCTAGGTTATCCTGTGGTCTGGGGCAACTATAATCCAATCTTCGGCTCTCGGATCTGCACCCAGGACAGTTGGGGACGTCTTGATTGACAGCCCCAAATGTTAAACATATTTAATATTTACTTATTTAAGTATCCTGTAGTGCGGTGTGGATGTAATTTCCCCGGTATGAAATGCAATTTTGACGTTGTGTGTGAAAGAATGTCATCCATTAAGCACTGAGCTGAACGGAGGCTGTCAGTGCGTGAAGAAGTTCCACGCACGGCGACTAAATCAAGAGCTAGATGTACTACAGAGGAGGAGCAAAACTTGTTAAATAAACTTACAATTTTTCCTGTTAAACATTCCGCTTGGTTTTCTTCACATTCCACCATGACAATTACATCATTGTCATTGACCATGTTTGTTAAGATCAAAAGTCATGTTAGTTAATGAGAAAGGATCGAGACTCTTGATTGTGCACATAATCTGATAGTGTGTGGAGTTTCATTACAGCGGGGATCTTGTAGTCTGCAGACTTGGATGATTAGGTACAGCCAAGGACAAAAAAATGTTAGTGAAAAATGTCACCTTCAACATTGTTTCAACATTTTTTTTTTCTGAAGTGTGGGCCACGCATAATGAGATGAAGATGTTAGTAATGACTAGTATCCGGTCTGAATAAAGAAGAAGTGAAATGCAGCCAGAATTAATGTCATTAGCTTTTGAATGTGTGTTGGATGGGGCCCTGTACCTCCAGGGGACGAGCCACCCCCACTGCCATAGTCCAGAGCCTTGGAGTGGAGTCGCTGGTTACCAAAGTAGTGCGTCAGCATAGTCTTCCTCAGTGCATTGCTCTGCAGGGGAGAAAGGGCATTTAAGTTCTCCAGCACATCAAATCTGGTATAAATAAAAGTAAAAAAAAAAAAAACATTTCTAAAGTGAAGTGAGAGTGGGTTAAGTTCACTATATGGACAAAAGTATTGGGACACCTGGCCATTACATCAACAGGAACTTTAATGACACTGCATTCAAATACATAGGCTTTAACATAGATTTGGTCTCCCCTTTGCCACTAGAACAGCTTCCACTCTTCTTAGAAGGCTTTCCACAAGATTTTGGAGTGTTTCTGTGGGAATTTGAGCCCATTCATTCTGTAGAGCATTTATGAGGTCAGGCGCTGATGTTGGACGAGAAGGCCTGGCTCACAATCTCCATTCCAGTTCATCCCAAAGGTGTTGGATGGGGTTGAGGTCAGCGCTCTGTGTGGGCCAGTCAAATTCTTCCACACAGAACTCATCCAACCATGTCTTTATGGAGCTTGCTTTGTGCACTGGGACACAGTCATGCTAGAATAGAAAAGGTTCTTCCCCAACACTGTGTCCACAAAGTTGGAAGCATGGAGTTGTCCAAAATGTCTTGGTAAGTACAGGGCCTAGCCCAAACCCTGAAAAACAGGTGTGTCCCAATACTTTTGCCCATATAGTGTACATAGCTATTTGAGTGTATAGCTCAATAACAAAGCATTTCTGTGACATTTCAGTAACAGCAGCCTTAGCGCTAAATGTTTGAATCTGGGAAAGAGTAAGCGTATGGTGCAGAAAATGTCACAGTGATTTTAAATAAATAATGCCAATTGATGGTTTAAAAAATATAATTACATAATCAGAATTATATAACTAGTGCTATAATTGTATAAGACTAATACAGTTTAATGTCTAACTGATCAGGAATCCTATATGGTGCAGTTTTCTTTCACAGAAAAATAGCTTTATTCATAATGTTTACTAGACATAAGCATAACAGACACAGTTCTCATCCCTGAAAAAAACGCTGCTGTTGTTGCTGCTAATTCAGTTCCTCTTGATCCAAAAATCTAAATGTAACTACAGATTCACAAGACAGAGGCAGGAGTAAAGATGACTTCTAATCGATCAACTGTGATCCATGGCTTCTGAAAAGTCTTTTAGACGAAACAATTTGACACTCTTCACATAACACACGGCAGGGGTATAAAGGAGAATAAATAGTCAGATGAAGAATGTCTGTTCTAGCAGAATACTTACAGTGTGAGCAGATATATTCAAACCAAGACAGCTTAAATGACTAGTATGGCAAAAAAAAAAAAACCATTCACTTTACTGCTTGCCCCAGATGTAGCTGACCAATCAAGACATGTTTGAACTTGATCATTCATCTAAATTCATCCTCAAAACTTCTCGACCTCCTCAAATAACATCCAGCTTTTCATTAAGGTGGTGCAAACTCACAGATGTGGTTTAGGACACTGTGATTTACTGTGTGCTATAAAAATGAACAGATGTTCACTGCTACAGATAGCCAGTTTAGACGACATCAGGGCCGGAAAAGACTAAACTGGGATCAGATCCACCACATTTACGACGGTCATTGTTTCTAGATTAGCACCCCTGCTCCTGATGTGGTTTGTGGAAACAGGGCCTGTTGCCTAAAACAACTGCCTGCAGAACTAAGCTACACAATGAAGTTTTGCTCATTTGTAGCTCGTTAAGACACAATGGTTTCTTAACTATATCCATAAGTCCGTGCCATCTTAACAAAGAGCTAGATGAGGGTTGAGAGAAACGTTGGTAATATATTTGTAGAAACGATCTGAGTGAGTTTTGGCTTGCATTTATTTATTAGTATTTATTAGCAACTTTTCTTTTGTAGCTCCAGTTCTAAACTAAAGAAGTAAAATTTGGACACCACACGTCTTGGTTGACGGACAGCATCTGGGTTTAGTTGTAACTCTGCACAGATTTTATTTCCTGTGATGAAAACCCTTAATTAATGAAACAAATAAATCTGCTGAAGCACTATACCACAAACAAAATCAATATGAGCATTCTAAGTAGATTTAATTATGTTCCCATTTAATGACTCAAACCTGTAGCAGCGACGAGACAAGACAAATATGATGAAGAAGCAAAGAGATGAGACAATTATAGAACAAAACTAATCTATAAAAAGTAGTGAAATATGTGGCAGATTATGTCCCTACTAAGGATTTGCAGTTGTGAAAACCTGAGAAATTTACTTGTATTGTTGAAACCCGTTTCCATGTTTCAGTCTTGATATATATATAATCTGTAATACATACATAAATAATGTGGCCTGGGCAAAATTACTAGCACCTGCTTGATACATTTAAATAAGTTTCTCAAATAAAATAGAAAACAAATCCAACAAATCCAATCTGTGCTTAACAGTGTTCACATGAATCAACCAATAGGCCCCACGGCGGCGCAGTGGGTTGGGGGTTTGAATCCGAGTCCTGGCCATGTGTGTGTGGAGTTTGTGTGTGTGTGTGTTTGTGTGTGTGTTTGTGTGTGTGTGCGCCTCGCGTCCCGCTCAGGGTGAGTGCCTGCCTAGCGCTCGGAGACCCCGGTCATCGGAGAGTATCAGAAATGTCATCTGAGAGTATCAGAAATGCTTGTATCAAAAACCATAAGTCCAAAGGCTACAAGGCAATCACCAAAGATCTTCAAATCCCTTTTTCAGCAGCTTGTAATGTTATCAAAAAGCTTCTTTCTTAAAACCGTTAAGACGCTTCCAGGATGTGGCGCTAAGAAGAAAATCAATGACAGAAGTCTGCAAAGGTTGGTGCTAGCTATGGAAAAAACACCATGCAAGACATTTTAAGACTGAACCAGGATGACCTGGAGCAGTCTGGTGTGGTGGTTTCAGCCTGTACCATAAGCTACACTCTATACCAAATAGGGCTCCATGGCCGAAGGCCAAAGAGAAAACCACTATTGACTGAAAGTCAATAAAAGACAAGACTCATTTTTACAAAAAATATTCATAGATAGGACACAGTCTTTCTGGGAAATCAAACCCATAGAGAAAATTTAGTATAGTAAAACATGGTGGAGGTTCTATCATTTTGTAAGGCTGCTTTGCTGCCTCTGGTACTGAAGGCATTGAATGTATCAAAGGAATGATAAAATCTAAGGATTACCAAGGCACTTTAGAGCAAAATGTGTTTCCCAGAGTCAGAAAATTAGGTCTGAGGCAAAGTTTTTAGCAGGACAACACTCCAAAGCACACATCCAGCAGCACAACAGAATGGTTATATATATATAATTTAAACAGTTGTAACTGCTCCAAATACGCTACAGCAAAGGCTTTGGAGACCAGCAGACCAGACAACTGCAGGCTACCCACTTCCCTGAGGGAGAGGTGACAAAATGTGCTAAAAAAAAAAAAGAAAGGGAGAGAGAAAGAGTCAGGTGGGGGAAGTGAATTGGCAAAGAGAGTGGGAGTGGGAGGGAAAGAGAGAGAGAGAGGGAAAGAGAGAGAGAGAGAGAGAGAGAGAGAGAGAGAGAAAGAGAGAGTGTTACATAACACCTGGTGGTGACTTGCTGAGAGAGCACGAGGAAAGCAGGCAGGGGGAGAGAGAGAGAGAGAGAGAGAGAAGGAAAAAGAGAGAGCAGGGTGGTATGATTCAACCCCACTCCTCTTTCACATCCTCTCATCCCTCTCTCTGCCTCTTGGCTGAAGATAATAATCATTACAGTGAAACATACATCAGTTTTTAAGGTTTTAAAATGTTCGAGATGTCTTTTTGGACTTTTTCCTTTGTATTTAATTACTCAGAAGTAACTCAGATTTCTCACTTATGTAAATCTACTTAAATGTACCAACACATACGACTTTTATCTGCAATAAACTGCATGAGAGGGAATTTTAATTTCAGTTATGGTTGCATAATTGCCAGTGAGAGCAGAGTGTGTGCGTGTGTGCGCGCGCGTGTGTGTGTGTGTGTGTGTGTGTGTGCGTGCGTGCGTGCGTGCATAGAGTTGGCTGCTGTCCATACGGGGCCATGTTGTGTAAGAGAGTCGGGGGATGGATGGACGCCCCCCTCTGGAACCACTCATGGACACGGTCAATGTGTTACTATGGAGACCGGCGAGGAGGACATGGCCTTACGAACCCTCCTACACTGGGCCTCCGTTTCAAACACTAAACACATACATGTCAGAAAGAGCCAAAGCTCTGCGGCAAACACCTGCAAAGTGGAAGGGCAGAATGCCAATTTACCCCCCCCCACACATACACACTCTCTCTCTTATGTGCACGTGATACTTATGTTCCCGCTCTCTTTCGGTAAACACTCCGTCTCATCAGCAGTCAGCACAGACACGCGTCTGCTTCCACTGTCTGGAAGAGTCCACCACACACACACACACACACACACACACACACACACACACACACACACACACACACACACACACACACACACAC
>JBBPCZ010000019.1:13469799-13482996 GCA_037974445.1 Brycinus macrolepidotus | reverse complement strand
ACTCAAAGTTTACGTATCCATCTAGCACCCTCTTCTGGTGGCTGCTGTCACCGTGGCAACCACAGAGCTGCAAGACCGACCTCTGGAAAAACTCTCCAGCGTCCTTCACAAATCGACCTGCTCAAACACACTGCTCTGACTCATCAGTTAGCCGCAGTAAACTTTACTGCTACCACACAAACCATAATGCGATTTGCTACCTATACCACGTATTAGGCAAAGCCAGGCAGACATTGTGTAGCATGCTATTTTTCACAGGTTGCTGTGTGCTGGATGGATGGTGTCAGTACTGATCTACTGTGCTAAACGCTACAGAACTGACTCTCCCCACAACTTCCCTCAATGAAACAGCAATGGAAAATAAACCCATTTGTTATATGTAGTCATGTAACTTTAATTACATGGAGCCAGTCAAAAGTTTGGACACATCTAATTATTGTTTTTGATAAGTAAATGATCAAGTGTCTGTTAAGGTTAACAGAAGTGATGGACAACTTTAGCTAGTAAATGTTAATTAGGCCAGAACTTCTCTCACACCAAGCCAGCCCTTGAGGGGAAGTGACTCACAGATGCTGCTACTGCCTGCTCAGGTCATATAATTAAGATTTTCTTGTCAAGCGTACAGATTACTGCTGTAGTTCAGTTAGTGTGAGGACTCAATAGTTGTTTGGTATCACAGGGGGCTTATAATCACTACACTAGCAAGCCCACTTTCTAGTCCTGAGCTATTTTAGTTATCACTTCATTATTTATTCAGCTATGCAAATAATATTATGTTCACCCATGAGATACTAAAGAATAAGAAGTACAAAGAACTTGTACCATGTATTTTTGTTGTGTCCACAGATGTTTAAAAGAATTTTGTCCTGCCACTGATCAATGCAGCAAATTTAGCAGGAGTAACGTCCCTGCCTGTTTTTGGCACCTGAAATTTACTGAAACACCATGGAACTACGTCACTGTTCAGCAAGAGTGAACAAATAATTCTGTTCTGGAGTGAAAGCAAAAATATTAAAGGTGGAATACAAACATACTTGTTTTCAAAATTTACTTAAGCATTAGAAGTAAAAGTACTGTGAGTTATTGCTGTTTAAATATTTATTCAAGGTTCTAGCACCAAAGGTGCTGGAACCCTACTGAAATCATTAGGATTTTTCTTCTTCCTCTTCTTGTTATTATTATTATGATTCGCCACTAAAATGGTACGAGGAGCAAAGACTAAAAACGCCAAATTTCAAGGAAAGGTGCAGAATGCCCACCACTGGTCAGGTACATTAAGGGACCCACACAGGTCTAATGGCGGTGCTGCAAAAAAACAATTTGTGTCTGTGCTCATAACTCCTGAACTGTAAGAGACTACATTATTTCTACTTTTTGCTCATTCATGGAAACCAAACCAAATTGCAATTTAGACCCTTAAGCTCTTCCAACAAAAACTGGTTCAATTTTGCTTATTAAACAAAACCTCCTTTCACCAGCTAATCTTCAAGGTACTGCTGTCAAAACATCAAAACATTCACAAGAGTCTGATTATTAATAAATATCAAAAACACACTGAAATTGGTAAATAATACTGATACAGTAGGGTAATGAATCCTTCCAACTAAGAGAACAGTCGACATAAACATTTAAATCTTTCGAACACTTTTGAAAATGAGTGGTACTAAGAATTACTCGAATAACTAAAAAATTAAGCCAGTTGACGTCTGCCCAATACTGGTTAATTGTTCTGTAATTTTAATAGTACTTGTAGGCATTCTCTAACAACCTATGACATTAAACCAAATGAGTCCTGCTGTGTTTATGCTTTCGAAAAGACTTTTCCAAAGTTTTTCTTTTCATGCTGTACACTGAGCCTGATGGTTCTCTAGAAGATTTTTCTGTGGAGTCTACAAATAAGTAATCATCAAAAAAATGTGCTCGTCTGCCAGATCAAACAATCTTTTCTCTTGTGGTTGAGGTCGTGATTAAGTGGTAGAACGCTCGTCTGTTTCGTGCAAAGTTTTGAATTCAAATCCAAACTTAACTGGACTTTCAACTGCTGGCCTTGTGGGCTGTGTTTTGCTTGGATCCCTATGATGACCACGTGAAGCTATATTTTCTTTTCTTTTATATTATTTTGATAAACAGTTTCTGTTAAGGAGACCTTTGTTGGTGCAGACATGAAACACTGAATTAGCTAGTCATGTTAGCAGCCGCACAGGTCTCCGTAACGGACACTGTAACTGACGTAAGCAAATATAAACAATTTATTTTCATTTTTCGTTATGTAATATTACACCAAGAGTATTTCTACTTTTACTCAAGAACAGAAGTATTATGCTTTGTCCACCCTTGATTTTCAGTGGGTTTTGAAATATGCATTACACCGGGGATGTCAGATTCCTGTGTCAGAAGAATATAGCACTGCAGATAACACTCTACCTCATTTAACCACCTACTGCAGCTCATTAGTTTGTTTCTAAGGCATTTATAAGATCGTTTGGTTTGTTAGAAGAGGGAGTACAATAATCTCTGCAAGGTGCCTTTGACACATCTGATCTAGGCCAGGGCTTCTCAGTCTAATTCTGGAGTACCAGTGCCCTGCATACTTTAATATTTTATATAAAAAACTATACAGGCCAGTGGTATCCCAAAACTTCTGTTAGTTAATAAATTATTCATTTTATAAGCTCTAGGTTGTAGGTTGTGTGCATCCTACCTCTATAATTATGCATATAATTAACAGTCGTGCTGCTTTATGTGTGCGCGCACGTATGTGCGCCACTGACTTTCATAATTTCCTACAGTCAGATGCAATTTGTGCTGCAGAGACAACATTATTTCCACTGCTGGTGTTCCAACATTTAACAGCAAGCAGAAAACCATCCTTGATCACAGCACCAGTCATCAAGTGATAACCAGCTGCTGTCACATGACCAACGTCCAGTGTTTCTTTCAATGTAGGGGCATTTTTACTTTTTACTTTAATGTGTTATTAGTAATCATCTTAAAATCTAATGGATTAAAAATAAGCAGAGTATGGCGGACCTTGCTCAGGTACAGGGAATATCACAGCACGTTATCAACTATTTTATCATTTAAATATACTTCTAAATCTTTCAAGTAGTCCATAGAATCCTTTATATCACTATAATGCCTATGCTAGTGAGAGCTAGACAAAACAAGTGACATTTGGTGACCACAGGACTAATTGAATACATCAGAGGAAAAAAAAAAAAAAAAAAAAAAGAATCTGATCCTGTAACAGATCTTATGTGAAATAATCAGGTGTCATGCAAACTTTTCTGTCATGTTGTAAACTTTTCTGTTATGTTGTAAATGTTTATTATATTGTGGGGAAAAAGAGTGTTGATTGGTTTGAGCAGACCAGTATACTCTTTCATTTTCATCTTAAGTGAAGTGCAACAATAAAAAAAACAACATCATTGAAAGTTTCAGTTTCGTGAGAATGTGTCGCACTGACCCGTTCATCAAAGGTCTCTTTCTTGTCCAGCATCTCCCGGAGAGTCTGCAGGATCTTTATACAGAGCTTCTCCTCCTTATCCATAAGTTTCTTTGTGTGTTTAATCAGCCTGGAGGAACACAAAACTACCCCAGTGAACAAAACACGGTGGCATTTTCAATATAACCATTCACACAAAAATTCTGTTCATTCTCTATAAGGGGAGAAACTGTGCAAACAATCTGAATACACATGAT
This sequence comes from Brycinus macrolepidotus, assembly GCA_037974445.1. Taxonomy (NCBI): domain Eukaryota; kingdom Metazoa; phylum Chordata; class Actinopteri; order Characiformes; family Alestidae; genus Brycinus; species Brycinus macrolepidotus. Next base: position 13,479,294 of record JBBPCZ010000019.1, on the reverse strand, counting down.
AAAAACCTTACATGAAGTATCTGAAACGCAGATGTCCTTATTGATCTTACATAAGAAAAGGAATACAGTAATGCATTTGGAGCTACAGCAGGTGGGCTGCACACTGTGGCTTTCAGAGTGAATCATGCAGACATGAGTGGTTATGCAATAGTACAGACACATCATGCAGCCACAGACTCAGGTAAGTGCTGTTCTAATGCTGTCAGACAGACAGGTTCTCGGTGGAGCAGTTTCACCACCCACTCAAAACCCAAACACTGCTACTATGACCTGACCTGGGTCAAACAAATATACTGCAGCTAGATGAACGACTGGACAATATGAATGGAGGCTTCTGCGCCAGTTTCAGGTGCAAATAGGGCGCAGGGTGAAATGTGTGTTACACGGGGAACTACTAAGCAAGTTGGGACAACTTACTTGTACAGAAGGGATTATAGTAACTTAGAAAGACAGGTCTCGACCATGTGCTGAAGGAATATTTACCTACAGAATAATGCCAACAGTTGGATGTATGTACGCAAGATGCAGCGTAAAAGTTATGGTGTGGCTGCAGTATGCGCTCAAAATCTGTTATTGCTTCCCAAATTGACCTAGAGAAGAATTACACCTGTACAGAAAGAGTTGGTAGTAAAGAACTTCATTTAAAACCACTATATGTTACAGATTTTGCATTTATGCTCATTTAACGTGTATGTATGGAGGCTGCATGATAGTACGTTTTGCTCTATTCCTGTTCACTTTGGTACATTCGGCCCTCAGCGTTCCCCTGAGAAAACTGTCATTAATAAGTGGCATAGCTGACCCTGGGCAGGTAGTCTTCTAACTTGCTGTGATGATCATAAGCTTAGTCTATATAAGCCTCATATGTACTGTTTTGATTATGTGCCTAGACTGCACAATATAGCATGAATACTGTATTTTGGCCTTTTTTTTTTCTAGCTACTAGGATGCAATGACTTGACAGCACTGTTTTGCATTTACATTGCCACTGCCACGTTGCATAACACACAGTCAGTCTAAAACAATACACTGACTAACATAAAAGTGTTAGCAGCTCAGCAGCAGTTACGTAGTGTGGTACAGAAGTGCTGTAGTTATTGCTTCTTGCCTGAAATGGGGTTCATTTTTGCACTAAATTTCCTTGTCTGAAACACTTAACAGGAAATATTAGTCATGTACATCCCATATGTGCACGTAAACAGAATTTATTTTTACTGAGCTGGTTTCTCAGACATGGATTAAGCTTAATTAAACAGCAACACAATTCAAAATCCTTTTTAGATTATGCTTAGGCTCAGTCTGGGTCCACGAAATTGGTTAGTTAACTAATAACTTGTGCTAATTTTGAGAAACCTGAGCCTGTGTGTCTTACTTTGTCATGAAGGCTCCGGTTTCCCAGCGAAGTCGCGCTGCTTCAGGAAACAGCAACTCTGGGCTGTGCAAAACATCCACCAACACAGAGAACTCAGCCTGCACTCGTGGGCTGAACTGGTCCTTTAAAAATGATACCACGCCCTAACCACAGACACAGAATAATGTTTCAGCATCACACACATAAGGTAAGAGTCGAGTCATCAAGATATTACAATGTGAAGGCTATTTGATGCACAGGTGATTTTTTACTTTCCATATTGTCAAAAGGAAAATTTTCTCTGAAAATTCTGTTTACTGTACACTGCTAAGCAATGTAGTGGTTGGTGTAGCGTAGTGGGCAATATTGCTGTCCTCCACAAAGCAGACTGGGGCGCAATGTCCCATCCAGGCAACCACACCACGCTACTGAATAAATATAAATCCAGATGCAAAATGCAAGGATATTGGATTAGGGGACACTTTCAAATCACAGTCTTTAAATTAGGGATGTGATGGAGTCATCCGCAGTACCTGTAGTTTCTCTATGATGTTCTTGTAGTCTGGGGCCCCCAGTGGCTCTTTGCGGGGCCGGGAACGAGCTGAGAGCCTCCAGTCTTTGGCTGCACGCTGCACCATGGTGGTGTGGGTCTTCAGAGACAACGTGTTTACCTGACTGTCCAGGTCAACTGGGATAGCAATGTTCCGGTTTTTAGCTGGAAGGGAAACAGAAATACATGACAAAGCTTTATACAGAAGAGTAACTCGTACATTTCCATCTGACCAATTAATTGTACCATTTCATTTTCAGTGCTAAAGAGAGTCAGATTTGTCTTTCATAAAGTTGCACAGTTGGGAACATATATTCCTACTTATATAGAAAAGATTTTATATAGAACTGAATCCGCAACTCAAAAACAGTTCATTTTTTGTTCCTCAGTTGCAGCGTTCATACTGTTCTGAGACATTTTTCACTATTTTAGTATTAGGATTATTAACAGTTCATTAATAATGCTGTTATGACATGTTAATAAAGACATGTCATAGCACATAAAGACATTCACTGCGTGAAAAAAATGCTACATGGAGACCCCACACCCTGAGTGTGTACACACTACACTGCAGAAAGTGATAAACTACAGGATATGAGCAGTGGGGATTCATAGATTTCAACCAAGTACAGCTTAGCGCAAAAGGACATTTAAGTTATTAGGCCAAAATTATACTCAATGCTATGTATTCAATATTAAAGGAAGAGTGATAAGCGTATAGAAAGAGAACTTAAGGACTAAACAGGTGAAAGCTAATATCTTCTTCTATCAGCACTGTACAGCCTGAGAACAGCACACTATGGAAAGTTAACTGCCTAAAAAACTTGATGTTGTTTAAAAACATTGATGATTGCTTTCAAAACAACTTTATCATATTTACCCAAAATGGCAACTTGTCTACTACATGGTAACCATCACTATTCTGAGGTTTGATTTAACAAATTGGGTGAGGAATAATTCCAGAGTTAATTCCAAAGTTTTGGACAGAATTTTGATGGACTTGGGTCAGAGTCAGATGCTGTGTGTTGTATAGGGTTAGACTTGAACAGAAAAGTTTCATTCTGTATTCTGAGACAGACAAACATTTCAGGCTCACTTAAACTCTAATGCCAATACAGCAAAGTGTCTGAGTTTTCATTTGTGCCCATTTTATACTGCTGGAGAACCTACAACCTACCCACGTCAGCAAGGGTCTTGATGCAGGACTCAATGTTGGCCTTCTGCGGAGAACTGATCCAAGGACAGTTGTAGACTCTGAAGGCTGACTGAAGTAGCTGGATAAAGATGGGCTGATGGGTCTGCCAGAATGTGAGTGAGAGAAACAGAGACAGACAGACAGACACAATAAGAAAGAGCGAGAAACAGACAAAAGCAAGTATATGATGAAATGTATGGTTGCTGAGAGTGAAATCAAAGGACTGAGGAAGAGAAGGGGGTTAACTTGATTCCATGTAATGTTGACAGTGCACTGACACAGAGGGCTGACAGGTTTGTGGTAGAGGGACTGAGGTCGAAGACGTAAATATGTAAGTGTGTTTCTCAGTAACAGTCATAAATTGGTATTTGTGTGTGCCATCTACCTGAAGGTTGGAGTTGTTGACGGAAAACTGCGAACCGAAGAAGCCTTTGACAATGGCCATTATGGTCTCAGTGACGTACTTCTCCAGCGTGATGTCAGCATGCTTTCTATCTGTTGTGCTGTTACACGCCTGAAAACCACCCACATCCACACAAACACACACACACACACAACCACACACACACACACAACCACACACACACACACACCCACCCACACACACACCCACACACCCACACACACACACACCCACATACACACACACCCACGCACATACACCCACGCACATACACCCACGCACATACACCCACACACATACACCCACACACATACACCCACACACACAGAATTCTTGTCAGTAAGATCTGCATTTATATAACATCTTGAACACTATACCACTGCATTATAATGATCAGATTAGTCTTATCTGATTAATGCTGGTGTCCTTACACTGGCCATATCAACAAGGAAGTTCTCAAAGAGCTTCCAGATGTGGTGGCTGGTGTAGATCTCCTTCATCTCCACCTCGGTGTCCACATAGCAGTGGTTCACAAAATTTACATAGGCAATCTTCACCTGTGGGGGGAGGGGGGGCAGAAAAGCAGGCTCAATTGCACAACTGTGGATCATTTTTTGCTTCTCTCTCCAGACAATGGTGGTATGTCCAATAAAGTGAGTTTATACACACAATCAGCCACAACGTTAAAACCACTGACAGGTGAAGTGAATAACATTTATTATCTTGATACAATGGCACCTGTCAAGGGGTGGGATATATTAGACAGCTTGTGAACAGTCAGTCCTTGAAGTTGATGTACTGGAAGCAGGAAAAATGGGTGAGCGTTAGGATCTGAGTGACTCTGACAAGAGCCATATTATGATGGCTAGACCAGTGCGTCAGAACATCTCCAAAACAGCAGGAAGGTCAACCAATGAACCTTCAACAGGGTCATGGGCGCCCAAGGCTCATTGATGAGTGAAGGCTAGCCTATCTAGTCTGATCCCACAAAACAGCTACTGTAGCACAAACTGCTTAAAAAGTTAATGCTGGATATACAGAAAGGTTTCAGGTGATAATGTGCCTGATCACCCGGCAAAACGTGCTCAAGAATGGTTTGAGGAACGTAACAAAGAGTTCAAGGTTTTTACTCGGCCTGCAAGATTCGCCAGGTCTCAATCCGTTCCAGCATCTATGGGATGTGCTGAACAAAAATCTGTGAGATCCGCAGAGGCACCACTTCGTAACTTACAGAACTGCTGCTAATGTCTTGCCAGATCTCACAGCAGAGGTATGGGCAGGGATGGTCAGTTTTTATATGTGTATTTAAAGCACTTATTTTAAATACATAATAGGATTTTGACATTTGTATTTGACAGGATTTGATGAAAATGGCTTCATATTTTGTATCAAAATAGCTTAACATTTTGTATTTTTGTAACTTAAAAATACTGTAAAATACTCTCCGTGAGACATCAATGTGATGACATTATAAAAAGTAAAGTTTTGGTGTTCGTATTAGCAGGCTAGGCTGAATCTGTGATCTTAAACATGCTGTGCAAGACTACCTATGAATATTTCTGAAGCAGAAGTATTATCCATCTACGGCAAAAAAAAAAATCTACATTGAGAAGAGAAAGATTATTAGCGGGTTACAATAAACTTTCAGAGGCTGTGAATTTCACCAACGGGGTCTTACTAAGTAATGACTGAAGGGGTGCGGAAAATTCACACACCACCATGTTGAATTTAGCAAATAAATAATAATTTTGTATTAAAGTCTGCAGAAATGTGTCATAGTAAAGTTTGTTCCATGCAGAGGTGTTGTTAACCTTTCAGAACAAAATTTGCAAATGTGGGCATGCCCAAACGTTCACATGCATCTGTATATATATCAGGCTTTCATAAAAATTTAACAAAACACAAAAAGCCTCAAATACCACTAAATAAGATAAACCTGTCAACAGCTCAGTTCCTGAAAGCTAACTGACCTCAGGGATGCAATCGCTGTGGGTAACCACCCTCACAATGTCATCCAAAGGCAGCAGCGAGTTGCACTTGATCTCAGTGTAGACGTTCTTGCCCTCAGTGCAGGCAGCCAGAAGCTCCACCAGGTTGATGTGGTAGGCCAGGGCACTGGTCTCCTCGTGGCGTTCCCGCTCCGAGCTCATTAGCTGAAGCAGCGAGGGGAACGAGGCCCGGTCATTGTAGAACAGTAGCACCTCCTCACCTCCATTCACAAGCTTCACCGGACAACATACACACAGGGAAGAGATACGGTCTAAGTAAGTTAACCCAATATGAGAGCACCAATTTTACAAAGTACAGTCTGAAATCATCTTTTAAATTTCTGAAATCCATTATCTATATTCTAAATAATATGAAGTTAATTTGGTTAAAGTTAAATGTATAACATGATTCTAATATGGCTGTTCTATGCAACTTCATAAGTTTAAGATTAGGTTGTAAAAATTATATATATCTTTAAATGAGATGATTCAAGAATAAATGGGGCTCTAGATAGATATCAAATGACTGGGAAAGCTGTATAGCTTCTAAAATGAAGTTACAATATAATTAATATCTAACTACATGTGTCAACAACAAGTGATCAATTCATTCTAATACAAAAAGACAGGGATTTCCAACACCAGTGTTCCATTACTGACCCATTAACTCAAAAATGTGTAATTTTTATTCTCTTGCACTGCAGGGGTCCAAAGTTTCTCTATTCCTCACCTCAGTCATCACTTTGTCCTGGCACTTCTTCACATACTTGCCATCTGATCTCACTATGGTCTGCAGAAAGCGCAGGTAGTGGACAGAGCGGCCATGTGTTTCAATACAGTGCACAAAGTGGTGCACTACGCGGTCACTGATTTCATTACACAGGTAGTAGTTGTTTTGGAAGATGTAGCGCATGGTCTTTGCTTCCAGATGCTGCGTAAAAACAACTTTCATCACTCAATAGCCAAAAACTAAAACACAACTACAATATGCCCTTACAGCACTACTACAAGTTAACAGATTAAAGAACTCATCGCTAGAAGTCAGAATTATTGCTGAAGAAAACAAAAGCATGTTGTAATTGTATAGTAATTACTTCTCTCTTGTACCTCATAATTAAGAAATTGGGGTGGGGGGAGTGGGGATTGTAAACTTCCAGTAGAATAACAAATGTCGTATGATAATGAATATGAAACATTAATTTTATGCATGCAGTCATAAGAAAAAATAACCTTTACATTTCTCTTAACACATAATATAAAAACAAACCAAAAGTCACAAACATGTTGATACAGTTAATACATATTCAAATGTGGATTATTAAGTAATTCAGTATACAATTAAATGTGTAACTGCATTTGAGTAGTAAGTATGTTTCAGTATCTTAGTATGTAATCTCAGCAAAACACTGTTTTGATACGTACCCCAGGGGTGAGGAAGAGATTGAGGTGTTTGTGAAGCAGAACCTGGTTCTGAGAGTTATCATGACAGAAGTTTTGCAGGAAGGTGTGGGCCAGGGTCATAATCTCAGACATTTTCTCATCTCCCTGAAGACGGAGAACATGGAGAGAAAGTTAATCACGCCAGCTAACGCGTAATTGTGATAATTTTTGAAATTTACAGATTCTGTAAAGGATTCTAACATGCTAAATAAATGTTCTCATTAAAATGCTAAGTTTAGTCATACTTCCAAACCCACTCACTTTCTCATAAGGGATCTGTAGCAAGTCCAGCACCACAGTATGAGCTCCCATGTTCTTTAGCAGTCTCTGCTGCTGCAAACGACCCTTCTTAGCAGAGTAACACAGCTTACTGAGGCGCTGTAGGATCTGCCGACCAACATAACACAATTATCACAATGCTGTGGTTGCATACGGCAGGGGAAAAGTCCCATAACATTCACAATACTGAAAATGTGCAAAAGCATCTCGAAGAAAAAGTGAGTAATTGTGCCACGGGAGTTGTACTCACCTCTTTTACAATTTTGTAGTTGTTGGCTTTGTTACTGTCTATCTGTGGCTTAACATTTCCATCCTGCACTGGACTGAGGATACCCGCTTCCTGCCAAACACACACAGGCTCTCTGATCAGCTCAGGCAACACTCAAACTGGCACCTAATATGACTTTCAGGGGCAAGCCATAATGCTAAAAATCAGTCTATTTTTTCTGAATTCTAATGACTTTTAGCCAAAAAATCCTATTCACACAATTTTCCATTTGTCTCAAATGTCCCAAATGGTGTCTGAGGTTTACTTCTTTAATTATGTACTGAAGCGACAAAGCTAAAGTAGCTCACAAGTAATGAAAGCTTATAGCAATAAAGTTGACAAAAGTACGAACAGGGTCTGATAGGTGCACTCACTGCTGATAAGTGATCAACCACACACACGCGCACACACGCACAGTACAAGCTCTTTAGAAAAGAATGAGGCATTTTGGAGCAGCCACATAAGTCTAAGGTCACCTCACTCAATGCTCAGCATCAAGTAGAGGTGTATACAGTCCCTGCAGCTTTGTTCTGTGCATGGATCGTTAGAGACCCATCTAAATCAGCATTTCTGATCCAGAACTCATCCTCCAACATCACTACCTGATCTCACTAATGCTCTTATGGCTAAATGCAATTAAATCCTCACAACAATGTTCCAACATGCAGTGCAAAACCTTCCCTGAATGCAGAGGCTATTACTGCAGCAAACCTACAATAAATACCCTTCATTTTGGAAGCAACCCTGGCTCAGCATGTGTCTACAAAGTTTTGCACTTCCAGTGTATATCTTGGCAGATCGCCCTATAAACAATATATATTTGACTTCTGCTTGCAACCAACACTTTCAGCCTCTGTCAGTGTAAACACTGTCAGGACTACTTGACCTCAGACATTATGAGGACTGACTGTGCAAAGAATAAATCATATTCTTTTTAAAGACCTGAATCACTCATTTATTCATTTATTCTCAAGTGCAGGCCACCAGGGGGCGTACCTCCATGATTTGCTCCTTGTTCTGGTTTTCAGCAATGTCTTCATTGCCATAGCTTCCACTCTTCTCCACCCAAAGCTCAGACTTCTCCACAGTCAGTCGCAGCTGGTCAAGGTCTGCTTTTATCTGCTTGTAATTTTCCACATCTTGTTCAGAGACCAGCAGCTGGACCTATACATGAATGGACATGGAGCATCAATACAAGATTTAAGAAAGAACACATTTGTAAAGTGATTATGATGACTGAGAGCTCATGTTCTTAATGATGGCTCAGAAAAAGACAGACAGAAGTGTGAACGAGAGAGTGAGACCTGTTTAAACGCCTGAAGGACCTCGGCTCTCTGGCTGAAGTGTTTAAAGATGAGCTGCAGTGAGCCAGAGACGAGTGGAGGATAGTCCTGCATGATGAGGTGAATCAGCACTCGCAGAAACGTCCTGCCCCCTTCATCATCCAGATCCACTAAATCTCTCTCCTTGCCGCTGATGAATACACACACAACCTTTCCTCAGATCCACTGAATTCTTTGTTTTTTTTACTAGAAAAACGTATTTAAGAATAATTTATAATAATATAATAATCCTATTAAAATTTTCCCCATTCATTTTCATTAGCAATAAATAATACTTAAGCTAAAAGCAAAAAAGGTGCCAAATATAACCAAAATGGAGGTCTTTGGAGTGATACATTTTTTTGTATATACAGAAACAAAGAGACAGGGGAAAGGCTTCAGTAAGCAAGTAATTGTCTGTTGTTAATACAAAAAGACAAACTACAAGGTCACCTGCTGGCATGATAAGTAAGTGGTCCAGCAGAGCACCAGTAACAGCTAAATGGAGAGGTTACCTAGTGCTGCTAGTCTGCTGAGGAGCTCAAAAAGAGTCAATTAAATAGTTGACTAACCTCCCAGCAAACATACTCTCTGCTTTATCAGCAATCTCCTCTACATTGGGCTCTAAAAACACACACACACACACACACACACACACACACACACACACACACACACACACACACACACACACACACA
>JBBPCZ010000019.1:13449252-13459517 GCA_037974445.1 Brycinus macrolepidotus | reverse complement strand
GGATGGATGGATGGATGGATGGATGGATGGATGGATGGATGGATGGATGGATGGATGGATGGATGGATGGATGGATTTAAAATTTATTTATCCCCAAGGGGAAATTCAGATATCCAGTAGCGCATTCATAAATAGAATATTTCAAATAGATGTAATACTAAAAATAGATAGAAAAATATATAGAATAATTAAATAACGATAAAAAGTAAGACAAAAAAAAGAGGCAGGTTGGGTTTGGGAATGTGGATCATGGACATCACATTTTTTGCGAACTGCTGCAAATCATCAACTGTTTCATAAAACGCATAAAATCAAGACAACAAAATGACACCATGAACACTTCAGTGACCAAACAAGAAATAAATTTCACTAATGTAAAGCAATTACATCTACAAACAGCAACACTGTTAACACAGTGGTGGCAGCAACAATATTGCTTTTTGATGTAGTAAGTTCTTTACTTTTTACTTTTCTTTACTTTTACTTTTCTTTACTGTTCATTGTGGAGTAAACTGTGGTGTGCTTGCTCTTGCACTGAAGCCCCTCGACTCCCCTCTCTGTTTCATGTGGTCTGCTGCTGAACATCATGCCTTCATGTACAGGTGCACAGTGATTAATTATAGCCTGTATCTAAACCTGTGTGACAGAAAAAAGTTGCTAACTGCCTGGAAACAAAGTGCTGTTGCTTTTTGTGAACCTCGTTTTGTGAGTTTTGTGAACCTTTTCGTCAGTTACCTTTTAAACTCTGTATACTTGTATATAGGTGAGATGACAATAAAGTTGACTTTGACATTGACTTGACTTTTCCACTGTGTGAAATGACCTAACAGAAATGTTCCAGAATTACTCTTCATAAAAATGCTTTACCTTAACTTACAAGTAAAGAAAGTCTTTGCCTTCTCTTGTTCAGTTTGGAGATCCTTGATTATGTTTTGTACTTCCTGGTGGCCAGGGTGGACCTTTAAGTGAATAATGCCCTGCTGCTGCCAACTGCAGGCCGAGAATTGCCCATTAAAACTCAGGCACCACGATAAAGAAAACACACTTAGACCCTTAGCAAGTAGCTGGGGCTGGGAGGGTCGAGCCCATTGGCCCCGTGGCCCCTTGAGAATGTTTAGAGTACTCCTTACTAGATATTAAAGACAATATCGACATCCCTCTACAACAACATCCAACACAGACTTGTCCAGCCTCTACTGGCCTGGCAGCAGCCACTCTGTTTACGGCACGAGCTGCAGCTGAGCACTCCTTATGAACCTGTGAATAAATGCCACCTTGGTGGGTTTCATCTTTTTTAATGACGCACACAAAAGACACTTGAATGCCAGTGGCTCTCATAGAGAATCTTCAGTCTGCAATTTGAATGATAATCGGCTTATCATTTCCAAGTAATCATGGAACCCGTTCAAACTGTGTTATATTAGGTCAAAATAATACCTACTTCTTTTGAGATTTTGAGTCAAAAGTAATGGCGAAGTTTAAAAAAATATATTCATTGAGAAAGAGCTGAATTTGACCAAATAAGAGCAGAAGTGTCCCTGTTAAACCACATTTTGGTTCCTTCCAAAACGTTCAACAACCCAAAGTCCCTGTTTCTGAGAGGTGCAAGGGGAGTGCAAGGATAAAGTTTAACAAGTATTTCACAGAGACTTGAATGAATGAATGAATTAATTAATATAATTACAAAGATCAAAAAATCATGAATTGTCATCTGGAGTGCCGGGTGTATTTGGAAAACATTCAGTAGTGTAAAGTCCTGCATCTTGGCTGTATAGACTATGAATGATCTTAAACGTGAGGTAAGTGTAATCTCTTAGCAACATGTAGCATGAAAGGTTGTTATCTCGGTCACAGTGCAGACAGAAGCCACAGCTATGCAAAGTAACAAAGAGATAAGTAGCTTTAGTAAAAAGGGATTTGTGCTTTAACAATCACATCATTATTTATGCAAAAGCCTGCTCTTTGATGACACTTTAATGAAGAACAATGTGACAGTAAGTGTTCATTGATCCAAACGTCACACTTTCGCTTTTGTCACCAAATAGAGTCTGAACTGTTCAACAGACCCCTTTCAAATATCAGGATTGCTTCTTTTGTGTGTTTCTGAGAAAGGGAAACTACATTTATTCTCTAAGCAAAGAATTTTTGTGTCCCTCACTGCCAGAAAAAAAAAAGATGTACTTGAGACTTACAGACTGCTCACATATTATTGTCACATAAATTCAGGCAATCTGGAGAGTTCTACGAAGTAAATACCATGTTCTTTCTGCAGCATGACATGGAATATTATATGAAATGGAAAATTTAAAAATTAAATATAATATAATTAAATATTAAGTCCCACACTGACAGATTGAACTTGCTCAACTTCAAGGAAGGGGTCAAGACACATAGTCCTGGCCAATTTTAAATGATGATTGCTTCACTTTAGCTTTAACAAACGTTGCAGACATGAACACCACAATTTACTTAAAAATCAGCATTATTTACTCTTCAAACAGCCTGGGTTCATTATGAATGTAATGTGTGTTTAGGATATAGTTTAACAATTTGAATTGATGTGCCTGATTTTTTTCTGAAGCAGTAACAGAAGTGCCTTAAAAAATCAAAAATATTTAGCTCTCAAAAAAGCCAAGAGATTTTTAGATTCCGTCTTAGAGTAGGTTCCCACACAGTAGGGTTTTGTGTCTGATGAGGAGGAGGGATTAGCAAGGGAGGAAGGCTGCTTTAACAGTTGTAACACTACATAGTAAAGGGGACTTGTTGCCATCTATACAAGATGTTTTCTCATCAGTCAATTATGTGCCAGCCTCTCCACAGTTAATTATGAGCCATTAATGAACCTCCTCCCAAATGCAAGCAAATCTGCCGCACTCTACACACCTGCTGAAAAGGGCATATTTCCACATGCCCTGTAGGATGTTCTTTTAACCCTGGGTCCAGTAGTGGTTTAGTCTTGTTTAATTTTTCCATTGTTTGAGATGCTACATAGTTGAAAAGAACTGTCGAGCTGAGATATGGAAATATTTTCCATTTGAGCAAAGTAATATACTGAACCTCAAAACCAAATTTGCAAACAGTGCGATTAGTCATTATAAAATATAAAACCCAACATTGTTTGTAATTGTTGATAACAGAAGACACTCCCGAATGTACTTATTGGGTTGACAGTTCTTTTTCTGTTTTTTTTTTTTTACTTATAGTTGTTTAACATTATGGTTTTAGAGTGTTTGGTCAGAGTGCTCTGGCCTTAAGCTTACTGGTGTAACGTGAATAGCTAGTTGTTGTAGATTTTAATAATATGGTTGGTATTCAAGGGATGTGCAAAAGTTGTGTAAAAGGAATTTGCTTTTATTATGCTGTTTCTATGAGCATTTTGAAGCAATTTGATGCTTTTGGTGTCAAATTAGTAAAGATTTGTCAAAGTTCACTGATATTGGTACGAACGACCAAATTTGTACCAAATTTGAGATTTGTGCCCAGCTCAAATCTCACTCCTCGTTTCAGATCATACCTCAATTTCCCAGAGTGCTTTGGAGCTGGTGGCAGAGGTGGCTGACTGGCGGAGAGTCGTCCTCAGGAAAATGTGCTGCTGATCCTTGTAGTCATCACAGGTAAGAAACTTCTCCTGCTCAGCATGAAACAACCTCACCACGTCACCCTGAAATGGAGGGAGAGAAAAGTAAAAAAAAAAAAAAAAAAGAAGATAAATGTGGCATAGACCTTCAATTGCTCTGAATAGAAATAAGCAGAAGTCTCACCCCTTTTAGAACATCATCCCTGTAATCGCTGTACTTCATGAAAAGATTGACCTTCCAGCTGGTGTTACAGTTCACAGAATTCACCTGCCACAAACATAAAAAGTTACAGTTTGGCAGAAAAAAAAAAAAAGTCTTAAAATGTACACAATTTTCCCCAAACCCCACCATTTTTGTCAATGTTATTTATTTATTACAATGTATTATGTCACAAATCACTTACGCAATTCCATGTGAGATTACACAACTCAACTTGTCTGAATGCTAAGTGATGGGGTGTAAACTTGAGACACCAAACAGGTCTAGGCTAATCGAGAACGTTTGGACTAAGGAGAGAAATGTCTACATTTAAAATGTCTCTGCATTCCAGTTTAAAAATGATGACTATGGCTGTCCTGCTAGAGAAGGCAGCTGGAGCCTCATATCAAAGTAACTGTAATTAAAGTGTTTCATTGCTTAGTGATGAATGTGCATGGCTGCAGGTGTCTGACCTCATTGCAGCCTGGATTGTCCAGTAGTTCAATGTTGCTGGCATGCAGCGGCTGGCCAGCATTCACTGGCATCAGGACCACTTTATCTCCCACTACCACCTACATACACACACACACACACACACACACACAATATACATTAATGCATTTTTCACCTCCAACTAAAGAAGCAGTGTCAGAACAGAGTGGTATCAGGTCCTGTGACATGCAAAAGTTGACATCTGTGCTAGAGTGACAGAGAACAGGTTCGGAATGTTTGAAGAAACTGGCTATCTAAGACATTGCTGGAATGCTTCGTGTACTGCAGACAAACTGGTTTTGATGACTGGGTGTGACTAGTTTGCTACAACAGCAAGTCTCCTCATGTACGTGATTGCAAGTCAGTCAGGCAAAGCCCTCTCAGCCCAGCAGCTAATGACTTTTTAACGTGAGCAGAGAGGGTGCAGTGAGTGTCCTTTTGGTCTTTCTGCTGGAACACAATGCCACGTAAATGGATAAGATGATGTCCTGTACTTTTGTCCAACCCAGATTCAACACAAAACAGCCTCTAACACACGTACCACTTTTAGACATATTGCTAGATCTGCACCATTACAGATTTGCTTTACTGGAGCTTTTTGGCACCTTTAATGCCAGCATCAGTTCTTCAGTGAAACCTACTGAACCTGTCCATTACCATGCACTCAAGAAAATGCAAAAAAGTCATTTCATTCTCTCTCTGGACTTGCACACCACAAGTTCAGGCCCTCGCATTTGCTAAATGAAGGATTGCTTTTCAACCAGTGGCACAGAACAGCGGTTTGAGGCAGGCAAAAGCTACCAAACAAGGCATGAGGAAGTTGAAAATCATGGTGTGTGAACATGCGAATAGAGTGGCGTGTTGACCTAAGGCTTTCTCTCCTCCCCTCAGCATACAAACCTGCTGCCTAGATCAACAAATGCTCAGTGGAGAGGAAGACGACCATGACAACCCCTGAAATCACAGCCCATCACTGTCTATCAACAGTTAAACAAACAGCATCAACTGGGGGGCTGTAAGTGTTATATCTGTAGATTCGTCTGAACAATGACTTACAACTGAGCTACACTTCAGCTTGGACTAAGAACAGTCTAGTGTTGAACGTAGTAAGTGGTGAAGTTTTAGTTTACATGCATGGTAGCATGCTGCACACGTGTCCGTGTGTAGTCAACCATATAGTGAGAACACTACACACACATACACACTACCAGTCAAAAGTTTTGGCACATACTGAGATTTTCTACATTTGCATGTTATTCACTTAATATTTATTAAACCACACTCAAATTCTTTGCTAACAAATAAATGTACAGGATGGTCACCATTTGAGTACCTTTATTAGCCAGAAAATGTCATGATTTCATTCAACACGACTGTCCCACAAAAAGCCACCTAATATAATTATAAATATAATGTGGATCACCAGACAACTATTAGACTCTTAACGAGTTATTAAGTGACAGCCAATGGGATGAAACAGTTAACTAGTGCATTTAAAATTAAAGGACAGTCTACAATTTGACTCTTCCATCAACATACAACCAGTTAACAGGATGTCAGACATGCACTATAACACATTCTTTCCATGTTATAAAGGAAACTTGCTTTATTTGACATATTTTAATTTATAGTTGTTCACTCAACAACTTTCCAATGCTTAACAAGAACAAAGGTTTTTGTGCAGTTTATGAAATAAATGGATAAGTGGTAAAAACCTGTGGTGTGCTAAAACTTTTGACTGGTAGTGTATATATGCAACACATCATGCGCTGCAATCAGTTAATATACCTTCAGACTGTGGTCGCCAAGACGTCAGCAGGAGAAAGCAACAGAGTTAAAAGAACTTTATCATCATGTTAATATGACATCACATATTACTGTATATGTACATAAAACCTTTACATGTATATACACTCAAAATACTCTGAAACGTAAGAGAGTGAGAGAAAGTGAGAGAGAGATAAGTGAGAGAGACTGAGTAATTCATTCTTTCCAAAGAGAGAGAGAGAAATCGAAAGAAAGAAAGACAAAGGGACAGACAGAGAGAAAGAGGGAGTGAGCAGAGGAGAGAGAGGAGAAAGAAAATAGAAAAACAGAGAGAGTGATCAAGAGAGAGAAGTTAAGAGTAAGCAAGAGAGACAAAGAGTTAGAGAGAGGTCATGGGAGAGTGAGAGAGAGAGTAAGAGAGAGGAACACAGAGAGGGAGAGGGAGAGGGAGAGTGAGAGAGAGAGTAAGAGAGAGGAACACAGAGAGGGAGAGGGAGAGGGAGAGGGAGAGAGAGAGTAAGAGAGAGGAACACAGAGAGGGAGAGGGAGAGGGAGAGGGAGAGTGAGAGCAATTTAGAGACAGAGAGCACAAGTAAGATAGTAGGTGAGAAAGTAACAGGAAGAGAGAAGTATAAATCGAAAGATTTAAACATAGAGCAAAAAATTAAGAGAGCATGAGACAGTCAGAAAAAGAACAAAAGAAAATGAAAAAAGAAAGTAATACACAGAGAGAGAGAGAGAGAGAGAGAGAGAGAGAGAGATAGAGAAAGAGAGAGAGAGAGGAGGAGTACAGTACGGATCTACGTACATTGTCTCCTTCACTGCGGAGCTTCCAAAAAGGCTGAATGTAGAACCAGGAGCCCTCGTTGCCTGAGGGATCGAGAGACACTCGCATGGCGTTCTTCTCTAACAGAGCAGGCAGACGCTTATTCACCGTCAGGAACTTATTACTCTTAATGTGCAGCAGCTGAAACACACAAAAACATAATATAAACAAAATACCAAAATAGGAATCAACTAAACTGAAAATACGGATGAAGTGAAAGAACCTAAGCCAAGCTGCAAGAAGGACACAAGTTCTTCATTGATTCAATGGATATTTGTCATTTTGCTGCCTGACAGTGCCCAAACGAGTATGGAGCAGTGAAAGGATGAAAAACTAAAGAAGATACAAAAATAACTTATATCGTCTAAACCCGTGATGGTCAGTAAGGAGGCCCTCAAGGTCTTAAACACAAAAGTGCTGACTGGTATGGATGTTGATGTTACATGATGACTTTTCTGTGATCCTATATGTAGTGAAATGTACGCTTCTCTTCTCCATTCTTTTATTAGCTATTACTCCTAATTTCCCAGAGCAGATAAACCAACTGAAGACACCTGCAAACTTTGGTTTCACACTATTTAACCATGTTACAATGTGAATGTATAAATGGTTCAAACCTTTGAGACTAAGACTTGTAAGCCATGTCCTGTTAAAAGAAAGCAGGGAAATGTGAAAGCGGAAAGCTTCCACTAAGGTCAGGTTCAGGCCATACATCAAACTGTCAAAGAACCGTTTCACACCCCCCCACCACCCTTCTTTCTCATAGTGTTATGGTAGCCTTGGCTGCAGAGCACAAACAAACAGAATGTTCTAGCATGCTCAGAGGAACAGAATAGTTAGTTGATAAGAAGAGAGGCTGGGCTGCACCTGTATGACTTGGCTGTATTTGACGATTTCGCCGAGCAGTTTCTTGTTCTCCGTGTCATTCTGTTTCTGCTCCAGTTCTGCTGCATGCTGGGAAGTGTAGGAGAGAAGCAAATGGACGGTAAAAATTCTGGTGTGACAGGTGAATCCTGTTCCACTTCACAGGCCACATTTTCCCACAACAATTTCTTGACAGAAAAGCAAACATCAAATAAGCTGCATTCAGCGCTGTCACAATTACTTAATTGAACTAGATTAAACTGTATGGAATCAAATCATTGATTAGAATTGATCTCAGTGAATCAGCAATTGTTAGTCAGCAATTTTACTGATGATAATGCATATTATAAATTCTCCTACTGACAGTAAGAAACAGAGCTCGATCCATATGCAATATACTGTACACTAATTTAACAGACAGCTGCTGTCTTAGTCACATTTACTTGTTAAATGCAAATCCCAGATGTAGCCAATCATCCAAGATGTGTATGAAGTTCAAAAATTGCTTCTTTAGTTTAGCTTCAAAGATTGATCCTGAAAATACATATTTTAAGACAGTATATATTAAAATATGTACTTCAAGACAAGTTTATTTTAGTTACATAAACTACTTGATTTTTTGTCATTTAATGACTACTTGAATTTTCAGAAATGTGGTTTAGTGACTCATTGTGACCTACAAAATTACCAAAACATCACCTTGTGGACACCAATTTTAGACAATAGGTGTTCTCCTGCAGAATCCGACTCCCTTTTGTGTGCATTTAAATGGATGAGTGTACACCCATATGGACTCTACTTTATACTCACAGCTTTTCTGTTGTTTCTATTTCTAAATGTGTATCTTCAGTTCAGGAACTCAAAATTAACAGTTATTTATGGATAGAAACAACAGAACTCACAAACATAACCAGTGGAGTCCTCAAGCGTTCCTGATGTGAGTGCAAGCAAGGACGGGCCAGAATTTGGCACAACATCTGTTGTCTAAAATTGGTGTGCCCAGTGGAGCTCACAGTAAGTCACACTGTGCCCTAAACTACACTGACGCCACCTTAATGAAGTGCAGGACGCAGCTGACTTCTAGTGTTTGTTAGTGACATTAGCCTAGCTAAACTAAAGAAGCAAAATTTGGACATCAAACATGTTCTGGGCTAAGGGGAACATTGTGTCAATGTGTTTTTTTTTTTTACCAAACTATTCCTGCACTGAGAAAAGGGCTATGTGAGCAACGCAAGTAAACTATAAATGCTGCCGCTGAGTTACCTGCAGTTTCTTAAAGAGGTCCTCTTCTGTATTACTTCCTTGCTTTCCTTGTTTGGCCTTCCAGAACTGTTTCTGTGCTGAGTACCGGTTCATAGGACACACCTTGAACAGGCAATCTGGGGGACACAGGGGAAGACTATGAAGCTTTTAAGACACATTAAAAACAATAGAGTAGTTTGTTACAATAAAGTAGTTTGCAAAAATACAGCATGTGAAATCAACACCATCGTAATCAGAAACTCGGATTCTGCTTCAAATTACAGTCAGGAGTTACAGCATTCCTTACAGGCCTCAGTTTACAGGGCTTCAG
Organism: Brycinus macrolepidotus; assembly: GCA_037974445.1. NCBI lineage: Eukaryota > Metazoa > Chordata > Actinopteri > Characiformes > Alestidae > Brycinus > Brycinus macrolepidotus. The sequence goes on along the minus strand of JBBPCZ010000019.1, from coordinate 13,450,219 downwards.
TGACTGCAGTAGTATGCACCTGGATCAAAATGATAGAATCATGTAGTATGCAAATGGCCTAAGGGCAGAGGGGCTGAAAACGTATGTGTGTGTGTGTGTGTGTGTGTGTGTGTGTGTGTGTGTGTGTGTGTGTGTGTGTGTGATCTTTGAGAGCGGTGCACTAGGGCCACACAATATGGACAAAATACCATTATTGTGATTTTACAGCTGAATATTATGACTATGACATTTCTTGTAAGATATTCAAAAGCACTGGTGAATCAATAATGTGACAAGTAACACACACAAGGATGTTGCAGTTATTTTTACTTCAGGTGAGGGATTCCCAGAATTACCTACCTCTAAACTTCTTGGGTGGATTGGCCAAGTCTCCAGCTTCGGGCTGTACCACACACCTATCATCCACCAACCTACAGGAACAGAGCATGTTATGCTTTCGGTCTGGTTCACACCAAGCAGCACTTGCTTTGAGAGCTGGTTAACACCTCGTTTATAGCCTAAAAAACTTGAGCACACTGTCTGTCAAGTTTGACTCGAGAGGCATTTCAAGACGTAGTTTGGTGCAATTATTTTTAGAAGAATATGCTGAAGACAGAGCAGCTAGATTTTTTGAGCCTTTTTGAACATTTTGAAAAATACCTGAGAGATTTATTTTGGACAAAAAGTGAATATTATTATCCATTACAATAACAGTGTTTTCTATACATTGGTAAATGAGTTGACTGAGAATTACTCTATTAATGATTTAGATTTTTAGGAAAAACTGGATTGAACTCAAAGATTCCAAACTATTTTGTAGGAAAAAGGATGAAAAAGAGTGTGCATGTGTATGTGCATATATATATATATATATACACACACTAGGGGTGGGACTCGATAAAAATTAATCAAATTAATTAGAGGCTTTGTAATTAATTCATCTTGATTAATCGCATTTAATCGCACAAGAAAATTTGCCCCAAAGCGC